>OZ018330.1:97220607-97758107 GCA_963969495.1 Ceratothoa steindachneri
GTTCCCCCTCCTATTCTTTCCCAGGAGACTGCCAAGAAAGCACGCCAGTGGCCTATCAGTGGGGCTTGAAAGGGCCAACCCCCTCAGGGGGGCAAGGGATGACAGAGCGTATCAGCCTGTGCCCCCCAAAGTCCTCTCTTCCTTGATGGTGCTAGTTCGCCCTCTCAGAATAGGGCTTAAGGTACATCTAAGGGAGCCTGTGATGTCCTCTAGCCCCAGACTGTAGGATCTTTAATGGGGTTGAACATGGGCTTGGTGCCAAGTACAGAACCTGACTTTGCCCCTGTGTAAGCTTCTCCTCAGATGGCGTGGGTGCTCAAGGCCTTACAAGGAGAGGAGGGATCTCTTCCCCCAGCTGGTGCCCCTGTGACAACCAAAACCTTCTCTATTTCAGAGAAGGATCTTGATGAAGCTGGCCCATCTGGCCTATGGGGTCCTGCCGGCAGAGGGGAGAAGCAGGTTCATCCCCCCCTCCTCTCCTAAAATGAAAAGAAACAGAAAAAAAAGACTAGGGGAGGTTCCTCTCCCTCTGCAGGATCTCCAGGGATGGATGGTGCCACTGCCGTTTCGGTATGCGACCAAGCCAAGACCAAAAGTGTGCAGAGCGGAGCCCAATTATGTCGGGGCCCTTCATTCAGAGGTTACCTGGTATTTTTAGCCCACTGGCTTCAGATGCTTCCTCATTATTCGCTCCACTGATGGCAGCTTGTTGGCTAACGGCAACATGATCCATCAGAGAAGAGTTCTAGTAGCGTGATTGGTAGAGAGCTGAAGGTGACCTGTTTCTTGGACAGGAGCCTTCTGGTGAATGGGTCGAATACTCTGAGGCAGCCATGATTAATGCCCTTCGGACACTTGATAGCATGCTGGTGAGTATGATGCACTCTACCATGAACTTTGTGAAAGGATTGGTTTATGCAAGGGAACTTGTGGACTACTCCATAGATAACATCACCTTTGAGCTGGCCAACCATGGAGCAGTCAAGGTTGAAAGTGTGATGAGAAAACAGGGAATGGCCTCGAGACACCCCTACAATCTTCGTCACATTCAACTGTGACAAGCTCCCTGAGTTGATGCATGCTGGTTCATTTTGCTACCGCGTGAAAGCATTTTAGCCACTGCTGCAGAGTTGCTATTACCACCACCGCTTTGGCCATATGTGCAAAGTCAGGTTTACCCAAAGTTGGTCCGAGGCTGCACACCTATGTCCAAATCATGTTTCCAAGTGTGTTTCTTGCGGAGAGTCGCAACCCGCTTCTTCGAAAATGTGATATGTTTCTCCTTAAGGAAATTGTGGCCATTCAGGCCTAGGATTGTTTCACATTTCATGAGGCTAAGGACTTGATCCTGGCATGCCCGGCGCTGCCTGGGATGTCTTATGCCTTAATGTTAAGAAAGACTCCCTCTGCTTCCAGGCCTACCAGCAGTGTTGTTTCCTAACACATTCAGAATCCTTTTGCAGGTTCTACTCACCCCAGGCTCTCCATGGTTGAGCTGGCAGCATAAAGTGTTCACACCCAGCCCATGCTTAAACCAGGGCTCCCCCTCCTTCCCTTAGTGTCACAGTTTCCCATAAGGCAAAATGGCTGTGTTCCTTCACCAAGTCATTAGACTCACAGGAGGCATCACCCCCGAACTTGTTTGCGGGACCATCTTCCAGGGTTTCTAAAGCTTTCTCTCGAAAGGAGGACACCACTAAAAGAGTTTCAGCTCTTACGCCCACACCCAGTGCTAGGCTGGGTGACTTGAAGATGGTGGATCCTCCAAAGGAAGGACACCTCACCTTCAAAGTTTCCCTGTCTCCTAAGGTTTTGAGGGAGGAAAAGACTCAGTGAGAAAACCCTCCACCGATAAGTCCTCAAGGCAACAGCGCATTGTCTGGCTAATAGTACCCAGAGTTCTGCCTCTGTGAAACATATGGCCATTTCCCTGAGGGTTTTCTCTTTGAAGAGGGCCCCAGCATCTCCTCTGAGCTAGCCCTGGATGGTGGCGTATTCATTCCTTCAATGGAATTACCTATGACTAGGCTCATCTCCTACCATTCTCCCTTAGCTATGTTTTTAGCAGGAGACCATGCTGGCTGTGTGCCCCCTGCTCACCCTCCTGGGGTATGAAGATTTTGCCACCCCATCACCATGGGATGGAGGATGGGCCATTTACACCCGGCAAAAAGTCTCCGTTCTTCTCTTTGCCTTAGACACCTCCTTTCCAGCAGTAGCTGTGTAGCTGCACCTGGATAGGAGGTATACTGTTATTTCTGTGTACATTCCAGCGCATCTTGGCACAGTTTCTGAGGCCCTTTCTCTTGCTCAGGGACTTCAATGAGAGTCATCCCCTCTGGGGAGACTATTCGATCAATCCCAGGGGTTAGATATTTGCCTATCTGATCCAAGAGATGGAGATAGGTGTCCTAAATGTGGATGAGTTAATGCATCACTGCCCGAGAACAGCTTCATTTTCATGTCTTGATCTATATCTGTGCTCTACGGATGCACATCCTGATTTTGGGTGGAGTATAGTCGATTACCTCCATGGTAGTGATCACTTTCCCATTCAAATATTTTCTTGGCTGCTGCTACCTGACAGCTCGCCCAGTGGTGCTTGGCGTGGCCGCAGTGGTCTGCATTTCAGGAAATCACTGATATCTCTGTCTCAGTCAAGAAGTTTAGATCCTAACTACTATTCCTAGGATGTCTAGCCATTTTGCATACCGAATGCTCCTGTGGTGGTCAGTCGAGTCTGAGGCGGCCCTCAAACAGAAGCGATATGCCAACATGCGCTATAAGCGCTGTCCGAATGATTACACTTTCTGTGAATTTTGTTGAGCTAAAGCTAGGTTCTGGGATGTTTCAAAACACACCCTCCACTCTTCTTGGTATGCATACATGTCTTCATTTGATGGGAAGACTCCACCAGAAGAGATGTGGAAGCAGGTTAAAATGATTCAGGTCTAGTTCTTGCAGGCCAGTCCCTACCATTCTCCCAGAGAATGTGACTGCAATCTTGGACCCCACATCCATGGCAGAATCCTGCATGACCACTTTCTCTAGCCTGGATGCTCCTCTGCCAGCATTCAGGCATTTAAAGTTGTGGACTTTACCTTAAGAGCCGAAGAAGCCTGCACGACTAGTTTACTGTCCTGTACACCATGCTTTGACACCTGGGTGAGTGAGGCATGCCCTTTCTGTTAGATTAGTTCAACAGGATCTAGGTAGAGATCATTCTACCCCGGCCGCTTTCCGCCCAATCTCTCTAACCTCCTGCATGTGCAAGTTGGAGAAATTGGTAAATGTCAGATTAGCTTTTTTTCTGGACAGTGGAGGCCATCTGTCTTCTGCACAGTGCAGCCTCCGCAAGTTCTACTCCACATCGGATGCTCTGCTCCTACTGGAAAATGTCATCTGCAATACCTCCCTTCCTAGATGGCTCTATGCCATGGTATTTATCGATCTGGAGAAGGCCTATGATACCACATGGTGATACAGTCTCATGGAGACTCTCCACACGATGAGGGTGAGGGGATGCCTCCCAATCATTATATCTAATTTTTTGCGACAATGTTGATTCCGGGTACGGGTAGAGGGAGCCCTCTCTGGCCCAATGGAGCAGGAAGAGGGTGTCCCTCAGGGAAGTGTCCTTAGTCTCACCTTCTTTGCCCTGAGCATCATCTCGGTGCTACCAGAAGATGTTCTCGCTAGGCTCTACATGGGCAACCTTTTTGATTTCTTTTACCACAGCCCAATTAACAACTGTGGAGCGTTGACTCCTACATCAACCCTCACTATGCCAAAGCTCATGCTTCGGTTTTCCTTGGCCAAGACTAAGGTGATGCACTTCTTCCGCCATCCATGGCTACACCCTGACCCAGACTTCTTTTTAAATGGGGTTTGCCTGGAAGTGGTGGACTTACACCATTTCCTTGGTCTTGTATTTGACTGTAGTCTTACCTGGGAGGCTCATATTTGCAGCCTAAGGGAAGCTTATACCTGCGCCATGGATATCTTTTGCTCTGTGACATTCAGCACCTTGGTTGCTGATATGGCTACTGCCTTACTTTTTTATTGATGCTTTGTTCATTTGAAGCTCAATTACAGGTGTGAGTTTCATGCATCCGCATCCGAGCGTGTATTGCGGAAGGTGGACTTAATCTACCAATTCCGCCCTCGTCTAGTTACCGATGCCTTCCGCACTTTCCCCATTGAGAACCTACTTGTCAATGCTGGGGAGATGCTACTTGCTCTGCGTAATGCACAGTGATTATTGGCCTGTACGTGTGAGCCTGGCGCCTCCCTCAGTCATCATCAGCTCTTAATGCATCCGCAGCTGATCTTGATGGTGCCTATGCCAATGAGAGACACCAGTCATACCCTAAGCCCTTTGGGTTTAGGGCTAGCAAACTTATTTGTGAGCTCGGTATATCTCTCCTGCCAGTGTTGCCCATGGTTCTGCCCAGGATGCCTCCCTGAAGGGTACCACCTTTGATTGTCACCACACCTCTGTGTCTGTCTTCATGGCATGGCTGAGCTGGTTGCAATACACTGCTGGCTATGGGAGATAACTCATTGTCCCTGGTTTAAGACCGCATTGCGATTTATACTGACACACAGGGCGCCCTGAGTGCTCAGGGCATTAGAATCTCTGCATCCTCTGGTTCATGATATCCATTATGCCACAGTTTTTGGTGAGCAGGGTGGATGCTGAGATTATCTTCTGCTGGGATCCTGGCCCTTTAGGAATTGCAGGGAATGAGGGTGCCAAAGAGTCTGTGAGGACTGAGTGACTAGACCAGTGTTCCGCTGCTCCTCATTGTAATCTCCACAATTGTCCCGAAAATAATCCAATTGAGATCTCAAAAATTCAATTTTATGGACATGGAAGATATTAATGATGGCTTTATACTCAGTGTTGAAGAATACCTTTTTGTTGTGATATACTTTTTTTTTAGTATACTTAAGGAAGAGCCACTTCAACACGTACGGATATAGACAAACGCACAAGAATTATCCCCAAATAAACATATATTTTAAATTTAACAATTAACTATGACAAAAAAAGTTAAACACTATATCCTCCTCCTAAGCTAACTGAGGCCAATCAGTTGGCAACTGGGCCTATTACAATATCTCTTAAAGACAAAAAATAAACAAATAGGCTACACGTAAACACACCAATTGCCGATTAGTTATTTTATCGCGCCTCTTTTAGATTAGCGTTGAACATTAAATTAAATTACTTCTCTTCTACTAGTAATATGATGGAGTTCACGTACAATTGTTTATACTTCCGTTAAATCGTGAAACATAATAAACTCAATACTATCGCAATATGAATATAAATGTTCTTTCTAACTTACATGACAGAAGGGATCAGGGGTTGCCGGATGTTGCTGGAGAGCTTTTCTCGCATTTCAGAGATTTGGAGTGGCCGATGGTAGAATTTCGTTGAGATGGGATGGAGGAAGAGAGGGTGGGCGATGTCAACTTCTTAATGCAACTTTGCCTCCGGTTACGTTAAGACGATGGAGTGAGTTACGGTGCTCCTCACTCAAAGAGTCTTCTTCTGGATAATCTTGAAGCCTCTTTGTGTCTTATTCTTTAATGCCGGGTGCCGAACTAGTTTTTGGGTATACGAGGGGATTTATACTGTAATTAACAAATGGAACCTCGTTGGGGCTTGATTCTTCCCTCTCTTAGGGAGCTTGAGTGCGAGCGAGGTTTCTTTTCTCCAGTCAGACTTCTAAGTCTGTAAAGGATTTTTGGTATGGCACTGATACAAAACTTGATGTTTTATGTTAATTCGGCACTGGGGGGAGAAGGATCGATCTTCACGAACTGATCCTATGTCATTCTCACCGAATAATCTTGACTAGCTGAAGGATCAATCTTCAAGAACTGATCCTATGTCCTTCTCACCGAATGGACCACTGCCCCATCTAAGAGGGAAGGGGCAAGGCTACAGAAGGGAGCATGAGTGGTGTTGCATCTGGGAGAGTGAGGAGAGAAGAGGTTGGCACCTCAGTGCCAACCTCTTCACTCCTCGCTTGTTAATTAGAGACAACCTCAACCGCCACCCTCCTTGGTGTGCCTTTTGACTGGCACCGCTTTTTGGTGATATAACCACGGGCCTATGGATCTCGTAGGTAATTGAATCTTTTGAGCATCGTTTAAGGGCCTTTGGCAGTTACTTTAACACATATGGTCGCTCCAACTACCTATGCAGCGGGGAGATCAAACAGGGTAGGCAGTTACTGTTATTCGCCTTCTACTGTTCCCACGCATCTCCTAATGGGGCTCGCTTCTCCTGCTTTCTCCACAAGTGGGGGGACTTTAATGTTTAAGTCCGCCTGGCCCTCCGGGAGGCTTTATGTTGCCTTTCCTCTACACTCAGGACTTGGTTGCTTTTTGAGAAAGGTACTAACAATTAATTTGAAATCAATCCCATCATTCTCTTCTATTTTGTCCATTCTTCTTAAACTCGCTATCCTTCATTGAGCTTCTAATTTGGGGACCATCAAAAATACCTGCATTCACCTTTGCCTCACTTATATGTGAAAACTACACTGGATGTGAAGAAAAGCTGGTTTCTGTTAATTCATTGCATTTGGGATTTTTCATCAAACCTAGCTTTATATGCAGCAGTAGGAGCAGAATTTTTCTTATGAGCTAGCCATTTATACTGTTCAATGTGTTTGGCATCTGCCTGGTTATCTCACAAATAAAAAAAGAAGGGATGCCTGGTGTAACATCTTTGCATTTCTAATATCAGAGACATGACCTTGAGATCACAACAGATTTGCCACTGATGATTGTTGCATTTGGTGGCATCAAGTAGAAATTTTGTGTGATAACTTTCAAACAATTGGATAGAATGACCAACTGGAATAGAGGCAAGAGTTACAATTATTTATCAGCGCAGCTTTGAGACTTCTTGGTGAGTGTATAAATAATGTCCATTCAGATGGTTGATCCAAAACTCTTTAAAGCTTTGATCAAACCTTTAATCTCTGAGCAGTACACCAACGATGATTTCTCCTGAAAAGAAAAGAACTTCCTGAATTTCTCATCCCTACTTCTGTACCAGTAATATGTTGTTTCTGGTGCCAATAGATTGTTCTCTGTAAGAGTAGAGCTAATAAGCTGGGATAACTCTTGAAAGTCATTATTCTCTTGTGAGATCATTGAGCTATGCTTGTGTTAATGGTTTTGGTTCATTGAAACTATATGGTAGACTGAATATTTCAGAGTTGTCCTCATTGTTTATCTCATCGTCACTGACTTTATCCAGCTCCAAGCTTTCAAATAATTCTTGAACTGGATGGAATACTTGGTCCATTGGGCATTAGCTCTATGGCAGAGGGCATATCTGGGTATTTAACAGCGTGTTTGTTTTTTGTTTTTTACTCCTGAAACAAAAGTTAGTGTTTTAAGATCATTTTATAATGTTTAAATAAAAATAGGAGAACACTAGTTTGCTAACTTTTTTGAGATGGGATGCATTAGAGTCTAGTGAAAATAGTTCTTTAAGTTAACTATTATAAGTTCCTACATTTCATTTGGTAACCAAATTACAAGAATTTTCATTTCTCTTTTACAAGACTTCATTATGCCATTATAAGCATTTGCTTGGAAATTATTTTCACTTATATATGTGCCAAATAGCTTTTAAATTTGGAGAACCTTTGAATGTTCAAAAGTTGTGCATCTCTGTGGTGGAAAATGAGTAAAAAGTTGCATGATATTACCTACCTTGTAAGTTCATCATGCAGAAGTACCAATCCGTCACCATAAGTATACCAAAAGGTAATTAATGCCTTCAGGCTTTCCCTGCTTCATCACTCTAACTATTCAACACATACTCGGCACCTTAGTATATGAGGAGCAAATTTCTTATCCTGATATCCCATCTTCATGCCAAAATAGGCATGATAGCAGGTCTTTAGTAATGCTATGATTTTAGATTGTTGCCAATGCATCACAACTTTGCCACATACATAGCAAAACCTTTTGGGGTCATTTTTGCATTATCTATTCATGTTGAGAAGTGTTGTAGGAAAAATAACTTCACCTGATCTCCAAAAATGGCTTGCAGATTTGAAGTCAGTGCAAAAATTTCATATAGAATTATTTAAAACATCTCTGATATCAAAAATCAAGGAGACCAGTGTTATTATCAGCATCACTATACCTCTTAATGATATGATAATCATAAAATTTCAAATTTTACTCTCTAATAAAATTGGAAGATTATTGTAAAATTTAGTGTAGGTATCACTTAATTTGTCTTTAAAAAATATATAAAGGAGAGAAATACATACTAGCTGAACATAAAAAATTATCTTAGTAGGTGCCACAGTAACCGAGTGATTAACAATGAGATTGACTACTATTTTGGGCTGAAATTGCTCAAACTGTAGGTCATTTAAATGAATGTATCTCTTATTCCCATTATTATCCTATCATGAAATTTCCTACAAAGCTTGTCAAAAGGAATAGCAATTTTGGGAAATTAAAAAAAAATAGATGGATACATTTTCTGAGCTATTAAAGGTTAATTTTTATATTTTAACTGTGAGGTCAACAGTGTATAGAATAAAAGTTTTAGATCTACTCAAAAGTTTTTAGTGGTATATAAATGACGTTGTATGGCATATAATAGTTATTAATATCTGAAAATTGTCATGGCTTTCAACATTTGAATGGTCATATCTCAAGAACCATTTGCACCACAGGTATTAGTCACCACAGGTGGTAATTTATAATAAAATCAGTAGAGGTAATGTGTTAACTCCTTGTTGATTTAACATGGAATGACCCAAAGCAGACTATTCTTATGGTTTATTTATGTATATTCTTCACCTTTGGGGGTTGTAAACATACTTACCTCTCTTCCCCTTTCTTTAATCTATATATTTGTTCACTCTTTTTACATTTTCTGGAAATTTAGTATCAGATTTGCTTATTGTAAAGTTGTTTGGGTAAGAATTGTGGGGTCAGAAATTGTGCAACCTTGGGGGAGGGGGCTAATTTTCTATATAAATTAGCCTACTTATTTTGAAAATTGTGTTCTGGGGAAGTCTATTAAAACTGTTTCAACTGATGCTACATTAAATAGTGTTTTACACAAATGTGGAACTATTTTACAGATTTAGTTATTTAATAAAATAAATTTGGGTTCTAGTTAAAAGGATTCAGTTGACCATTTATTTTTTACACAATTATAAACCAGCAAAAACTATAAGATCCATTTATAGTTGGTTTAAAATAACATGGGGGGGGATTGAAGTTCATGATTTAGGCTAGATAAAGGAAGAGAAGATATGGATAAAGAATTAGTTTCATAACTCTTATTTTTACAAAGTTATGTTTTAAAGTGATATTTAACAATTCTATTCTAAAATATAATTACTGTAGTGCTTTCGATGAAATTCTTAGCCAAGACATTTTTGGAAGAAAAAATGTTGCAATATCTGTGTTAAATCTTTTGTTTACTAGTTTTAAATCATTATTTCTACTTCCCACTCAGTTATTTAGCACAAATAGTCATAATTTATATTAGTGAACCCATTCAGTACATATTTCAATTTTAAATAAGTAGCTAATCTTTCAGGGAAAATAAATTGAGCTGCTTCAGTCTTTATTTTTAAGGTTAACAATTTTGTTGTTTGATGTTGAATGTGTTCCAATATTACTTTCCTTTGCAAGTCTGGAGACTAGAATTGTATCACACCTTGAATAGGGCCTTTATAAGTGCTCTATATAAGGGAAGAATAATTTCTTTTGATTTGAATGTAAAATGTCTATGTACCTACCTTATTCACCTTTTGTGATGCCTGGATGTATTGTTTACAAATTTTTAGATCTTTTGAGATTAAGACCTAAGTGAACCATTGTGAAAAGGCTGAAAATGGATATACAGTTTAAGTAGACTATATAGTAGCAGGGATGCTAAATCATAGTTGTTGATTGTTTTTGGTAGGTTTTAACTTTTAATGCATTAATGGATTTTCTATTCATGGCATACAGCACTTATAGAATTTTAAAAAAAATCCTAATAACTCAATACACAGATCATGTAGCACCATAAGTGAACATATGATTTCATCATGAATAACAAATTTTAGCAACTAGTATGTAAAAAAGCTAGAAATTTAACTTAAGTATTGCCCTGTTTAATGGTAAGGATATCTTTGGTGTATTCCCAACCTACCATTAAGAAAATGGAGACAACAATTGTTAATATTTTCATTGTAGAGTTAAGAGAATACGAATGCAGTCTTTAGGCATGTAATGTACAGTTGATTAAGACTGGATAGGGGGTTGTATGTGTGGGAAGCAATGCTTTTACTGAAATCCATTTTTCCTTATTTATGTTAAGCCTGGCTATGGTCCCTCCCCCCAGTTGCCTCCTATGAGGAACTAGGCTAATGCAGAGATCCTCTAGTTCACGTATCTCTAGATTTTGTCTTGGTTCTGCTTGTATTAGGCATTTTCTAAGTAAATGTTGAACAATGTCTGGTTCCTGGTGGCAATGTCTGTGTCAGTCAGGCTGGTACAGCACTTGTATATGTTTAGTTTTGTTTGATTTCTACACTGGAGTTTTGCCAGGGTGACCCGTTTGTGGCATGGGGAATCTTTCCTCCTAGTTGATATCTGGTAAAATGGTTTTGGCCCAGAGACTGTATGCTTTGCTTTTGTTATATATCTATATATCTATGGATAGTTTTGCCGGTGATGGGGGAAACCATACTGCCCACTCTGAGTTGGTAAGTCCCCTAGTAGTATTCCTTCCCCCCAATTTCTCTCTTGTTGTTTAATATGTCTAGGAAGTTAGATAAGTATTCAGATGTTTTGTGTTGTTTTTAGTGTTTCAGGTTTGTGGTTGTTTTTGTAGGCTGTCACTGGCTTTCTGAGTCGTCTGGAGAGAAATATAGGATTATAGTGTCTTGCTTCTCCTCGGCATGTATTTGTTGTTAGCAAAGTGGGTATAGACCTTGTTTATGTCATTAAACTGAACAGCCTTGGAGTTTTTGTTTAGTATACCTACTTGAAGTGGCCCCAGTCAGCTTTGTTCTAGTTAATGTAAGTGCATAGGGTTGCTTGTGGTATTAATGGGTTTCTCAAGGCCTATTTGTATGATAATTGAGAAGTGGTCAGAGGATAACTTAATATAGGGTTGCCAGGTTGTTTAGGGATCTAGGTTAGGAGGGGAGAGGGCGATGTCTTAGGAGTGATGGTTGAAGGATGTGCATGTGGGTGTAGATGGATTGTTCAGGATGAATTTTTTTTAAGTGTTCTGTTATGCTGCAGGTTCCTGTCTGTCTTGAGATTTTAGCCAGGCAGGGTCATAAGTAGTTTCCTTTCACCCGTTTCCATTACCCCTGATCAACCACCATCTCTTCCGCTGATCCTCTCTCATGCAAATATTTTTTCCCTATCATTCCACCATAATTTTGGCTTTCCCCTCCTTCCCTCCGCCAAACATATACAATATTCTTCTGCCAATGTAGTCATCATCTCTTCTCATAACATGCTCATACCAATGTAATTTCCTTGATACCTTTACTACTTTTACTGTACCTCTTTTATTCTCTCATTCCATATTTTATCCATCCTTGTATCTTAGCATATCCATCAAAATATTTTTATTTCAGCCACCTCCATTTCCCTTTTCTGTGTTCACTTCAAGGCCATGCCTCTGCACATAAGTCATTGCCAGCCTTAAAACAGTTCTATACATTTTAATCTCGCTCTGATCTTTTTATTATAGAAAACTCCTGACATTTTCTTCCAACTTCTTGATGCTGATTAAATTATGTGGTTTGTTTCTGTGTTCATCTTTCCACCCTCTGTCACTTGTGATCCCAGGTCCTTAAATGCTTCCATTTTCTTCAACTTATCTTCTCCACTGAACAAAAAATACTGCTTTCTTCATACTAATTTTCATCCCTTTATCCTTGAGTGCCTCTCCAATGCACCAATCCCTTCTTCACTCCTCTACTGTCATCAATCAGTACAATGTCTTCCATTTTATTTGACGCTTTTCCCCAATTGCTGGGTGAAGTGGGTTTTTCCCCGATGCTGGAATATCTCCTTATTCTTACTTTTTTTTCTTGTTGTTTTTGTAGCCTAAGAATAGGCTAAATTAATTAGAGCGACATACCCATGGTGGCACTTGCCAGATTGGTGTAATAAAAAAAAAGAGAGAATGGTTACCAAGGCCCCTTCTTTGCACACAAGAATGAGGCGGGTCTTCTAGATAGTGTTTAGTTTTTAAAATTATTGGCTGCATGTTCACACCGCTAAGTAAAAGGCCGGGCCCTGAGCGTCTCTTGTTGATCTTAGTTTGTTTATATTAACCTGTCTAAAGTAAAGACAGGCTCCTTTGTAATTTCTGCAGATGGTCGCTTGCTGAAGGCCGCCGAAAGAGAAGGTTGGGGGGTCCGTCTCTTTAACCCCCGTAAGGGGCGCTGCGATTTGCCTTCCTGTCCGTATTTCACCCCTGCTTCCTCACTTCCCCTATAACTTTCTCTGGTTGGCCTCTATTTTCACAGGGTAGATGCTGACCTCCTTCTCAGCCAACTATCCTGGATTGGGGCCGAGGGGGGAGGGGACAATGTTCCCTAACCCCTAAGCTCTGGTTTGGGATGGTGGATTTTTAACAACCTGCTTCACATCTCCTTTCCTTCTCACTTCACATCTCCTTTCCTTCTCACTTCACACACTATCCTTTTTATGCCGTGCCCAAGGTGGAGCTACCATGCTGAAGGGCTGCCAGGTCACCAGGCGGGAGGGGTGGCCTTAAATGGTGACACCTGGCTCTGCCAGTCCTGTACACACCTCTTGCAGAGTGGGCTACTGTGAGGGGTGATTAGTGTCTGCATCCCGTAAAAACTTAAGGGTCACCATGCCCAATGATGAGAAAAACAAAAATCTCTCCTCAATTTCCCTTCATCAACTGTCGGAGCCGCCCTCAGGCAGCTCTACAGAAAAAAAATGGAGGCCCCCCCCTGTGCTCTTGCAGGGGACCTTCCAAAACTCTTTAACTGGAGAGGAGGCTTACTCCTCTCCTTTGCCTACGGGTGTAGGGGACTCCCCCCTCACCCCCTCGGTAGGGCAAACCCCCTTAGGGGGAGGGAAGACAGGCTCCATCGGTCGCTTCCCTCAAAAGACCTGCTGGCTAAAATATTAAACCTAGAGGGGGGTCAAGGCCTGTGCCTCCTCAGACTCGACTCGTGACACCACTGCCAATGGGACCTGTGATGTCCTGGGGGGGGGCAACTGGAGCCCCCCTGAGATTGACATGGTATTTGAGGCAACCCAGCCTCAGACGGTAGGGCCTTTCATGGAGCGAATCCGGGCTCGGCGCCAAGCACCGAACTCGAGTCCGCCCCTATGCAAGGTCCTCATCAAACGGCTCGGGTCTCCAAGGCAGTAGAAGGAGGGGAGGGATCTCCTTCTCCGACCGGTTTCCCTGCGCCAGCCAGGACCTTCTCCATCTCGGAGAAGGACCTTGATGAGGCCAGTCAATCAGGCATGGGGGCTCTTGCCGGCGGAGGGTAGAAGCGGGTTCATTCCTCGGGGGTCTGCTGCCACTTCATGAAGCGACTAAGCCAAGATTGGCACATCCGGACCCTCTACTCCCCCCCGGGTGCGGAGCCCCTGACTAAGACCAAAAGTTCTAGTGCGCAGAGCGGAGCCTCGATTACATCGGGACCCCTCATTCAGAGACTACCCGGCGTTTTCGAGGCTGCTGGCTTCAGGAGCTGCGGAGGCTCGTCTCTTCCCGTTTCCCGTTAGCTATCTTTTTGCAGGAGACCATGCTGGGCGCATGGCCCCTGCCCACCCTCCCTGGGTATAAGGGTTTTGCCACCCCACCACCACGAGATCGGGGATGTTCGATTTACCCCAGGCATGATGTCTCCGTTCTTCTCTTCGCTTTAGATACTTCTCAGGCAGTAGCTGCACCTTGATAGGAGGTATACAGTTATTTCTGCGTACGTTCCAACGTCAACCGACTTCGACGCGGGGGACTTCCGCCGCGTCGTGGCATTGTTGCCGAGGCCCTTTCTCTTGCTCGGAGACTTATCTATTAATCCCCTGGGTCAAGTCCTTGCCGACCTGATCGAGAACCGCTTCATTTTCCTGCCTCGATCTATCTTTGTGCTCTCGGGATGCACAGCCTGATTTTGATTAGGAGGTGGTCGATGACCTCCATGCTAGTGATCACTTTCCCATTCAAATATCATTTTCTGGGCCGCTGCCCCCCGAGAGCCCGCCCCGGTGGTGCTTGGCGCGTGCGCGATGGTCTGCATTTCAGTTGAGTTCTTCTCCGGCAACCTCATGACCGTGGGCCTGACTACTATTCCTAGAAGGTCTGGCCGTTTTGCACGCTGACCACTCCCGTGGTTGTCAGCCGTGTGTAAGACGGCCCTCAATCAGAAGCGCTATGCCTATATGCGCAATAAGCGCATGTAGGCATAGCCCAATGGTAAATTTCGTTGGGCTAGGTTCCGGTATATCTCGAAGCACGCCCTTCGCTCTTGGCGGCTATACGTGTCTTCACTTAAAGGGGAAGACGTCTCTAGCAGAGGTGTGGAAGCGAGTCAGAAGGATTCGGGACAAGTTCTCGCAGGACCCATCTCCCGTTCTCCAGGAGAATGGGACCGCAATCTCGGACCCCGCGTCCGTGGCGGAATCCTTCGTGACCGCTTTCTCCGCATTCTCTAGCCGGAATGCTGCTCCGCCAGCATTCATTGCACGTCGTGATGTCGCGGAAGGCCGCCGACTAGACTTTAGCTCCAGAGGCGGAGAACCCTTCAACGACAGGTTTACTCTGAGCGAGTTGCGTTCCGCTCTTGCTTCGTGCGTGGACACCGCCCATGGTCCGGATGATGTCACGTACGCCATGCTTCGACACCAGGGTGAGCCTGGCATGGCTTTTCTGTTAGATTTGTTGAACAGAATCTGGGTAGAGGGTCTCCTCCCTGGATTCCTCCCGAATCGCTACCGAGGCATGGCTTTTCTGTTAGATTTGTTGAACAGAATCTGGGTAGAGGGTCTCCTCCCTGGATTCCTCCCGAATCGCTACCGAGGCATGGCTTTTTTGTTAGATTTGTTCAACAGAAACTGGGTGGAGGGTCTCCTCCCGAATTGCTACTGTGCTCGCCTTTCGCAATCCTGGGAGATATCACTCTACTCCGGCCGGTTTCTGCCCAATCTCTCTAACCTCTTCCGTGTGCAAGTTGATGGAGAAATTGGTAAATGTTAGATTAGCCTTTTTCCTGGACAGAGGAGGCCATCTGTCTTCTGCACCGTGCGGCTTCCGCAAGTTCCACTCCACGTCTGATGTTCTGCTTCGACTGGAAAATGCCGTCTGCGAGGCTTTCCTTCGTAGACAGCACTACACCACGGTGTTTTTTGATCTGGAGAAGGCCTATGATACCGCATGGCGATACGGTATCATGGAGATTCTCCACACAATGGGGGCGAGGGGATGCTTCCCAATGTTTATATCTTAATTTTTGTAAGATTGTCGATTCCGCGTACGGGTGGGGGGAGCCCTCTCCGCTCCAATGGAGCAGGAAGAGGGTGTCCCGCAGGAAAGTGTCCTCAGTTACGCACTGTTTGCCCTGAGCATCAACGCCATCACTTCAGTGCTGCCGGAAGATGTTCTTGCTACGCTCTACGTGGACGACCTTTCGATCTCTTTTGGCGCAGCCCAGATGCCAACTCTGGATCGTCGACTCCAACAGGCATTGAACCGCGTCTCTCTCTATGCCGAAGCGCACAGGTTTCAGTTTTCCTTGTCCAAGACAAAGGCGGTGCACTTCTGCCGTAATCCACGGCTCCACCCTGACCCAGACTTGTTTCTTAATGGGGTACGCCTGGAAGTGGTTGAATCGCACCGTTTCCTTGGTCTTGTATTCGACCGACGCCTCACCTGGGAGGCTCATATCCGCAGCCTTAGAGTCTCTTGTACCCGCGCCATGGATATTCTCCGTTCCGTGACGTTCAGCACTTGGGGCCGCTGATAGGGCTACTGCCTTACTTTTTTATCGATCCTTTGTCCGTTCGAAGCTCGACTAGGGATGCGAGTTTTATGCATCCGCAGCTGAGCGTTTATTGCGGAAGGTGGATTCGATCCACCACACCGGCCTTCGCCTGGCGACCGGTGCCTTCCGCACTTCCCCCATTGAGAGCCTACTAGTCAATGCTGGGAAGATGCCACTCACTCTACCCCGTGCATAGTGCATTATTCGCCTATACGCGCGAGCCCGTCGCCTCCCTCAGTCGCCAACAGCTCTCAATGCATCCGCAGCTGATTTCGACGGTGCCTATACCACCGAAAGACGCCAGTTATACCCTAAGCCCTTTGGGTTTAGGGCTAGGAAACTCATTCGAAAGCTAATTATACCTCTCGGGCCGGTGGTGCCCATAGTTTTGCCCAGGGCGTCACCCTAGAGGGTACCACATTTGGCTATTTTTCGCCACGCCTCTGCTCCCAAAGCTTGTACAGCGCCTGGAGTATTGCGTTCGACCTTTTTGGAGCACACCTCGTGTCACGCTGGAACCGTGCTAGTATATACGGATGGCTCCAAGTCCCAAGACGGGGGCAGCTTCCACGCCTTATCCCCTTTGTTTGAAGTCAGCGGGGCTCTGCCAGGCGCTGCGTCTGTCTTCACGGCCGAGCTCGTGTCAATACACCACTCGGTACGGGAGATTACGCGACGTACCCGGTTCTGAGACCGGATTGTGATCTATAGCGACTCACAAAGCTCCCTGAGTGCTCTCTGGTCATTGGAATCTTGGCATCCCCCGGTTCGCAATATCCGTGACGCTACGGTTTTCGCAAGCCGGGCGGATGTCGAGATTATCTTCTGCCGGTTTCCTGGAAATGTAGGAATTGCCGCGAATGGACGTGCCGATGAGGGCGTCAAAGAGTCCGCGAGGACTCTGCGACCGGACCAGCGTTTCGCTCTTCCTCACACCGACTACATGGCAGGAATACGGGCAACTCTTCGGGTTGCTTGGCAAAGAAGATGGGAGACGGTCGAAGGGAACTTAAAGTTTCGTGCCATTGCGCAGCGACTCTTCCCATGGACCTAGCCCCCACTGCCGTGAAGGCTTCAGGTTGCTTTCTGTCTTCTCCGAATTGGACGCACCGCCATTTGATGGAGCGCTCGCCAGCGCCCTACTGTGAAGACTGCGTTGTCCCCCAGACTATTCGGCACATTCTTGTTGAATGTCCCAGTCTGGGCGATGTCAGCGCACGTTACCTGTCCCGGTCTCGGGATGGGCGTGGTCGCTACCGCCAGTCACTTGTACTCAGGACGAGTTCGTGCACATTGATTGACTGGTGGGCTTATAGACTTTTTGGATGAGGCCGGCCTTCTCCCCTTTATTTAACTAGTTTTCTTTGTAGGTCGCACGTTACTGCGCCGGGGGGGGGGACCTTTTCCCGACGCCGGAGCTTGCTTTCTCCTTTTTGCTATTTTCCCCTTTTTTTTGTTCATGTTTTTTGCATATTTTTATTTTAAAGTAGCCTGTTGTGAGTGCAGCGACTTGTGCCCAAGTTGGTAGTCGCCAGATAGGCTCGTAAAATTAAAGAAAAAGAAATCTTTACACTTGCACTTAGAGGAAAGTCCCACTTGCCCTCTCTGATCCAGACCACCCGATAATGTCTCAAAGTTGATTGATACTACCAGGGCTTGTTTCCTTCTAGACTTTTATTTTGCCACCTCACCAAATAGCTTCCATCCACCCCTCCATTGTCCCCCCTCCCCTGTTGGAGATGGTTTCTTTTAATGTATCCGCTGCAGCCGACATCTGCAGTATTGCATGCCCACCTCGCCTCCCCAGTGCCTGTAAATGGATCCACAGTGCATGTAGTTACTTCCTCCGTCTTCTCCACTTTCTTTACAGATCTCTCCTTTCAACTTTTTTCTAGAGATGCCCTCGTTGGTGTTCGCTTTAAATTTTGAGAAAGAAAGAGGTGCTTGCATGATAAACTTTTCGTTTCCTTCCATAAATGAGTCACCTTCTGCTGGGTGTCTGACTATCCGCTTTCATTCGGGTTCACATTGCGGCGGCAACAAAATGTTCACATTTTAAACTGCAGGTCCTCAGCCAGATACTCGGTGGCATTTTGTGGCAAAACGCCACCCAAAAACTGCAATTTTTTGTGGCATCTGAACATGGCGCTAAAAATGAATCCAAAGTTATCAAATTGGGTCGACCCTGTCACGGATTTACGTTGTCATGGTTATTACTAGGAATTTTCAATCTATTGTTTGTGTTGAAATTAAGTCTTTTTTTTTCTTTTTTTCAGATAATACGATTTGTGGCCATAGCCTAGGCTTTACACTTCTTAGGTTTCCTAAGACGAAGCCTAGGCCATATTTTGTGTGAAAGCCTGCAATTTTGATACACATCTAAGCCTATAGAATCACGTTTATTCTGCCGTTATATTTTCCCGTTGTTTCTCACACACTTTTCATATTGAAGAGTCATCATGGCAGAATATGAAATTTATAATCAGGTAAGTTTTTTTAATTATTTTTTCATTACTTAGGGCGATTTTTAAAGAAGTGATTATCTGGTAAAATTCAGTGATTTATTAGCTTTTTTCCGATCATCCGATGAAACTCAATGATTTATTAGTTTTCTTCTGAAAAAAAATCTTTTATATATTGTTATTTGGGCAGTTCTGTTCACATTACCCAGCTAAGGCCTCGCTCTCATCTTCCTGCCTTAATTTCTTTGTTTTGTGGGAATTGTTTCCGGAATCTTACAATCTGCTTTCCACCACCCAAGGTAAAAAGTTTTGATTTTTATCTGGAATGTTTTCTTTGCCCCCACCCCCTTCCTCTCTCCTTCAACTGTGAATTTGTGGATTGATTTATTCTTTTACACTGAATGCGGATCTCGATAGTTTAATTGTATATTGTAGAGGCATGACCTGACACAATCCTATCGATGCAGTTTGTGGGAGGATTTTAACAGATGCGGATGACCTTTGATAGACCTTTGCGGCTTTTATCATCTTAAAATTGTTATGTTAAAAGACTACTTAACAAAATTCATAATGAAAATGCAGACGACCATCAACCGGGGTGTGGAATTTAGTCCATGACGTGTCGCGACTTCGCCTCTTTTCCATACGTTGTTTTTCGGGAAAGTGAGAATAATATTATTGCCACTTATCATCCTTATAATTGCAATGGAGGTAATAAGTGCAGGTTGGTTGGTGTCCTTATCGACGGATACGAGAAGGGGCGGGGGGGGGGGGGGTCTCTCGTTAATAAGGATAAATAGCCGGAAGGGGTTGCCTGTCGGCCTCGAAAACTGTTTATTCGCGATTATTTTGTGTTCATTGTTATCGTGTTTCAGTATGCTGCGTGTCTGAGGCGGAATACCCACTATTCCCTTAAGCCAGTGGTTCTCAACCTTTTTTTGGTGGCGACCCAATTATGGTGAGAATTCCTAACTTCGACCCATTTAGTAAGATTACAAATTTTTGAAAAATAAAATGTTAAATACAGTTAATGCGATGGCTGAGCTTGTTTTTTTCGGTTAGCAGTTTTATTCTCGGTTGTGTAGATGACATTGCACAACGAAAATCATCGTCAAGGCTCAATTTATTTCGATGCTTGCTCTTTATGACCAGAAGTTGGGAAAATACAGATTCTCACAAATATGTTGTGGGAAATGGGAGGAGTATTTTAAGCACCGTCTGATCATGTTGGATAAGATATGTGTCGATTTATACAAAATTGGTTAAGTGAAAGCGATGCCAATTCACTTTTGGCCTCGAAACTATTACTCATTTCAATGAGTTCTTCTTGGATATTTTCAGGAGCGTTTGTAGTATCCTGTGAAAAAGGATTTGTCACAAGAGCAAACATTGCTTTTTCATTTTCTCCTGCCGAAAAATAATTTTCTATTTCATGAAATAAATCTTCCAAATGCTCTTTCATAATGGGATACAACTTATCAATATTCTCAACACCTTCGTCTGCGCATCCTTCAAGTCCCTCACAGAGAGTTGGAAACATGTACAATTTCTTTTTTTCTATGTTCTTGTACCAAAGCTTTAATTTCATTTTGAATGATCCATTTTTTTCAAATGAATGGATGATGGAAGAACCACTTCCTTGCAGAAATACGTTAACATTATTGAGGTGTTCAAAAATATCTACAAGAGAGGCCAATTTATGCAAATTTTTCCACATTTTTAAAGAGCGACTCAAATTAATTTATGTTATGAGAAGAGAAAACGATTTCGAGCTCACTTTTTAATTCAAATACTCTTCTTAAAACGTTGCTTCTGGAAAGTCATCTTACTTCAGTATAAAATAAAAGTGAATCATACTGGGCCCCTAATTTGAACAATTTTATACGAACTAATCATAGACGACCCTTATATACTAACTAAACCTGTATACTTCTCATGAACTAAAATAGTGTACAATCGCGAAACTTAAAATATAACTACCATACGTAACAAAGGTTATATATATTTCAACTGATCTCATTGGCGTTAAGATTATCGTGCAATCAGGGTTGCCAAATCTTGATACAAAAGGGATAAAAAGTACATTAAATTGTACTTGTTACAAAAGTACTTTATAATTATTTCTAATCATATTTATCATAAATAAGACTAGCAAGAACATGAAAATATGCTTGAACCTGATCAGAGCGCGTCTTGTTTAAAAAAAAACAAAACATTACTTTCTTTTCAACCTAATAATTTTATTTGAAATTCTATGTAAATACTTTTGTACAATTTTTAGTACTAAAAAAGGAGGGGGGGGGGCTAAATTGGTAACACTGCACGGTACAATCCCAGTGTAATAGACGAGTGGTGGTAGAGAAACGTTCTGAGGAATAAGGAACGCGAGATATAACGATAATAGAAAGTGTAATAATATACACTTCTTAGGAACATAATAAAATAGCAGATTAACAGATTTTTTTAATTTATTTATTGAAAAAACACTAAAATCTTAAAAATCAAATGGCTCTGCGACCCTGCGACCCAGCTTTGGGTCGGGACCTATCGGTCGAGAACCACTACCTTAAGCGGTCAGGATGTGTAAGAGGAGATGATTTGGGGGAAACCTGGCGTCGTGGTTTACTACTATCGTTGACCATTCGCGTTTTACTACTGTTGTGTTGGCTCTCGGTCTCGTAAGGGGACATCAGGTGTACTGTGATTGGCCACATTGCAGCTGACATCTGGATGATTACGTATCCTGCACACACCATTGCCTGTAGGTGAATCTGCGGCTCTATCTATATCTTCCCGCATCAATATCACCCACCACTTTATAGGAGATGCCCATTTGGTTTTTGCTTCTTAGTTTTAAGTATGAAAACAAGGTCTGTTGACCAAAAGGTCGCATGCTCTCACTTATTCTGATTTATGACCTTACGACCTTCAAAACTTTCAATAATTCCCGGACTAACCTTGGGAGGACCTTGTAAAACAACACAAGGGTTTCAAATTTCGATGAAATCGGCCGAATAGTTGGTTATTGTCAAAACAAAATAATTCCCGGACTAACCTTCGGGAGGACCTTGGCAATTACCGTGCCCCCAAAAGTTTACAACACACCATGAAAAACAGACGTTTATGCATTTGTAAGCACGATAGGTAAATGAAACTTTTATTACTGATAAGAGATATATTCAAACAATAAATTAAATCATCAGGCAACTCATATCGATTTTTATCACTTACTCATAAATGTTCGAAAATGATAAATTCTTACAATTTCTAGAACGTTCTACATTAATCTACGCACATAACTTAGGGACTGGTATAAGCTATCGCGTCATTCTTTATCAGACAGCGTCCTGTAAACATTCGCACGATGGGGAAACAGAAACGAATTGATCAAGATCTTTGAAAACGTATTGTAGACCTTCATAAAAGTGGCATTGGTTATAGAAAAATATCTCGTCAGTTAGTAGTTCCATTGAGTTCAGTTGGAACGATAATACGTCACTGGAAGTTTCAAAATTCTACTCTTCCTCTTATCAGTTCTGGCCGTCCTTGCAAGAACGCGCAGGGAGATAATTAGTAAGAAAGGTCAGTAAAACACCCAAGGTTACTCTTAAAGAACTTAGAAGTGAGGTGAGTTATAGTGAGTGAAGACACAATTAGTCGATCGCTTCGTAGCATGGGCATCTACTCACGGTCTCGAAGGAAAACCCCACTTCTTACAAGAAAACAGGTTCGTGATCGTTTGAATTTTGCAAAAGAGTTTGTTGGTAAACCTGCAGAGTTTTGGGACAACGTACTTTGGGCGGATGAGAAAAAGATAGAACCGTTACGCCGTAATGGAGCTCCTTGGGCATGGCGAAAGAAAGGTACCGAATACGCACCGAAGAAAACTACCCCAACAGTAAAATATGGAAGTGGCTCAATCATGATCTGGGGTTGTTTTAGTGCCGCAAGTGTTGGAAATATCGAAACCATAGAAGGAAGGATGAATGGAGAACATTATAGAAGAACCTTGAAGAAAAATTTACGTCCAAGTGTGCATTCTCTTAAATTGAAACAGGATTGGATCTTTCAACAAGACAATGATCCAAAGCATACAGCAAAACTGACACAAAATTGGTTTAGATCAAATGGTGTAAATGTTCTAAAATGGCCTAGTCAATCCCCAGATCTGAACCCTATCGAAAATCTATGGAAGGAACTGAAGCCCAGAATCCCCAAAAGAGAACCAACAAACATATCTGAACTGAAGAAAATATGCATTGAGGAATGGAAGTAATATTAACACAAACACATGTAAAAAGTACTTAGGAGACTACTCTAAGTAGCTACAAGTGGTTATGCTACTAAATATTAAGAAACGATTTGATATGTGTTGTACACTTTTGCGTTACTAATTAATTGCATTTTGTATGGTTCTGATGATTTAATTTATTGTTTGAATACATATCCTGTCAGTAATAAAAGTTTCATTTACCTATCGTGCTTACAAATACATAAATGTCTGTTTTTCATGGTGTGTTGTAAACTTTTGCGGGGCACTGCATATCTTTCGAAAGAAAATGTAAAACAACAGAAGGGTTTCAAATTTCGTTAGAATCAGACGAATAGTTATGATTAAACACCCAAAAAGAACAAAACGGGGACCGACCGACATAGTGCGATGCAGAGTCGCACGTGACTAGACTCGCACTCGACTAAAAAGCAGTTTGTCTTCCTTAAACCACTCGAGCTATGCATCTTCCACGTATTTTCACCTCCATTAACCTCATCACTATTTAAAAATTTACTGACGGAGATAGGTCACATTGGTTTTTCTTGAGTTAATAATCACGAACGTTCCCTTCCCCCAGGGGGGTGGCCTTATTTCTATGAATTGAGTTTTTCAATTGAGTTTCAAGTTAATTGACCGACGAAACTTTTTGTTGTTTATCTCGTTCGTAAAATTTCCCCATTCCAGTTTCCCGAAGACTGAATCATTTCTGAATAATCCACGAATTTTCCCATGTAGATATTGGTCACTTGGCGTTATCGTAGCTTCGACTTGACTTAGCATTCATCATGATAAGAGTTACCTACACACGAATCAATATACATGCATTATGTAACCCTTTGTATATAAACATTTCAAAAGGAACGGTACGAAGGTTAGTTGCAATGGTTGGACAGTCCTGTTGCAACTTTCTGAACCTCCAATAAAAGTCTCAAGTATGCTGTATAAAAGGAATGCATTTTTAATTCAAAGAATTTCAGGATTTTCAAGAATGCAATTTTAATTTAAAGAATTGAGGATTTTCAGGCATACACAACTAGAATGATAAACTGCCTACGAAAGTGTTTATAATCCTAGAGTAGTTTCATTTGTTGATATATTTCTTTAATAAATATATTTTGTCTCGGCTTATTCTAATTGCTGCACGTGTTGTGGTGGTCGGCTTCTCCCAGTGCTGGACTTTGATTGCCCATCATTAATTTAACTTTTTTTTGCTGGGAAAAAGATTGAAACGAAAGAAATGACAATCCATCAAAAGGCTAGACACGTGTTCACCCTAGCTATCTCTTACCTATTTTACTTGTAACTTCACCTCTTTGAGCAAACCTTCAGAAACTTTTTAATTCTCACTTTATTATTTTTGGCTATTAATAATAGCAGAAATGGTAGAAGATCAACCCTCCTCTGTTACCTCTGCGTCACTACTTTCTAATTAGCGGCTAGTTCACGAAAAGGATGTCCCCATTCAAATCTGTCAAAATATGCCAACTTCCACAAGGTCGAAATGTGCTAAAAAATCTGGTTAAAATTAAGTTTTGGCTAGGCCTTGATGGCATTTTCCTTCAATGGAATTAGCGTGGACTCCGGGCCTATTGGGATGAGCTGCATTATCTATTTGCAAGAGAGCATGCTTGAAGTCCTTTACGGTCGCTTTCTCTATCCGGGATACTGCCTCGTCATCATTTAAAGCATGTCGTGATGTCGCTGAAGGCCGTTGCCTGGAGTTTACCTTCAGAGGCGGGGAAAAATTTAACGACCTGTTTTCGCTAAAGTGCGCCCTGTTCTCGCTTGGTGAGCGGATACTGCCCATAATCCGTACAATATCCCGTACGCTATGCTTCCACATTTGGCTGAGCAAGGAATAACATTTTAGTAAGGCTTTGTTAATCAGTATCTGGGCATAGTGAATCCCCCTTCTGGTGAAGTGCTTGTTTCTCGCAAACCTGGGAGAGAGATCCCTACTCTGACTGGTTTCCGCTTAATTTGCCTAATCTCTTGCGTGCGCAAGTTGATGGAAAAATTGGTAAATGTTAGATTAGCTTATTTTTTGAATGCTCTGCTCCGGCTGGAAAATGCTATCTGCGAGGCCTTCCCTCGTAGAGAGCATTTCGTCACGTTTTGTTTTTTTTTAAATCTGGGGAGGGCCTTTAATAGCGCATGGCGATACAGCATCATGGAACCCTCCACACACCATGGGTGCATGGGGACACCTACCACTTTTCTAGGCTGAATTTCTATGCGATTGTCGATTCCGCCTAATGTGTATGTGCTGGGGTTTTCCCCTCCAATAGTGCAGGAAGAGGGGATCCCGCAGGGAAGTGTCCTCAGTGTCAGACACACGCTCTTTGCCCCGAGCATCACCTGTATAATCTCTCGGTGTTGCCGGAAGATGTTCTCGCTACGCTCTAAGTTGACGACCTCTCGATCTCTTTTTGGTGCGGCTCAAAAGCCCTACACTGGAGCTTCAATTCTCTCAGGTTCTGAACCTCATCTCTTGCTCTGCCCTCGCTCATGGCTTTTGTTTTTGCTCCGTTCATTGCTATACTTCTGTCGCCATCCACGGCTTCAGCTCGATTCCTACCTTTTCTTAAATGGGGCTCGCCTTGATGTGGAACAGCCCATCCGTTCGTTATCTCGGTCTTGTTGTTGAGCGGCCCCTCACCTCGTGGGGGGGGGGGCTCAATTTCGTATCCTTAGCCCCTCTTGTATTCTCTCCATGGATTTTCTTAGTTATGGCATTCAGTAATGTGGGTGAGGCTAGGGCTACTGCTCATTTGTTCGGTTGAAGCTAGACAATGGTTGTGCAAACCCCTCTCCTCCCTCCACTCGAGATGGTGGGGGAGATTCCGCTTGCTCTGCGCCGTACACATTGCATTATGCGCTTCTACGCTCGAGCCCAGCGTCTGCCTCCATCGCTAACGACTCCATTACATTCGCTCTCGCTCGCGATGGTGCCTATGTGGACGCGAGACTCGATTCACGCAATGAGCCTTCAGATTAAAGGCGAGGCTACTCTTGGGTCGCTGACGCCTCTGGTTCTGCCCTCGAGGCTACCATTCTGAACCCTGCAGGGTGGGGGGGGGGCCTCTGTAGCCAGTTACACTTGGTAGCGGGGTGAGCTGGAACGTTCCCCCGGCCTGGATGCCAATTAGGGAAGTCCCCTCTGTCACTGGCTTGATTTGAACTCTCGGATGGGGCCTGGGAAAATTGTTGGTGCGCTCTCCCCTCGCCCCCTCTCAGCACTAATTTACTTTTTCATTATTAGCATTATTATTATTAACCCTTTCTATCCCGAAGTATTACTTTATGCCCCCCCCCTTTTTTTGCTTTAAAACATATTCCATTCAGGTCATAAAACACATACTTTTTTATTGAATATTGAAAGAAATGCATGAAAATAGAATGATTCCACATGGCATCATTAGGAAGTGTTGATGCAAACGAAAAAAAACCTAAAAAATAATAATATTGGGAAAATAACAAAGAAAACCCTGGAATTTAGTAACCACATTTCCTAAAAATAAAACAATTCTTTTTTCATTAATTTTAATAAGATTATATACACACAATTTATTTTTTTAGGAAATGTAATAGAACAATTTTGCTCTTTCAACAGGCATAATAGATGTTGCACTTGTTCCACTTCATATGTGCGTAAGCTTTGATGCAGCATTTGCATCTTTGCTTTAGATTAGTAGGCACAGGAAAATGATCAAACCCATCAAAATGAACATCAATGACTGGCCTTGTTGCTGTCCTTCTTTTTAATATTTAGACTGAGTTTACTCTCATTCGACCTTTTTGCCTCGTACTTTTACCACCATTAGTTAGTGAGAGCTTCTCCTCTAATCTGTTTTTAGGAGGCAGCTGAAGACTAAATGAATGAAAATTAGTTATTTTTATTTTTTATATAACTATAGGTTATTGAGACTCAGGGGCCAAGATCGCCCTGCCAGACCATTACCGCCCTCTGTATGGCAGCACTTCTAGCTAATAAATAGTAGGCCCTATAGAATTAAAACAATTATAGTTAGCAGGAGTGCTAGAATATATATATATATATATATATATATATATATATATATATATATATACCGCCTAAGGACGGCGGGCTAAACCACTTGAGGGAATGGTGTTTACACTGCACCATCATCAAGCTAGGCGGAAGAGCTGCCTCTAGCAGCCAAAGGCTAGCCGAGCGGAGGAGATCCTCGACTGATCCAACGGCCAAGAGTAGTGAAGTAAACCTTCCAAATCAGGAGTGGAGCCCCGAAGGCGGACCAGGACCAGTGCGTTGTCCTCACTGACTCCGGCAGCTCCTGCAGCCAACCTGGTGCCGAACGTACTGCTCTGCATTCCTTTGGATGACACCGGCGAGGCCGAGAGGAGGATCTTGATGACTGGGCAACCCAGGATCTCCATATACTTCGCTCAGGCGCAATCTCCATTGTCTTCCGAGCCAGAAGGATGCCAACATACACTATACCACATACGAACACACACACACATATATATATATATATATATATATATATATATATATATATATATATATATATATATATATATATATATAGTGTGTGTATTGTGTGTAAACAGAGTACTTATATCAAACAATGTCTGCGGTTATAGACAATATAGACTGAGCCTAACTCAGAAAATTGCCTAAACTTTTTTCTTTATACTAATACTTATGAAAAGTCCAATGATGTCACATGGAATCACGTAAGTTAGAAAGAATATTGCACATACAAATTACTCGTATATGCTGGAGATATAACTAACATTCTAATCTCATCTATAAACTTTCTTCTATATAATAAAATAGAAATGGAAATAAAAACCTTATCGTATTCACCAGGCAAATATCTGCGTATAACGCGCCCGATCCCAATGGCATTGTCAGTCAAAACTATTTCCTATCCCTAACTGACACTTGGTATGAGCAAACAAATCAAGACATGGCAAATGTCTCGGTTAGCAATCCATGAAAACATTTTGATACCACACGAACTTATTGGACACTTTATAAGTAAAATTATGAAGATAAATATTGATGGAATCATTGGGAGCGAAAGGGTTAATTATTAGTACTATCATCATTCTTACCTTAATGTATTATTTTCTAGTATTATCCATTATTTATAATTATTATTATTATCATATATATATATATATATATATATATATATATATATATATATATATATATATATATATATATATTAGTAACTAAAACCACATATATTCTAGCAATGGCTTTTGAACGTTTATGGTTTACTGATCAACTCAGTTGAGCGTGAGTGGTAGAATAATTTATTAACCAGGCAATGGCTTCGCTACTCCCCCCCAACCCTCTACGGGGAGAGCTTGAGCTTCGCTACCAAGATTAAGTAAAATCTATAAAAAAAAGCAGTCCTGGTTAAATTTTTATAAATTTTCTGAACTTCGCCAATTATAATAATTTAAAAAATGAACTTTTAAACTAAATTTGCCCCTTTTCAAAATATCAAGTTGCTAAAATATAGAGTTAAAGAAGAAGATATATAAAAATAGATTTTCTGAACTTCATCATTTGTAATTCTTTGGGTTTTAAAAAATTCACAAAATTTCGATACTTATATTTATTTCTGAACTTCCCCATTTTGTTTTTTGATATTATTCAATAATTATTAGAAATAACTTTGATAAAAAAACATAAGTCATAACCAAACTAAGATGAAATTATTATTCAAATACTCAAGAAATCCCCTTCTTAAATTATAGAGTTAGTGATGATGATGATAATAAATACTAACTAATGAAAGTAATGACTGCAAGTTAAGAATGATGCCCAGGAATCTCTTTTTGCCTTGTGACATCAAGTTAAATATGTAGAAATAAAATGGGGCGTTAACAATCGTTTCACAAAATAATCCAATCCTAAATTAACAGAAAATGGTTTCCAATGGGAATTGAAGATGAAATTGGCAGCTTATAAAAGGGGACAGTAATTTGTTATAAAGGCCGTGTCTGTCCTTTAATTCGTGAAATGACTGATATAACCCATAAGGTCAGGTCATATATCAATATACGAAGCAGGTGTCCCATTAAACATTTGGGATCCTTCGGGAATTGTAGAACAACCGGCGCTACTTCTTTTTATTGTTTCAAAGGTAAATTCTTCATACTGGGTTCGCATTCAGGGAAAACGAAATAGGCGGCTGTCAGGAAGGGGGGTTTGTGGGATTAGTAGTTCATCGTCCGTTCCATTAACGCTGTTATGAAAAATATCACTATCTTTATTTTTGTATTGTTTATTCAATCAAACACAACCAACGTGGGCATCCCCGCTTGAAAGTCTTTGAAGAGGAGTTCGCATGGGAATTGGTGCAGTTATTGTATTTGGGATACCGGAAAGTAATGTAGTTTTTAGATTAGGTTTTGCACTGGTGTTTCATTCTTGGAAAGCCATTGATTGTTTCTTTCGTTATTGGTGTTAAAAGACAATCCATTTTTCATCTCCAGTAACAATTTGATCGAGGAACAGCGGGTTTTTTTTTCATTCCTTAAAAGCAGACTATTGCAAATTTTTGAACGCAATGCTTTTTTGTTTTGCGACAGTTCATGAGGCACCCAAATACCCTCTCTATACATCTTTCCAAGTTTTTTAAGATATTCCTGAACAGTGGACTAAGTATTAAGTCTCTGGGATAATTCTTTGATAGATTGACGAGGATCTTCTTCAACTGCAGCTTTCAAAAGTTTGTCATCTAGAAGAGTGGGTCTTCCTGACCGATCCCCATCAGAAAGGTCAAATTGCCTTCTCTAAATTTCGAAACCACCTCTGGCATTTTCGAAGATTTACTCCTTCATGATAAACAGCGCAAATGTTTTTCATTGCACTTGTTGCATTGCTGCCTCTGCTAAATTCATACACACTGTAATTGCGAATATTGCTCTTTATTTTTTTTCTGTCTTCTATGGGCTATTGATGTGCGCAAACCATAAACACGATTAGAATCAATTAAATAGGAATTCAACGAACTCTCGGGTACGTGATTTCACCTTGGGAAGTGTAAATTTTAGTCGGTTTGCCTTTTTAACATTTGGTCCAAGAAATGCGACACTTCTTTCCAGTA
Organism: Ceratothoa steindachneri; assembly: GCA_963969495.1. Taxonomy (NCBI): domain Eukaryota; kingdom Metazoa; phylum Arthropoda; class Malacostraca; order Isopoda; family Cymothoidae; genus Ceratothoa; species Ceratothoa steindachneri. The sequence goes on from OZ018330.1 coordinate 97,250,513, forward strand.
GCCCTAATAATTGAAAATAAAAGCTTGCCCGTCCACGGAACGGAATGCATTAGGCGCAAATGAGATAATTTCGAATGCATTTGATTGCATTCTTCGCTCGGCTAAGGAGTTGCGGGCGCCGTTGTTCGCCCGGGCTATGTACCAACCATCTTCCCCTTACCCCGTGTTCTTCAGGCACCTCATTCTGTATGTCCTCGTTGATATTCGCACTTTTAAATTCCCTTTTCTTCTCACCCCCGTTTGGTCCCGCAGCTACCACATATGCTTTGCTGTCTCGTGGCCGCGGGCCCTCAGCCCCGTTGGTTCCTCTGCGTTTGCACGCCATCAGCCGGTCTTCACTGGGTCGATCTTGACCCAGGCGTCGCGCGGAGGCTCAGTCGTGTGCATGACGCTGATGCACACTCTCGTGTTGTGCCGCTCGTCCTCCGCGCCACCTGTGCGTACGCGATTAGCGAGGGATCGACTCCTCGAAGTTAATTATCGAAAGTTCTTTCGGTTAAGAAGTTTTTTACTTTCCGCTTCTCGTTAATACTTGGCGGGGGCATAAACAGGATGGAGTTCCCCTTAACTACTTGTACTCACTAGTGACATTACTAGTGTAATTTCCCCGCAAGCAAGGGGCACATATACCATGGACACCATGTTGCATCTAACATCTGGAAAGATTACCAGCCCTGCCAGCTCTAACTCCCACATGTGTATCTCCGTACATTTTCACTTCATCTTGACCAATTTCTTTACAGATTTCTTTTTTTTTTAATTCTGGTTGTAATGCTCTCATTGGGACATTGTAACGCCTTCCACGCATCTATCTAAACATTTTGTGTAAAATGTCTTCTAAACGTTTGTGGATTGCTTCCAAAACTAGGAATTTGTCCATATTTCTCAAATTACTTTTGCCATCTCTCCTTATTGGTCTACGAGGTCGCAATTACCAATTGGATTATGATGGTTTCCTTTTTTTCTCAATTATAAATTTAGTTTAGGTTGTGTGTACGGAGAATTAGTGTGTTTTGTGTTACCCTTGGTTATGGTTTTGGTTGTGTTGGTGGGGTGTCTCGCTCTCTCCGACGTTTTATCGGTAGTTGAGTGGAAGACCGGTTTTCACTGGTTTGGGAATTACATGAGATTTAGATGGAAGCCGGGGGAGGGGGGGGGGATGCCTTAGCTTTCCCGAGCTGGAGGTGAAGACTAGCTTCCCACTCCCGCGGAAGTGGGGGATCCGGGAAAGGGGGAATTACCCCCGGAATTGGAGCAATTAAACGATATGTGGTTTTCCGCTGTGCGACTCTTTACCGGTTTTCCTCAGGTTAAAATATAAGCCCTTGCCTACGCATATATATATATATATATATATATATATATATATATATATATATATATATATATATATATATATATAGTGAGAGAGAGAGAGCAACCAACTGAATGCCACGCCTCAACGGCTTCTTTAAAGCCTTGTACGGTTCAGGTGTATTTATCCCCATACTTCTCGCCCCCCCCCACGCCTTCTTCACCCGACAAACGGGTGGCTCTCCCTCGGGCCACGAAGCGTACCCATGCTCGTGGGTAGGTTGCGAAATACAGCGCTATCGCTCGCCACGTCTACCCTTCGCCCTTAACGAGCACTGCTCCCTGGAGTTCTTGCGCTTGCCAGCGATTGTTATTCTGATCTTTATGTGAATTTAATTATGCGGGCGGAGGGTTTGGTCCACTATTAAAAGGGAACCGGGGGCAATGATCTAAGTAAAGAGACTCTAGCAACGGTGTTTTATCCCTCTTCCGAGGCCGAACTGTAGCCCCGGCGATTACAGCGCGCGAGACAGCCTTTCTACGACCCCTGCCCATCAGTCCTCGAGGGTGGCGGATTGGCGCTAACGGGACTCGCGCCAGAGAGGCGTAATGACGCCCGCTCAGGGACTGACGGACAGGAGGCCTTGGGGTGCTATACCTCGGGCAGCGACCACGGACCCGGATCGATTCATTAAAGGTCCTCATTCTCCCTCTATGACCCCCCGCCCCCCTCCCTCTCTCTGCTTCTCCTTTCTCGCACGCGCCCACAAGGGGGTAAATTGCGCCTATCGGCGTAAAAACGGCAATGCCCCGTTACCCACATCTACCGTTCCTTGACCCCTTTATCAGAAGCTTATTTTTGCTCTACTCGAACTGGGTATGGGAATAGCGGCATGAAAGAGAATGCTCTTCCACCCCACATTTGCCCCATTGCCACGCAAGTCCTCCATTTTGGGTGGGCATGGTGGATTCTTATGAGCGTCGAGGTCGGGCTTCCTGAAAGCCCCTCGCTTCGAAGGGTGTCCAATTTTTAGTCTCTAGTAAATGTCTGCTGTCCATAAGCGTTTTCTCCTCCTCCCGAGCATGAAAAGTTGAAGATTGTTATACTAGTGGCAACCCTTTGTGAATTCTCATGACGTCGAAAAGCGCCGTGCATATATCATTATTCCTTTTTTTTTCATATCTACCTCCCTTCTTCTCACCCGTGGATAGACCTGACTAAGGACTAAAGATTGCGTTAAAATTTTATAATTCAGGGGTAACACGCAACTGGCCCCTGTATCGGTAATCTTCGACATTCCCGATCTCTTTTCTCTAAGGTCTCCGCTCCCTATTTTTGTGAGTGGAGTCCTCCCCTCCCGATTATTTTCTGTTTGACCTCCTCGGTGGTATTTGTTTCCTGCAGCTCTTGTTATTCTCGATTCACGGGTGCCTGTTGTTATTGGTGATCCTCAAGCTGCTGGTCGAGCAGCCCCGAGATCTTGTGCAAAAAGATGGTCTGTACGGGGTTTCCCACAGAAGCCTCGAGTGTATATTGTGTTGTGTGGGATGGTGTGCATTGCAATCTTTCTTTGTTGGTGTGTGTGGGGTGCGTTGTTGCATTCTGGAGAGGCCTCCGTGATGGTCGCATCCCTCCTTTTCTTTTAGCTCAGGAGGGCTGGGTCGCACCGGAGCCCGGTCAGGGGGATTTTATCCTCACGAAGAAGGGTGGATGTCGGGTGGACGTGCTTGGAGCAAGGGATTGGTTATAGAGTGTTGTTGTTTTCTTTGCTTTGTCCGACTGTTATGTTTGCGAGTAATTTGAAGTCGTTAAGTCTCGTTGTACATTTGTTTGTTTGTGTGTGTGTGACTTGCTGGTGAATGTAATTGACGTGGTCTTAGCTAGGACCGACCCCTCCCCATCGTTGGAGAGCCTCCAGCTGCCCATCCTCTTTTTCGTGGAATTGGGGGAGGGGGCAACAACCAGTGAACAAGCAGGAGCCTTCGTCAGCCTGGGGAACGGAGGACTCGTTCCGCGTCAGAAGTATGTGGATATCACCATCCTTTGGCTGGATTCCTTGGAACAGAGAAGATATGATACGCTGAAGACGGGGGGGGGGAGATAGCGGTGTTATAATTAGCTATGTGTGTGATGATCTCTCCATTCAGATCATCACCCACGTTGCCGCGCGGGGTTAAGCGCAGCGCATCCTCCAATCCGTAGCCAGATCTCTACATACACTGACCTTTGTGCTCACTCACGCTAGGATCGAACCCTTTGCCTCGACATTAGAACACCCAGCGCCATACCCACCCATCTAGCCAGAGCCTGACATGTATTTTGGGTGTTGTTTGTTGTTGCGACCCCGCAGGGGGGCGGGGCTTGTGTAGACTGTTACACCCGGCACCTGGAGGAGCAGCACATCCGCCCGACCCCAATGCCCCAAGAGAAACTACTTTCTCTCGGGTCATCCATTGCACCTCATAAATCTGCCACATCTTTCCATTCTTCCTACACCTTCTCCTTTCGCTCGTAAAGAGATGGATGATATAACAAACGGGGTTAATGCCCCTGATACAACTGAAGCTGAGGAACCGCTTCCGCTCCTCCCCCAATGTCCTCAGTTGTACACCTTGCAGGAGATATGCTGCTATATGTATATCTTGCACAATTTTCACCTCGTCTGCGTCTTAAAGGCAATGGAAAAAAGGGTTAGGTGACGCAAGCGAGTATTGGTGTTCTCATCTACCGCTGGCGAGGAGGGCAGTTGTGGAATTGGTTGGGGCTCTTTGGAGTCTTTGCGATGAACCAGGCGGTATGTAGTGTGTTCAGATGAGGGTGGAGAGAGTTTAGAAAGTGCTTCTGAGCGTGCATGCCATAGTTATATCGTCTGTATGAAGCTGTTTATCTGGGGTTAGTGGGATGTGGGTATGTTAAGCGTGTAGAGATTAGAGTGAGGGACAACGAAGCCTTAGGGAGCACCGTTTTTCAAGTTCTTATTATTGATGTCTGCCCCCTTTTTGTATTGTACATAATTTTGACTCGTGTGCACTTTGTGAGCTTTTTTCGTTAGTGTTATGTAGATTGTTAGTGAAGTTTTGGCGAGGCTTGGCATCGATAGCTTTACTGATGTCACTGCTAGAAGGAATATTGTGTGCAGGTTGTGCTTGATCAATGGTCAATGCCATCCTAGATTTTTGAGAGGTTTGTAAGAAGTACTTGTTGGGTGTAGTGGTCTGAAACACTGTTGTCTAGATATAAGGAGGTATAGACGAGAGTATGAGGAATTTAGTGTAGGAGCTTTCCAGGTTTAGGGATTGTGATGATTCTACCTTACTTACAACGTTATTAGGTATTGCGTTGTGCGAGTAGATGTAGTTTGCATTGTTGGTGAGTTCTTGTGGTGTATGTATGATCTTGATGTCTGAACGGCAGGCAGCTGAGTTCGTGAGGTTGTGGATGCTGTAATTCGTAAGGTGGTTTTGTAAAAACTGCAATTTGGGTCGGTGCGGAAGAGTTGTTTACTTCGCCAAACACGTCGATACTTATGAGTTAAGTGGCTAACGTGTGAGAATTGCTTAATGAAGGTGTTTGCTCTTTCTTCGAGGGTATGATAACTGCTCTATGTGATTGTGTGGGGATGCTTTTGGATAGTATGATACTGTCTTATTACCCCGTAAGGGGCGCGGCGATTTGCTCTCCTGGCCGCCGTGACTCAGCGCCCCGTCCGACCCCAGCTTGGCATTCTTTTTCTCCTTGTGCTAACCCCTACTTCGTCTTCTGTACCAATTCTCTTTCACCCTGCACCCCGTAAGGGGCGCGGCGATTTGCCTTCCTGGCCGCCGTGCTGACGGGACTCAGCGCCCCGTCCGACCCCAGCTTAGCTTCTTCTCCTTTCTTTCAGCACTGAGCCTAAATGAGGACTGTGCGTAAAACTATTAAATAATAATAAAAAAAAATACTGTTATTAATATTGCTGGCGTTCGGTGGTCAAGTATTTTGCTACAATAATTCCAGTAATGTTTTCTTTCTCTATATTTTTGGTGCATAGAACATGAATTTGGTGTTGTGGGGTGTATGGTTGTCTGATGAGAGCTTGAATTTCTGTTGTGAAATTATGGCTGTGTATTGGTCTCCATTTTGTACGATTGTTTTGAACGTGTGTACTGTTTTGTTCATGAGTACACTGTCGTATTTCAAAGTGGTGTTCTGTGTGGATTGTGAATGTTTCCCACTGTCTCTTTTGTAATTAGTGTGGTATGTGTGGCAAACTGGTCAAATTCTTTTCCTTGTTATGATCATGATAGGTAGGCGTTCAGATCCTAAGGATTTAGCTACTTTCAAAAGATGTCGTGTGTGAATGCGAGAGGTCTGATGCCACCCATCCTTTTGTTTGGTTGCTGAAATACCAGGATGGGTTGAGTTGGGTAAGTATGTGGTGTTGTAGCTAGGGGGAGGAATTTACTGGCACACTGGAGCTTTTGGGTGGTATGGAAATATTTAATATTGTTTTCTGGGATTTGTTACCCACTACGGTTGTTGTTCTGTTGCAAGGGGTGGGGGGGGGGCTAGTGTGTGCACTGGTATATCTGTGAAGTTTATTGATTTGTTTCTCTGGGTGATGAGTTAATGCCGTCAGCCTGGTCCAACCGAAAGGTTGTTGTCTCTAGTCCCAGGGACGACCCTCCCTGCTCAAATGCCTGTAGTAGGTTCGGCGGCGATATATCTTCGATTGAATCTCCGCATCCCCTGGTTCGCGATATCCGTGATGCCACGGTTTTGGCAAGATTATATTCTGCTGGGTTCCTGGACATGTAGAAATTGCGGGGAATGAGGGCGCCAGAGAGTCCGCGAGGACTCTGCGACCGGACCAGCGTTTCGCTTTCCTCACACCGACTACATGGCAGGAATACGGGCTGCTTGGCAAAGAAGATGGGAGACGGTCGAAGGGAACTTAAAGTTTCGTGCCATTGCGCAGCGACCGTTCCCATGGACCTACTCCCCAATGCCGCGAATGCTTCAGGTTGCTTTAATTGGGCACACTCGCAGGACGCACCGTCATTTGATGGAGCGCTCGCCAACGCCCTACTGTGAAGACTGCATTGTCCCCCAGACTGTTCGGCACATTCTTGTTGAATGTCCCATTCAGGGTGATCTCCGCGCACGTTACCTGTCCCGGTACCGGGATGGGCGGGGTCGCTACCGCCTCTCCCTTGTGCTCGGGGCGAGTTCGTGCACATTGACTGGTGGACTTGGACTTTTGGGGTGAGGCCGGCCTTCTCCCTTTTATTTAACCTGTTTTTTTTGTTATTGTTGTTTTCTTTGTAGGTCGCACGCTCCTGCGCCAGGGAGAGGGGGACCTTCCCTCGACGCTGGAGCTTGCTTCCTAATTGTGTTGCCATTTTCCCTTTTTATTGTTTTTGTTTTTTTTATATTCTTATTTTAAAGTAGCCTAATGCTAGGCTCCTAAAAAAAATATCTTCGATTGATTATCCCGTCCTCCATTCACATCATTTTCTTTACGGATCTCTCCACACTAACCTGCGTGACGGGTCCTCGTTGCTATTGCGCTTTAAAGTCGAAGGGTGGGGCTGATATCGGTAAAGTTTGGGAAGGAAGGTGTCTTTTGTGCTGTGCGGAGTTTCGTTTCTTGTTTTAGGAAAGTTGCGAAATCATGTTTTTATTTTTGATGCCGTCTCTATTCAGCTGTTGGTGCATGGGGGTAGGTGTTGGTGATAGCGATGGTAGTGGAGGTAGGGGTGAAGAAGGTAGAGATTGGGGTTATTAGAGGGAGGGAAATTTTTTTGTAGATCGTAATCTGGCGACTGATAGTAGGGAGTGGGGGCGTGATGAGCAGGTCCGTATTTTTTATGGTTATTGTTATTTATGTAAAGAGGATCCAGTTTTTAAAAGAGTTGCATTGAACCCCTTCTTGTTTCGCCTCGAGGCGACGTGTTTATTTGTGGATGCGTCCAGGGTCGCTCTCACCGACTCCGGCTTGGAGGAGAATCCGAGAAAATGACCACCACAGAGTTATTTGTCGGTGAAGGAAAAAAACCGTGTTGTAATTACGCGGATGACTGGTCACTCGCAGGAGAGTCAAAGGGTTTTCGAAGCCCTTTGACTCCTTTTGCTGCCTCTGTCGGTTGGTTCCACGATGTCGCCACCACTATTTTACCTTTGCTTCTTCCTTCTGCCCCCCCACACACCCGCCTACTCAGTTTGGCTTCCCTAATCGCCGTTGCTATGGTTCAGGAGAGTTGAGTGACACACTGGTACCTAGTATCCTGAGTAGTCTAGGTGGGGGGCCATTACCTTCCGCAACCCCCCACCCCCACCCTCTTGACCGTTTAATTTTTGAACTTGTCCAAAACGTTCTGGCGGAGATGCCATCGTTCATCGTTGGTAATGAAGATGGCTACCCCCCCCCCCTTCCTATCGCTGTCTGCCCCTCCCCCTCCCTCACCTTGTCGCTGGCTCTGACCTCGAAGTCGCTGTGGCATGACAAGGGCTGGGATGAAGTAGGGGATCCATCTGAGTGCTCATCTATGAAGCTCTTGAGATGGACCCCATCCTTGTTTCCAAGGATGCCACGGTACTTATCTTCTATTTATATCTCTTTCTGTTATTCGCAGGTTTTTAATTATTTGCCTTTTTTGCCTCTATCCGCTCTATTTCACTCAATGGGTTTTGGCTTGTGTCACGTATTTGACCGTTCATTCGTTCGCAATGACAAATTGTCCCCGGGACTTTTATATTCACGCGTTTGTTACGATTGTCGTATCCTATCTCTTATTTCTACCTCCTTGGTTAATTGAACCATTGCCCTTTCTTTACTAGTTTCCTTTCCTTTTTCGGTAATTGTTGTTTTTTCTTACTTGTGACTCCCTTTTCCCTTGTATTTCTTTCCCACTTAGGCACGAGCCACTGAATTATCTACGTGATACCTTTGGCTCAAGCTTAAGGGAAGATCCCTTCAACCTGTAGTTTTCTATTCTACAAACTCTAACCACGGGGGGTGCTATATTAAATATAACCTCAGCCCCCTCAAGAAGTTTCCACTGATCACCGTCCGGCGTTCCAGTTTGCCATTAAGCGAAGTTCTTCATGTCATCCTATGTACAAAAGGGTCCTCCAGTCCAGTTTCGAGTCTCTCGTACGTCTTCTGCCGTTTCTCCTAGCAACGTGCCATACCTATTTCCTTTTCAAATCTTTTCTTTTTAATATATTCATCCCCTTTGTTAATGCCCCTTTCCAAATGTCCTTTCATGATCCCTTATGGTTAATCCTAATATTTGATTCTTTGATTTGCCCCCTGTTTCTACTGTTTCTTTTTCCATGCTCATGATGGGAGCATGGGGTTGTTCTTTGTACCTGTCTTATTGTATCTGCTCTAACATTTGGTCGTCTATCTTGTTTTATCTTGTGCCAAACTAGGTATTATTTTCGTCTTTGAAAAGTTAATTTTCAGTCTGAGTACGAGTGACCTGTGATTATTGTTATCATTGTCTTCATTTCTTCTAGATTTGAGGAAAATGTGATATCGTCAGCATAGCGAAGGTTACTTAAATATCTCGCAATAATTCTGATTCTCTTTTGTTCCCCCTTCAAAGTCCGACAATTAATCTCCTCAACATTGCTGTAAACAGTATGGGGGAGATGGGGATCCCGTTCACTCGCTCCTCCTTTTTTTGTATTTTATTATATAATGAGTGCAGCCTAATTGACGATGTGGCATGACCGTAATATAAAAGAGTATGTTAATGTAGGTTTTGTTAATTCTTTATTTCCGTAGTGCCCGTAGAACTAAATTCGTAGTTACTGAATCAAAGGTTTTGTCATAAATTGTTGAGCAGGCTGTAAATAATAATAACAACTGCAGTTACTTCTGAAGCCTGCCTCTTCCGCCGCTCACTGATCCTATTTCAATGTTTGTGTTATCTGTTATGACCTGTAAATGGTTTATAAGTTTATGATGGGATACCGATTGTTCTCTTGTTACAACGTCTAATCCTGTTGCCTTCTTTGAAAAGTACAGTGGAAGCGTTGGCCTATGCCATTTGAATGCTACTTTCCTATAAAGATCATTTGCTTCCTCTCTTCATCCGTTACGCCCCCCCGCCCTATCCCGCCCCATGCGCTTGCGTGGTAATTCCCGTTCTGACTCTTTGGTTAATGTCAGTTTTGCCTTGTTATAACGGTTAATAAAAATGCTTGCACGATTACTGCTAATTGATAGGGTAGGGAGGGCCTTCGAGTTGTTTTCACCGGTGGGGTTCTCCCCTCCCATAGACCCCGCTGACCCGCGGATCGTCTCTTGCCGCGTGCAGTCTGTGTGACGAGACGCCCGCCAACTGTTAGGGTTCATTAGGCCTCGCCGTTCGGCTTCGCTCGCCGCGTGTCGCTCGCTCGGATCTTCGCAACGGGACACACCTACCTTGCGGAACGGGGATAGAGCCAAGAGAGTTGTCTACCTTAGCCTTAGAATACCTGTCCTCTGTAAGGATTTGTTCACTACCCTATCATTAAGGGTTGATGGGTTTTGCCATAGTCCCTCTTTCATCCCTAATTCCCCGTCTGAATATTGTTTGTTCACATCTCGTTCTCGGGTATGCCCGGATAAACCTCATTGCAGGCGGAGGGTGTTAAACACCCTCCGTGTTTTTGTGCCAGGCACTAATGTTCACCAGTCCCCAGTGGTGTCCCAGGTGAGGAGATGCCCGGTCGAGGAGTTTGCTGCTGGCCTCGGAAGAAGCTCTTCTCACTGGTATGGGGGGGGGGGGGGGGGCGCTTGTATGTGTACGTGTTTATGTCCACATGCAAAATATTCTAGTCTGAGGGGTAGGGCGTATGGTTCGTGTGTACTTGGTACATACCTACCATTCGGAGGATTGCGTGCCCTCTTGGTCCTTAAGTCCGTAGGGGTTATATATGAAGGTTGACCGGTGTTGGAAAGTTTCGCATCCCCATGGCTCGCAGTGGCCCCAGGCAGTCTCCTCTAAGTACTGCTCGGGCTAAATACCACACGCAGATTTCGTTTCCCTTAAGTCTACCGCTGTCTGAATGGACCCCTCCCCCCCCCCCCAGATTTACTTGCGGCGATGCCATCATGGGTTGACTAAGGCGTTCGGGGGTGGGGGGGGGGGGGGCGTGTAAGAAGAATGTTGTGGAAATGATCTCATGAAGAGAATATACGAGACGGATTGGGAATCGACGTAAGGTGGGTGGAGTGTTTGTGTGAATGAGTATATCAGAAAAGGGATTGAATGAGGAGAAAGTGAGTGGTATTGTGTATGATGGGTGAAGATGGGTGGTGATTTGCGAGGGGGCCGTGCTTGGGGCCTGATTGGGTGAGTTGCTCCTGTCGCTATTAAATGCCGTTTCGGCGTGGGGGGGGGATATGCTGGGGCCCTCTGTGTTTGCATGATAGGGTAGGGGTAGAGGTATTTTTTATTGGCATTGATGCGCGTCGTCTCAACTTTGCGGGAGGAACTGTTGCCGATGAGCTTTTCTTTCAATTTATCCCACCTTCTTCTTTTTCATCCTCTCTCTCTCTGCCTCTCTCCGCCTCTCTCCTTCATCTTTGTCCATCTCGTTAACTTGCCCTCCTTGGAAACTCAACTATTTAAAACTCGTTTAAGTGAGTTCCTTTTTTATCTATGTTTTCGGACTACCCATCCCCTCCTAATATCTCGGTGGCACTGACTCTAGGATCACTGTCCCCATGTCGAGCTCCTACTCTCCCCACGTCGGGAGAGGGGGGGGGGGGTTGAGATGCATTTGATGGACCACTGATCGCACGATGTGGTGTGACTTCTCTGCGCTTAAGTGCTCGTGCGTGAGCCACCCACCGGCCAACATGTTTGAAACAAATAGGTTTACTCGCACACGGAAACAAATACATTTACACTTTGCACGCATTTGCTGCTGGACAGACAACAGCTGCTCCAGTGTGGCACCGGCCACCTGTCGGCGTTATTCTGATGTTGTGGAATGCGGCTCAAAGGGTTCGAACTGAGGAGTGGATGACCTGCGGCACGGTCCCTGTTGAAGGGGGAAGGAGCAGGTTGGTCCCGTGGCACTCTGGCATTGCGACCGCCTGACCCTTTTACATCTAGGGCGCCGTAAAGGCTAACGGTGGACCTTGCGGGTTGGATGGCCTTTGGTTTTTATAATATTAATTTCCGTATGTAGGAACGATTTGCTGGATAAGTTCAGGCCGTCTTTACTTAAATTCGACTTTCTTGGACTATCGCTCATGTCACCGATTCGCACCATCCTCTCTCCCTCCCTCCTCTTTTCCACTGCCCGCATCCATTCGCTGTTTGGCAGAGGGCCGGAAACCCTTAGACGTTTCGCCCTCGCCCATATCATGTTTGTTTTTTTATAGTTTATTTTCCCTTTCATTCCGATTTCGCTCTTTCCGACGCTTGGGTCATATTGCTTCTTTGTTTGTTCGTCGGCGAATAACGAAGGGAGCCGACTTGTTGTAAACATGCATGTACGAGGGCTCTTCAAAAAGTTGGTAGAAAAGAATATTATAAGAAAATGCGATTGCCTTGAAAATTCTAATTGCACTGATGTGAACATCTACCTATGTGCTATTAGTCATGTTCATATAAGTTACTTTGCTTCATTTTGAACGACATGGCAATAGTTTAAATTTGGACATCGCAGTGATACCACGGAGTTCTTCAAAGTTGAAGCAAGGAAAACACCGAATTTCGGTTCAAGCTTTGTTTGCGGAACAGTGAGATTATTGATGTGTTAATAAAATTTTATGGAGAGAGTGCAGTGCCCCTTCAGAATCCTACTGTTTATAAATGGATATATCGGTTTGCGGATGGGAGACAGGCGGTTGAACACGACATTCGCAGTGGCAAACAGTCATCATCAGTAAGGGAAGAATACATCAATCGTGTGCGGGCACTAATTCAAGAGGGCCATCGATTAACAGTGGAAATGATAATAGGTACATTGTACATATCGGCAGGTTCAGTTTATTCCATCGACCGACGTAGTGAAGCTCCTCAGTAAGCGTTCTGCTCTATGGATATTAAATTTGTTACGCGAAGATCGGCTGGAGAAGAGAGCTACTCTTTCACTGCAAAGTTTGAACAAGTGGGATGAAGACCACGAGGATCTTTTTAAAGAGCTTTAACGGAGGCTTATACTTGAATTAATAATATGATCTGGAAGAGGACCCATTAAAGCAAAGTCTGACGGAAAGTGTGATGCTTGTTGACTTTCTCGAAGGACGAAGAACCACCAAAGTTACCTAGAGAAAACTTCACAAGGGGTATAACGGACAAGAGCCCCGAAAACTTCATACAAGAGTCCTATATCTTACTATAACGCCCTCTCTCATTCCACTTCTTAGACAAAGCCATCTAAAAGATTTTCGTTGGGACTTGATCACCCCCCCCCCCATCCCTCCCCGTACACTCCTGAACTAGCCCCATCAGATTTTTTATTCAAACCTTTAAAATAAAGCACGAAGGGCACTCGTTTTTCTTATAATTGATGTTAACTTTGTTTAATTCTTCTCATTCGTCAGTTTTATAGAAATGATTTAAATAGATGATATCATCGTTTGCACGAAGTGTTTTGACCTCGATGGAGCTTATGCTGCCAAATAAAATGTATACTTTTTGTTTTAATTTTATACCATTTTTCTACGAACTTCTTAACGACCAATCATATGCTGTGTGGAAATAACCATTTCTATGTTGGGTGATAAGACCAATTTCCTTAGGGGGTACAAGGGGGAGCAGGGCACGTCGGTCCGTGCCGCCTAACATCCTGCATTCCTCCTTTTTAATCCTCCAAGGTTCGACGAAACATGACAAGACAAAGTCCTCGATTAGGATCCGTGATGCCTTCGGGGAAAGGGTGTGGATTGCCACCACATGGCGCCCCCCCCCCCCCCCCCGAGATGGACATATTCGCTCGCGGAGGCATCCCATCCACGTAAGGTGGGATCTTCTATTGGGGCGAACCTGGACTCGAGGCCAAGGATTTGGTCCTGACGTGCCCGGGCATGCTTGGGACATCTTATGCTTAATTTTTTTGAGGGAAAAGCACCCTCTTCTCTTGGCTCTCTTAAGCCCTACGAGGACGGTCGTTTCCGCGCCCATTTGGAACCCTCGTGCGGATTCTACTCATCCCGGGTGCTCCTGTACGGCGAAACGGTCGTGCGCCTTCGCCGAGTCATTGCACTTAGGAAACAATAGCTCTGAAGATGGTCGTGAGACCGTCGTCCAGGCTTCCTAAATCTGCCCCTGAAACAAGGACAGCACCAAACGAGCTTCGAGTCATACCTCCCGCACCAAAGGCTGGACTGGGTAACTCGGAGACTTTGGATCCTGCACAAGAGGGACCCCCCGCCTCCGAAGCCGCCCCGCCCGCTGAAGGTTTCGAGTCGTAGGGTTAGCGCACGAAGTTATGCCTCCGGGAAGCGTACGGCCAGTTCCCTGAGGATATTCCTTCGAAGAGGCCCCACGCATTTCCTGTGAGCTAGGCCTGGAGGGCATATTCCATCAATGGAATTGCTGAGGACTCCGAGCTAATGGGGGTAGCTGCGGAGTTTTGTCTTCTCGGTTTCCTTTAAGCTATTTTTTGCAAGAGGATGCGCGATTTACACCCCTGCATGATGTCTCCGTTCTTCTCTTTGCTTTAGACACCTCCTTTCAGGCTTAGCTGTGCAGCTGCACCTGGATAGGAGGTATAAGGTTATTTCCGCGTACATTCCACCGTCAACCGACTTGGACGCGGGAGACTTCAGCTGCGTCGCGGCACGGTTTCGAGGGTCTTTCTCTTGCTCGGGGATCTGAACGGTAGACACCATATCCTGGGAGACTACTTGATCAATTTCAGGGGTAAGGTCGTTGCTGACCTGATTTGGATGGAGGGTATCCTCCCAGATTCCTGGCCAATGTCAATCGTGCTCGCTTTTCGCAAACCGGGGAGAGATCGCTCTAACCTCCTGCGTGTGCAAGTTAATGGAGAAATTGGTAAATGTTAGACTAGCCTTTTTTTTCTCTATAGTAGAGGCCACCTGTCTTCCGCACACTGCGGCTTCCGCAAGTTCCGCTCCACGTCGGATGTTCTGCTCTGACTGGAAAATGGTGTCTGTTAGGCCTTCGTAGAGAGCACTACGCCATGGTGCTTTTCGATCAGGAAAGTCCTATGATACCGCATGGCGATACGGTATCATGGAGACTCTCCACAAGATAGGGGCGAAGGGTCGCCTCCCAATCTTTATTTCTAAATTTTTGCATGATCGTCGATTCCGCGTACGGGTGGGGGGAGCCCTCTCTGGCCCAATGGAGCAAAAAGAGGGTGTCCCGCAGAGAAGTGTCCTCAGTGTTGCATTCTTTGCCCTGAGCATCAACGGTATAGCTTCGGTGCTTCCGGAAGATGTTCTCGCTACGCTCTACGTGGACGACCTTTCGATCTCTTTTGGCGCGACCCAGACGCCAACTCGAGCGTCGACTCCAACAGGCATTGAACCGCGTCTCTCGCTATGCCGAAGCGCACAGGTTTCGGTTTTCTTTGGCCAAGACTAAGGTGGTGCACTTCTGCTACAATCCACGGCTCCACCCCAACTCGGACTTGGTTCTTACCCGGACGCCACCCTGGAGGGTACCAGCCCCGTAACGGGCGCGGCGATTTCCTATCCTGGCCGCCGTGCTGACGGGACTCAGCACCCCGTCCGACTCCAGCTTAGCCTCTTCTCCTTCCTTCAAAACACTTGTTTCCTTGCTTTTCATACAACCTCTCCCAAAACTTTCTCGGGTCAGCCTCTAATTTCTCAGGGGAGATGCTGAACTTCTCAAACCAACCGTCCCGGATCGGGGCTGAAGGGGGGAGGGCACAACATTCCCTAACCCCTGAGCTCCGGTTCGGGATGTATTTTTTTTAACAACCTGCTTCATCCCCACCCATACCTTCCTCATATCCCTTTTCCTTCTCAATTCACTGTCTATCCTTGATTTTACGCCGTGTCTAAGGTGGAGCCGCCATGCCGATGGACTACCAGGCCACCAGGCAGGAGGGAGGGGGGGCCCAAAGGGCGGCGCCTGGCTCTGCCGGGCCTGTAAGCACCTCTGCAGTGCGGGCTACTGCGAGAGGTGATGCGCGATTGCATCCCGTGTAAAAAGGAGTGTCACCATGCCTATGTATGTAAATCAAAAACCCAAATCTCTCCCCAATTCCCCTTCCTCATCAACAGAGCCGCCCTGGGGCAGCTTCACCGAAAAAATGGAGGTCCCCCCTTGTGCTTGCGCAGGGGCCCCTCCATACTTCTTTAACCTGAGAGTAGGCTTACTCCTCTCCTACGCCTACGGGTGTAATGGACTCCCCACTCACCCCCTTCTCTGGAGGTGCTTTCGGGCACCTCCCTATTTCCAGCGGCAGTCCCTCCTCTTCTTTCTAAGGGGACTGCCAAGAAAGCCAGCAGGCAGCCCATTGCCGACCGTCCCTCGCGTAAGCGGCTCGGTAGGGCAAACCCCCTTAGGGGGGAGAGGGAAGCCAGGCCCCTTCGGTCGCCTCCCTCAATAGAACTGCTAGCAAGAATTTTAAACCTTGCCGGGGTCAAGGCCTGTGCCTCCCCACACAAGACTGGCGACACTGCCAAGGGGCTCTGCAATGTCCTGGGAGGGGATGGCCAACTGGAGGCCCCTCCTGTGATAGACATGGTCCTTGAGGAAACCCAGCCTCAGACGGTAGGGCCTTCCATGGTGTGGAATCCGGGCTCCGTGCCAAACACCGAACCCAAATCCGCCCCGATGCAAGGTCCTCAAAAGGTTATGGTTTCTGTGGCACTACAAAGAAGGGAGGGATCTCCTACGACCGGTGCCCCTGCCACCACCAGGACCTTCTCCATTTCGGAGAAGGACCTGGCTGATGCCGGTCCATCTGGCCTAGGGGCTTCTGCCGGCGGAGGTGAGAAGTGGGTTCATTCCCCGCCCTCCTCTCCAAAAAAGAAAAAGACTTAGACCAAAAAGACAAAGAAGACTCGGGGTTCCTCTCCATCCGCGGGGGCTGTGGGGACGGATGGGTCTGCTGCCATTTTGGCAAGCGACCATGCCAAGATCGGCACATCTGGCCCCTCTGCACCCCGCTACCCGGGTGCAGAGCCCCCGAATATGACAAAGACCAAAAGTGCGCAGGGCGGAGCCTCGATAACATGGGGGCCCTTGATTAAGAAGTTACATGGAGTTTTCGAGCCCGCTGGCTTCAAACGCTTCCTCGTCATTCGCTCCACTGATGGCAGCATGTTGGCCAAGGGCAACATGATCCATCAGAGGAGAGGATTAGCTAGTGTAATTGGTAGAGAGACGAAGGTGACCCGTTTCTCGGACGGGAGCCTTCTGGCGAATGCGGCGAATCCCGCCGAGGCGGCCCAGATAAGTGCTCTTCAAAAGTTCATGGCACCCCGGTGAGTGTGACGCCGCACTCTACCATGAACTTTGTGAAAGGAGTAGTTTATGCGAGGGAACTCGTTGACTACTCCATAGAGGACATCACCTTAGAGCTGGCCGACCATGGGGCGATCAAGGTCGAACGTCTGTTGAGAAAACAGGGAGGGGCCTCGAGACCCACCCCTACACTCTTCGTCACATTCGACTGTGACAAGCTCCCTGAGTCAGTGCTTGCCGGTTGGTACCGCTACCGCGTGAAGGCATTGGTGCCACTTCCGCGGCGGTGCTATTATTGTCACCGCTTCGGCCATACGAATCGTTCTTGTAGACGTGCAAAGTCGGGGTTACCCGAAGTCTGTGTAAATTGCTCCAAGGCCGCACACGATAAGTCTAAATCATGTGTGGCCAAGTGTGTCAATTGCGGAGAGCTGCACCCCGCTTCTTCGAAGCAATGTGGTGCTTATATCCTTCAGAAAGAAATTCTGGCCGTTCAGGCCCAGGATCGACTCTCATTCCGCGAGGCTAAGGACTTGTTCCTGGCCAGCCCGGCTCTGCCTTGGACGTCATATGCCTCAATAGTTAGAAAGGCACCCTCTGCTCCCGGCCCATTCGGAGCCTTTCTGCGGGCTCTACTCAACCCGGGCGCTGCCCTGGTAAAGCTGCCGTCAAAAAGGGTTCACACCCAGCCCCGGCTAAAACTAGGACTTCCCCCTCTTCCCCCAGCGTGACCGTTTCCCCTAAGGCGAAACGTCCACGCGCCTACACCGAGTCGTTAGACTAACAGGAGGCAAACCCTCTGAATTTGGTCGGTAGGGCATCTTCCCGGGTTCCTAATGCTGTCCCCCGAAAGGAGCTTTGGCTCCTTCGCCCACTCCTAGAGGTTGAGCGAGGGGTTCGGAGACGGTGGTTCCTCGAAAAGAGGGCCCCCCCCCCCGCCTCCGAAGCCGCAACGCCCGCCTAAGGTTTCGAGGCGGAGCGAAGAAAAGACTCGCATGGTGAGCCCAACCTCCCCCAATAAGTCCTCGAAGGCGACAGCGCCTTCAGCGCTTTGTCCGGCCAACAGTGCCCAGGGTTCTGCCTCCGGGAAGCCTACGGCTATTCGCGTGAGGGTCTTCTGTTCGGGGAGGGCTCCCGCGTCTCCGAGCTAGGCCTAGAGGGCATATTCCTTCAATGCAATTGCCGTGGACTCCGGGCCAACTAGGAGGAGCTTCGGAGGCTCGTCTCGTCCCGTTCCCTGTTAGCTATTTCTTTGCAAGAGACCATGCTAGGCGCGTGCCCCCTGCCTTCCCTCCCGGGGTATAAAGGTCTTGCGACCCCACCACCAAGGGATGGCCGGGCTGGGGGATGCGCGTTTTTCACCCGGCATGATGTCTCCGTTCTTCCTTTCTCTTTAGTTATCTCTTTTCAGGCATTGGCTGTGCAGCTGCACCTGTATAGGAGGTATACTATCATTTCTGCGTACATTCCACCGTCAGCTTACTTCGACGCGGGGGACTTTCGACACGTCGTGGCACGGTTGCCGAGGCCCTTTCTCTTGCTTGGAGATCTGAACTGGAAGCATCCTCTCTGGGGAGATTACTCCATAAATCCCAGGAGACCGGTCCTTGTCGATCTGATCGAAGAGCTTGAAATAGGTGTCCTAAACGTGGATGAGTTTACGCATCACTGTCCGAGAACCGCTTCATTTTCTTGCCTTGATCTATCTTTGTGCTCTTCGGATGCACAGCCTGATTTTGATTGCGGTTCGGTCGATGACCTCCATGATAGTGATCACTTTCCCGTTCAAATATCATTTTCAGGGCAACTGCCGCCTGAGAGCCCACCTCGGTGGTGCTTGGCGTGGGCGCGGTTGCCTGCATTTCAGGAAATGACTGAATTCTCTATCTCAGTCGAGGAGTTTAGGTCGGTAGATGAGGCGGTTGAGTTCTTCTCCGGCAACCTCATCGCCGTGCGCCTAACTACTATTCCTAGGATGTCTGACCGTTTTGCACGCCGAACACTCCCATGGTGGTCGGCCGAGTGTGAGACGGCCCTCAAACAGAAGCGTTATGCCTACATGCGCTATAAGCGCCGCCCGAACGATTTCACTGTCGCTGAATTTCGTCGGGCTAGGGCTAGGTTCCGGTATATTTCGAAGCACGCCCGCCGCTCTTCTTGGCGGGCATACGTGTCTTCACTTAACGGGAAGACCCCTTTAACTGAGGTGTGGAAGCGAGTCAAAAGGCTTCGGGGCAAGTTCTCTCAGAACCCCCCTCCCGTTCTCCAGGAAAATGGGACCGCAATCTCGGACCCCGCGTCCGTGGCGGAATCCTTAGCGACCGCCTTTTGCGCATTCTCTAGCCGTGATGCTGCTCCACTACCATTCAATGCACGCCGTGATGTCGCGGAAGGCCGCCGGGTGGACTTTTCCTCCAGAGGCGGAGACCCCTTGAATGACAAGTTTACTGTGAGTGAGTTGCGTTCCGCTTTCGCTTCGTGCGCAGACACCGCCCATGGTCCGGACGATGTCCCGTACGCCATGCTTCGACACCTGGGTGAGCGAGGCATGGCCTTTCTGTTAGATTTGTTCAACAGGATCTGGGTGGAAGGTCTTCTCCCAGACTCCTGGCGAATCGCTACTGTGCTCGCCTTTCGCCATCCGGGAAGAGATCAATCTACTCCGACCGGTTTCCGCCCAATCTCTCTAACCTCTTGCGTGTGCAAGTTGATGGAGAAATTGGTATTTGTTAGATTAGCCTTTTTCCTGGACAGCGGAGGCCATCTGTCTTCCGCACAGTGCGGCTTCCGTAAGTTTCACTCCACGTCGGATGCTCTGCTCCGACTGGAAAATGCCGTCTGCGAGGCTTTCCTTCGTAGACAGCACTACGCCACGGTGTTTTTTGATCTGGAGAAGGCCTATGATACCGCATGGCGATACGGTATCATGGAGACTCTCCACACGATGGGGGCGAGGGGACGCCTCCCAATGTTTATATCTGAATTTTTGCGAGATCGTCGATTCCGCGTACGGGTGGGGGGAGCCCTCTCTGCCCCAAAGGAGCAGGAAGAGGGTGTCCCGCAGGGAAGTGTCCTCAGTGTCACACTCTTTGCCCTGAGCATCAACGGCATCACCTCGGTGCTGCCGGAAGATGTTCTCGCTACGCTCTACGTGGACGACCTTTCGATCTCCGTTGGCGCGCGCCAGATGCCAACTCTGGAGCGTCGACTCCAACAGGCATTGAACCGCGTCTCTCGCTATGCCGAAGCGCACAGGTTTCGGTTTTCTTTGGCCAAGACTAAGGTGGTGCACTTCTGCCGCCATCCACGGCTTCACCCGGACCCAGATTTGTTTCTTAATGGGGTGCGCCTGGATGTGGTTGAGTCGCACCGTTTCCTAGGTCTTGTATTCGACCGACGCCTTACCTGGGAGGCTCATATTCGCAGCCTTAGGGTCTCTTGTACCCGCGCCATGGACATTCTCCGTTCTGTGACGTTCAGCGCTTGGGGCGCTTATAGGGCTACTGCCTTACCTTTTTATCGATCCTTTGTTCGCTCGAAGCTCGACTACGGATGCGAGTTTTATGCATCCGCAGCCGAGCGTTTATTGCGGAAGGTGGATTCGATCCACCACACCGGCCTTCGCCTTGCGACCGGTGCCTTCCGCACTTTCCCCATTGAGAGCCTGTTGGTCGATGCTGGGGAGATGCCACTCGCTCTGCGCGGCGTGCAGTGCATCACTCGCACGCGAGAGACGCCAGTCATACCCTAAGCCATTTGGGTTTAGGGCCAGGTAACTCCTTCGAGAGGTAGATCTAGCTCTCGGGCCGACGCGCCCCTGGTTCTGCCCAGGACGCCACCCTGGAGAGTACCACATTTGGCTATTTGTCGCCACGCCTCTGCTCCCAAAGCTTGTACTGCGCCGGGAGTATTGCGTTCGACCTTTTTTGAGCACACATCGTGTCACGCTCGAACCGTGCCAGTTTATACAGATGGCTCCAAGTCCCAAGAGGGGGTCGGCTTCCACGCCGTATCCCCTCTGTTTGAAGTCAGCGGGGTTCTGCCAGGCGCTGCGTCTGTCTTCACGGCCGATCTGGTGGCAATACACCACTCGGTACAGGAGATTACGCGACGTGCCCGGTTCGGAGACCGGATTGTGATCTATAGCCACTCACAAAGCGCCTTGGGTGCTTTCGGGGCATTGGAATCTCCGCATCCCCTGGTTCGCGATATCCGTGACTTCACTGTTTTGGCGAGCCGGGCAGATGTCGAGATTATCTTCTGCTTGGTTCCTGGACATGTAGGAATTGCGGGGAATGAGCGCGCCAAAGAGTTCGCGAGGTCTCTGCGACCGGACCAGCGTTTCGCTCTTCCTCACACCGACTACATGGCACGAATACGGGCAGCTCTTCGGACTGCTTGTCAAAGAAGATGGGAGACGGTCGAAGGGAACTTAAAGTTGCGTGCCATTGCGCCCTGACTGTTCTCATGGACCTATCCTCCAATGCCGCGACGGCTTCAGGTCACTTTATGTCGTCTCCGATCGGACATACTCGTGTGACGCATCGCTATCTGATGGAGCGCTCGCCAGCGCCCTATTGCGACGACTGCGTCGTCCCCCAGACTGTTCGCCGCATTCTTGTCGAATGTCCCAGTTTGGGTGATCTTCCCGTACGATACCTGTCCCGGTACCGGGTGGGCGGGGTCGCTACCGCCTGTCCCTTGTGCTCGGGACGAGTTCGTGCACATTGACTTGTGGACTTGTTTACTTTTGGGGGAGGCCGGGCTTCTCCCCTTTATTTAAGGTTACTTTTGTTTTTTGTTTGTTATTGTTGTTTCGTAGGATGCACTCTCATGCACCGGCGTGAGGGGGACCTCCCCCCGCTGCTGGAGATTGCTTCCTTATTCTTAAGTTTTCCAATTTATATCATTATGTTTTTATATTTTTTTTGAAGTAGCCTAGTTCTAGGCTGTCGTGTTTTTCGGCGACTTATGCCCAAGTGGGCAGTTGCCAGATGGGCTCTATAAAATAATAATTAAAAAAATCCCCCAGACTGTTCGGCACATTCTTGTCGAATGTCCCAGTCTGGGTGATCTTCGCGCACGTTACTTGTCCCGGTACCGGGATTTGCGGGGTTGCTACCGCCTGTCCCTTGTACTTGCGACGAGTGCGTGCACATTGGCTGGTGGACTTGTTGACTTTTGGAGGGAGGCCGGCCTTCTCCCTATTATTTAAGCAGGTTTTTGTTTTGTTTTTTGCTTTTGTTTTGTTTGCCCCTTTAGGTTGCACGCTCCTGCGCTGGGGGGACCTCCCCCGACGCAGGAGCTTGCTTTCTTTCCCCCTTTTTGAGGTGTTTTTCTTCTCTTTAATTTGATTTTAAATTAGCCTAGAACTAGGCTAGTTTTAATACGGCGACTAATACCCAAGTAGGCAGTCGCCAGATGAGCTCTTAAAAAAAATGGAGGGTACCACCTTTGAATATTTGTCGCCACTTCCCTGCTCCCAAACCTTCTACTGCGCCAGAAGTATTGCGTTCGGCCGTTTTGGAGCACACTTCGAGTCACGCTGGAACCGTGCCAGTGTATACGGATGGCTCCAATTCCCAAGGGGCCAAAACGGGGGGGTTTTCACGTATCGGGACGGTCTCGTGTACACAGACTAGTGGACTATTTTTGTTATATGTCGCATCTTCACACGCCAGGGCATACGGGCCTGTACCCTGAGCCGATGTGTGCTTACTTTTTTTTACTATTTACTTTTTTTAATTTTTGTTATTTTTCTTTTTAATCTAGCCTACCCTTAGGCTGTTCTGTGATTATGGCGACTTTTTTCACAAGTCGGCAGTCGCTAGACGGGCTCTTTAAAAAAGATCCACTTGAGCCTCTTAAACAAGATAATCGTTCTAAGGCGTTCAGCACGTGGCGTGGTGATCAGTCTACCTACCTCCTTAGCTTTACCGCTCCTTTCGTCCCGGGCCGATCTCGACGGTTCCGTTCATGCTGAGAGACGCTTCTCAAACCCTATAATAACTAGATCTGCTGCCCAAAATGTCGCGTGCTCTCGCTTATTCTGATTTATGACCTTACGACCTTCAAAACTTTCAATAATCTCGGACTAACCTTGGCAATTTTATCATTGAAAGAGAATGCAAAACAACATAACGGTTTCAGATTTCGCTAGAATCGGAAGAATAATTATGATATTATTGCCAAAACAAAATAATTCACGGGCTAACCTTGAGAGAACTTTGGAAATTATATTATTCGAAAGAAAATGTAAAACAACATAGGGGTTTTACATTTCGTTAGAATGGGCCGAGTAGTTATGAGGTTATTGCCAAATAAAATTATTCCCAGGCTAATCTTGAGAGGACATTGTTAATTATATCATTCGAAAGAGAATGTAAAACAACATAAGAATTCAAATTTCGTTAGAATCGGCTTAATAGTTATGATGTTATTGCCCAAACAAATTAATTCCCGAGCTAACCTTGGGAGGACTCTGGCAATTACATAATTCAAAGGATAATGTAAAACAACATCAGGGTTCAAATTTCGTTAGAATGGTCCCAATAGTTATGATGTTATTGTCAAAACAAAATAATTCTCGGGCCAACCTTAGGAGGACTTTGACAATTATATCATTCGGAAGAGAATATAAAACAACATAGGGTTTCAAATTTCGTTCGAATAGTTACAGTGCTATTACAAAAAAAGAAGCAAAACGGGGACCGACCGACCGACGACATAGTTAGATGTAGAGTCGCCCACGACCAAAAACTTTGTTGTTCACGCCAAAGATTCTTGGGGAGCGCGATGTAACAATCGAATTAGTTGCCCAAGATGCCACCTTGTTACGTTGCTTGTTAAAAGATTA
Source organism: Ceratothoa steindachneri (assembly GCA_963969495.1). Taxonomy (NCBI): domain Eukaryota; kingdom Metazoa; phylum Arthropoda; class Malacostraca; order Isopoda; family Cymothoidae; genus Ceratothoa; species Ceratothoa steindachneri. The sequence continues at coordinate 97,274,064 of OZ018330.1, forward strand.
TTGTTTTTTGTTATTGCTTTTTTCGTTTTTTTTTATTTTTAAACACGACAATTATCCATTTAATTTCTTCGGCTCTGCTCTTGTTGGCAGCCGCCAGAAGGGATTCTAAAAAAATTCTACCTCCTGGAACCTGCCCATGCAGCACTCATCCACAAATGTCTGAAGTTGAGCTTTCCCGTTTGGTCTGGAAGGGTTCCATGGTCGCTTGATTTTTGTTTTGTTTTTAATCTGGGACCACCCCTATTCCCATCGATAACCGGCCCCTGGTACTTTCTGACTCACTAGCGATTGTCTGTCTAATCTGTATGTGACTCATTATTTCAGTATGGTGGAGAGGCCTCTTTCTAGAGCTAGGGACTGATGGCACAACGTGGTAGTAAATCAACAGGACTTATTACACCCATGGCCATATCGATGGTAAAACCGGCCTTTCCCCATCCCCCACCCCTCCGTACCTAATATCATCTTTCTCCCAGCTTAGGCTCCAATAACCCCACGCGCCTATTTGTGAGAATAAAGGCGCCTCTCCAAATTGGACGAGTTTCCCCGGCGTCATGGCAGGAGACGATCGCCCCCCCCCCCCTCCTCCCCTACTGTGTATCCACGACTCTACCGACCATATGATTCTGACATTCATCCCCCCCCCTCGCTATCCACCACCTTCGAAGGAGGGGGTCAAACACCTACCTTTCAGGGTGCAGCTGATATCGAGGTTTGCGTTGCATTCTCGTCCTTATCGGATTGTATATCTTCCGCACATTTTCACTTCCCACATCTTCTCCACTTCTGGTTGAGATGCCCTCGTCTGTTCGCCGATGAAGCGCCCCGTACTTGTGGGCGATCGGGATGGCTAGCTAGCCCCGCGGTCGGCATTTTCCGTATTTGAATGCTGAGCAGTGCTAGTTAATGGAGAGTTTGGGGGGGGGGGATACCTTTTCGTGTACACGTGTGTCATGTACGCGCATTTGGGTACCTCTCCAGGCATATGTTCGAGATGAAGTAGTGGGTGTTGCGGTGGCGATGCTCTCATTGGTGTTTGGTTGAGGTCGCCGTACCTTCATCCCAGTCTCATGGACAGCGCGGGGGGTGGGGGGCGGGCAGAGAGGGTTCTGAAGGGCGAGAGGACACACCTGCAAACTTGGGCTCCACGTGACGGAGTGACATGGTGCACACAGGGATTTACACGTTTATACATGCATTGATTCGCTACACGTTTGCACATATACTTTGTGGCCACCCCTATCGCGCACACGTTCACACATGGACAACCGCCGAGCATTGTCGAGCCTGTGATGTATACACATTTACGCCTATCTCGCACACACACACACACACACACACATATATATATATATATATATATATATATATATATATATATATATATATATATATATATATATATATATATATATATATATATATATATAAACACGTTACACACATCTCCGCAATTTATGCCTGTGAATGCACGCATATAAATCATCCTACGTACACATGTTTGGCAGGAGCGACGGCGGGCAGTGGCCGCTCCGCGATTTTTGCCTTCGCAATCGGACGTTTTGTCCTCATTTGGTCTTGGGGGATGCTGTGATGGGGTGGGGAATTATAGGAGTACATGACAGTCGTGCAAGTGTATATATATATATATATATATATATATATATTTATATATATATATATATATATATGTGTGTGTGTGTGGTATGTGCGTTTCAATTTGTGAGGCGTTTTGTTATACTTGGGACGAGTTGTGAGTCTCGGTCTGAGTGGTTCCTTGTCTGTATGTCGCCATTTCTCTCCGCCTCTAATATCTCTCTCTCTCTCTCTCGTCGTTAGTACGTCGGGCACGAATCCTTTGAATTCCTGAGTATAGGATTCTCGCCTTGAACTCCTCCTCCCCCACCTTCTAAAGGGATCCACACTGGTACTTTTGGGCACTTCTTTGTAGCTCTCGAAGCACCGCTCATTCCGGCCCCTCAACCTAGGTTAGTTATACAGTCTCGATCCTTTACACTGTCCCTTTCAAAATCCCTACGGCCCTATTGCCTTCCCTTTTCGTAACTCTTCTTCCCTTTTGTTTCATCGCCCAATTCCCTTTCCTTCCCCTTCTTCCCATTTTCCCCTTTACAATTATTTTTCACTTTTCCCACAATGGGATATATAGGCCTTCGTAGAAGAATAAGGGCTGGTTCAGGAAAGTTGAGGTCCTTTTGCTTCCCATTGCTCATAGTAATCTCTTCTTTTGGTAATTGGACCTTCAACCTATTTTTTGTTCCTTACGAACTTAGCCAAAACTTTTGAGCACGGATGCTCCTTTTCATTTCGCCCTTGGGTCTGTCTACGTAACGCACGACCTCCCACGTTTCCTCTGTCCAGCAAGTGAATACGAGGAGCTTTCTGCCGTTGCCATGCAACCGTAGCTCTCCCGGAAACTCGGATTTTTTTTATAGTGATTTGTAATTGAGTGTTGTGATTACCAGATTGCTCTTGTTATATTTGGTGGAAATTATGCGGATTCTGTCGTGATCTTCGTGTATTTGGTTAAATGTGTATCTCTGTTACATTCGCCCTGGCAGTGTTAGCAAAATCCGGTATAGCTTCCCGCCCACACGAAACTTTTTATTTTTCCTCGCCAAAGGATCGATAATTTTGGGCGCCATTTTTCAATGGGGACCAAAGTTAATCTAAGTTCCCCGATGCGCCTCGTAAGCAACACTGCCGCGAGTGGTACTGGTGGTCCGTTTTCGACCAAAACGTGCGCCAGTTCTGTCGCTGACTACCACCGGATGCTCATGCTCTACCACATCAATCCGGTAATGCTAATTTTATTTATTGTATTATTTAAACCTAATATTAGGCTAATTATTATTCTATCAGTTATTCTTATTTCTAATTTATTTGTGTGCTTATTTGGATTATTAATTTAAATGTAATGGCTATAACTGTTAGGGGAGGTGAGAAGCTGCAAAAGGATCAAAGCTCATTGTTTGGAAGAGATGTTCCCCCAATAACTTGTTTGCTCCGGTAGGTTTTGAATGTTTCCGTCCCCCACCATCATTTAGAATTGGTGAAGTTGGCATTTGGTCTATCACTATTGTTTTTTTTTTTTGGGGGGGGGGGCAGTTTTTTTTCTCCTCTACCTCCATAACCTCCATTCATTTCCTGTCGAATTTTTAAGTTCACCACCATATGAGCATCCCACACAGTTCAGCTTCAGACAACCCCAATCATTTGTTTTCATCTGACCAAGCATCGGTTCTGTGTGGGCGTGTGCGGACCACTGCGGGGAGACACGTTTCCACCAGCCGCTCGCTGACCACGCCCCCTCAATTTCGTGATCGATAACTTTCGCCCTCTATTCTGCAAGGGAAAGTCGGGTACTTGAGCTGATATTGGAGGTACCGCCTACCATCGGGCGCAACGCCATTAACAGGCAGTCCTGTTGGTCGTAATTCACCTCTAGATTCGGTGACTAGAGTGATTGACCTACTGAGGTGCTTCATGGTTCCTTATGTGGACCGCTTAAATAAGGTCAACTATCGATTTACCGATAATGAGTTGTGTTTAATAATGACCCGAACAATTCTTTCATGAAGAAGCTTTGACACCATAATAAAACGCCATTTCACATCCAAAGGTTGCGATAGATCATGTTTGGAAGATGGGGGGGGGAGGGTAAGCATTGGGATGCGATTGATGAATGGAGTTGCCTTAGTCGAGTAGGGATGTATACCGTGATATCCCTACCTGCTGCGAGGACCGAAAAGCTGCCGGCTGAGGCAAGTATTAGGCACGGGGTCTGCTTGGCATTAGACTGCTCACCGCCTTCCAGTATACATATAAGGTAGCTACATCGTCACCATTTTTCATGGTCAAAGCTCGAGGACAAATTTGCCTAAATGGCGGGCTGGGTTGTCAAAAGCCCATCTTAGCAGGACCCGTATACTGAGTATGTGTAAATGATCACAATTCAGAATTTTCTGATCCTATGGAGACTTTTCTCTTAACCTCCCAAGGCATTAGGAGGACATGGTATCTACTTTAGATGCAACCTTATTCTTTTATATAACTTCGTTTTGGCTACAAATGTAAGAAATATTGGCGAACTGCGGGAAACGAGCCCGCCGATGAGGGCGCCAATGATTCCGCGAGGACTGGGTGACTAGAGCAGGGTTTGGCTGTTCCTCACACCGACTACATGGCAGGAATCAAAACAGTCTTCCTGGCAAAGAAGATGGGAGACAACTGAGGGAAATTTAAAGTTGTTTGCCATTGCGCCACGATTCTTTCTGGCATCTTAGAATAGGGCACACTCCCGCGACACGCCTTTATTTAATGGAGCCCCAACCTGCACTTTATTGAAACGACTATGTTGTCCCCCAGACTGCTCAGCACACTCGTGTTGAATGTACCACTCTGGGCGATCTTCACCTACGTTACCTGTCACGGTATTGTAATGAGCAGAGTTGCTACCGCTTGTCCCTTGTACTCGGGACGTGTGGATTATCTGACTCTTTGGAAGAGGGTGGTTTCCTCATTTTTATTTCACTCTTTTTGTTGTATGTCGCATGTTCCTGCGCCTGGATGAGGCGAGCCTCTTCCCCCTCCTCCCGTCGCCTGAGCGTGCTTCCTTTTTCTTGCTTTTTTTTCTTTTTGTTTTGTTTTATGCCATTGTTTTTTGTGTTTTGCACTTTTTATAATCTAGCTTAGCATTAGGTTATAAGATGATTACAGCGACGTTTGACATCGTAGGAAGTTGCTAGATTTGCTCTTAAAAAAACCCCCCATTGGATCGAACCTGGACTCGGTGCGATACACCGAACTTGAGTCTGCCCCCACTTTCAGCTTCTCTTCCTGCTTCTGGGCGCCCCCGAGGACTCAGAATGAGCGGAGGATTCAATCCCAGCCTTTCTCTCTAAAGGAGAAGAAATGAAATAAGTCAAAGGGGACTAGGGATTCTTGTCCCTCCGCGGGGGCTCCGGGTAAGGACAAGTTTGCTGACGCTGTGGCAAGCGACCGTGCCAATATCGGTATGTCCCGTCCCGATGCGCCCTGGGTCAGGAAGGCCCAGATATAGACCAGTCGCAAGTGCGCTGACCGGAGCCCTGATTACGTCGGGGGCCCCGCATGTGAAGACTAGACGGCGTCTTTTAGCCCGGTGGCTTCAAGCACTTTCTGGTTATTCGCTTCACAAATGGCAGGATATCTGTCACAGGTAACTGAAGCCTTCTGGCTAAATGCGTCGGACCATTTCGAGGCGGCCATGATTAGTTCCCTTCAGACACTTAATCGCTCGCCAGTGAGTGTGACGCCGCACTTTACCATGGACTTCGTGAAAGAAGTGGTTTATGAAAGGGAGCTCGTGGACTATTCACTAGAAGCCATCACCGAAGAGCTGGCCCACCATGGGGCGGTCAAGGTCGAACGTATGATGAGAAAACAATGAGGTTCCTCAAGCCCCACCCCTACATTATTCGTCACGTTCGGTGCGTCCCTGTCAGAATCGCTACCGCGTGAAGGCATTCGTGCAAGTGCCACGGAGGTGCTACTACTGTCACCCCTTCGGTCATACGAATCACTCGTGTAGTGTATAAAGACTGATTTATCCGAAATATATGTAAGTTGCTCCAAGTCTGTACACGTCTTCCTTATCGTGTATGGCCAAGTTTGCCAAGAGAAGGAAATCCTAGCCGTTCAGGCTGTGGATGCTCTATCAGCGCCACCTGGGATGTGTTATTTCACAGGGTAGATGCTGACCTCCTCAGCCAACTATCCCGGATCGGGGCTGACGGGGGAGGGGGCAATGTTCCCTAACCCCTGAGCTCCGGTTTGGGATGGTGGGTTTTTAACAACCTGCTTCATCCCCACCCATACCTTCCTCACATCCCCTTTCCTTTCTCTTCTCAATTTCTATCCATTTTACGCCGTGCCCAAGGTTGAGCCGCCATGCTTCAGGGCTGCCAGGTCACCAGGCGGGAGGGGTGGCCTAAAATGGCAGCACCTGGCTCTGCCAGCCCCGTACTCACCCCTCACAAAGCGGGCCACTGCGAGGGGTGATTAATGTCTGCAGCCCGCAGAAAGAATAGGGTCACCATGCCCAATGAGGACGAAATAAGTCTCCCCTTAATTTCCTCTCATCCACCGTCGCAACGGCCATCGGGCAGCTCCACTGAAAAAATGGAGGTCCCTCCCCCTGTGCTTTCGAAGGGGAACCTCTAAAACTCTTTGACTGGAGAGGATTCTTACTCTTCTCCATTGCCTACGGGTGCAGGGGGCTCCCCCTCACAGCCTTCTTTGGAGTCGCCCTCGGGTGACTCCATCTTACCACTGGCAGCCCCACCTTTAGTGTCTCAGGGGACTGCCAAGAAAGCCAACAGGCAGCTCATAACCGACCGCTCCCCGTTGAAGCGGCGCGGTAGGGCAAAGCCCCTTAGGGGGAGAGCGAAGACTGGGCCCATCGTCCCCTTCCCTCGAAAGACCTGCTGGCTCGAATATTGAACCTAGCGGGTGTCAAGGCACGTGCCCCGCATCTAACCCGACTAGAGACACCGCTCCTAATGGGACCTGTGATGTCCTGAGGAAGGGGGGGGGGCACATGGATCCCCCCCGCGAGATAGACATGGTCCTTGAGGCAACCCAGCTCCAGACGGTAGGACCTTCCATGGGGGCGAATCCCGGCTCGGTGCTAAGCACCGAACCCGAGTCCGTCCCTTTGCAAGGTCCTCCTCAGGCCGCTCGAGTCTGTAAGACTTTACAAGGAGGGGAGGGATCTCTTCCTCCGGCTGGTGCACCTGCGACCGCCGGGACCTTCTTCATCTCGGAGAAGGATCTTGCTGAGACTGGTTTATCTGTCCTGGGGACTCCTGCCGGCGGAAGAGAGAAGCGGGTTCATTCCCCACCCTCAAAAAAGAAAATACTAAAAAGACTCGGGGTTCCTCTCCATCCGCGAGACCTGCGGGGACGGATGGGTCTACTACTTCGGTGAGCGACCGAGCCAAGATCGGCACGTCCGACCCCGCTCCCTCCCCCGCCCGTGTGCGTAGTCCCTGACAAAGACCAAAGGGGCGCAGAGCGGAGCCTCGATTACGTCAAGGCCCCTCATTCAGAGAGACCCCGGCGTTTTCGAGGTCGCTGGCTTCAAACAATTTCTTGTTATTCGCTCGACTGATGGCAGCATGTTGGGTAAGAGCAACATAATCCATCAGAGGAGAGCTTTGGCTAGTGTTCTGGCGAATGCGTCGAACTCGTGGACTACTCTATAAATGACTCCACTCTAGAGCTGGTCGAACGTGTGATGAGAAAACGGGAAGAGAGGCCTCGAGTCCCACCCCTACACACTTCGTCACGTTCGATTGAGACAAGCTCCCTGAGTCTGTTCCTGCCGCTTGGTACCACTACTTCGTGAAGGCATTCGTGCCACTGCTGCTGATAGGCTATTACTGTCACCGCTTCTGTCGACGTGCAAAGTCAGGGTTACCCGAAATCTGTGTGAATTGCTCCAAGGCCGTACACGATAAATCCAAATCGTGTGTGGCTAAGTTTGTCAATTGCGGAGATCCGCACCCCGCTTCTTCAAAGCAATGTGGTGCATTTCTCCTTGAGAAAGACATCCTGGACGTTCAGGCACATGATCATCTCTCCTTCCGAGAGGCTAAGGAATTAGTCGTGGCACGCCCGGCCCTGCCTGGAACATCCTATGCCTCAATAGTAAGAAATACATCCTCTGCTGTTGGCCCCTCTAGGCCTCCGAGCACGGTTGTTTCCGCGCCCATTTGGAACCCTTTGCGGGTTCTACCCACCCCTAGCGCTCCCCTGGTAAAGCTGGCGGCACAAAGGGTCCACACCAAGCCCCGGCTAAAACCAGGGCTCCCTCCCCCTTACCCCAGCGTGACCGCTTCCCGTAAGGCGAAACGGCCTCGCGCCTCCACCGAGTCGTTAGACTCGCAGGCAGGAGGCAATACTCCTGAAGTTGGTCGCCAGGCCTTGTTCCTGGGTTCCTAAAGCTGCCCCCCGAAAGGAGGTCAGCACTAAGATAGCTTCTGCTCCTTCGCCTACACCCAGTGCTAAGTTAGGTGTCTCGAAGGCTGTGGGTCCTTCAAAGTAGGGACACCACCTCCGAAGCTTTCCCTGCTCGCCTAAGGTTATGAGGCGGAGAGAGGAAAAGACTCGCATGGTGAGCCCAACCTCCCTCTATAAGTATTCGAAGGCGACATCGCATTGTCCGGCCAACAGCGCCATGAGTTCTGCCCTCGAGAAGCGTACGGCCATTTCCGTGAGGGTCTCTTCGAAGAAGGCCTCCCGTCTCCTCCGAACTAGGCCTGGAGGGCATATTTCTTCAATGGAATTGCCGCGGACTCCGGGCTAACTGGTAGGAGTTGCGGAAGCTCGTCCCCCCCTCTTTCCCCGTTAGCTATCGTTTTACAGGAGACCATGCTGGTGCATGTCCCCTGCCCACACTCCCGGGGCATAAGGGCTTTGCGACCCCACCATTAATGGATGGGGACCGAGCGGGAGGTTGTGCGATTTACACCCAGCATGTAGTCTGCGTTCTTCTCTTCGCTTTAGATACCTCTTTTCAGGCAGTAGCTGTGTAGCTGCACCTGGATAGGAGGTATACTGTTATTTCTGCGTACATTCCATCGTCAGCCGACTTGGACGCGGGGGAGTTCCGCCGCGTCGTGGCACGGTTGCCGAAGCCCTTTCTCTTGCTCGGAGATCTGAACGGTAGACACCCCCTCTCGGGAGACTACTCAATTAATCCCAGTGGTCATGTCCTTGCCGAGCTGATCGAAGAGCTTGAGATGGGTGTCCTAAATGTGGATGAGTTTACGCATCCCTGCCCGAGAACCGTTTCATTTTCCTGCCCCGATCTATCTTTGTGCACAACCTGATTTTGATTGAGGGGGGAGGGTCGATGACCTTCGTAATAGTGATCGCTTTCCCATTCAAATATAATTTTCTGGGCCACTACCGCCCTGAGCTCGCCCGGTGGTGTTTGACGCGGGCGCGGTGGTCTTCGGTAGATGAAGCCGTTGAGTTCTCTGGCAACCTCATCGCCGTGGGCCTAACTACTATTCCTAGAAGGTCTGCCCATTTTGAACGCCGACCACTCCCGTGGTGGTCAGCCGAGTGTGAGACTGCCCTTAAGCAGAAGCGTTATGCCTAAATGTCTATAAGTGCCGCCTGAACGATTTCACTCGGTGAATTCCGTCGGGCTAAGGCTAGGTTTCGGTATATTTCGAAGCACGTTCGTCGCTCCTCTTGGCGGCATACGTGTCTTCAATTAACGTGAAGACCCCTCTAGTAGAGCTGTGGAAGTGACTCAAAAGGATTCGGGGCAAGTTCTCGCAGGACCCCCCTCCTGTGCTCCAAGAGAATGGGACCGCAATCTCGGACCTCGGAGGTGTCCCGCAGGGAAGAAGTGCCCTCAGTGTCACTCTTTGCCCTGAACATCAACTGCAACACCTCGGTGTTGCCGGAAGAAGTTCCCGCTACACTCTACGTTAACGACCTTTCGATCTCTTTTACCTCTGCCCAGATGCCAACTTTTGAGCGTCGACTCCAACATGCATTGAATCTTCTCTCTCGGTATTCCGTAGTTGACAGGCTTTGGCATACCTTGGCCAAGAATGAGGTTCTGCACTTCTTCCAGACTTGTTTCTAAATGGGGTGGTTGGCCTGGAAGTGGTTGACTCGCACCGTTTCCTTGGTCTTGTATTTGACCGACGCCTCACTCGGGAGGCTCATATTCGCAGTCCTACGGTCTTTCCCCCCGCGCCATTAGCATTTTTCTTTCCTTGACCTTCAACACCTGGGGCGTTGATAGGGCTACTGCCTTACTTTTTATCGATCCTTTGTTCGTTCGAAGCTTGACTATGGATTCGAGTTTATGCATCAGCAGCCCACCGTGTATCCCGGAAGGTGTACTCGATCCAACACTCGGGCCATCGCCTCGCTACCGGTGCCTTCCGCATTTCCCCCATTGAGAGCCTACTTGTCGATGCTTGGGAGATGCTACTCGCTCTGCGCCGTGCACAGTGCATTATTCGCGTGTACGCACGAGCTCGGCGCCTCCCTCAGTCTCCAAAGGTCTCACTGCATCCGGAGCTGATCTCGACGGTGCCCATGCCGCCGAGATGCGAGCCATACCCTAAGCCTTTTGGGTTTAGGGTTAGGAAACTCCGTCATGAGCTTGGTATAGCTCTCGGTCCGGTAGCGCCCGTGGTTCTGCCCAGGATGCCACCCTGGTTGTACAGCCCCTGACTATTTGTCTACACGCCTCTCCTTCCAAAGCTTCTACAGCGCCGGTAGTATTGCGTTCGGCCCTTTTGGAGCATAGTTTGTGTCACACTGGAACCGTACTAGTGTATGCGGATAGCTCCAAGTCCCAAGAGGGGTTTGGTTTCCACGACGTATCCGATCTGTTTGGAGTCAGCGTGGCTCTGCGTCCGTCTTCACGGCCGAGCTGGTTCCAATACACCGCTCGGTACGAGAGATAAGGTAATGTGCCCGGTTTGGAGACCGGATTGTAATTTATCGCGACTCACAAAGCGCTCTGAGTACTCTCGGGGCATCTTAATCTCCGCCTTCCCTGGTTCGCGATATCCGTGACGCCACGGTTCAGGCGAACTGGGCGGATGTCTATATTATCTTCCTTTGGGTTCCTGGACATTAGGAATTCTGGGGAATGAGCTCGCCAAATAGTCCGCGAGGACTGGGCGACCATACCAGTCTTTCGCTGTTCCTCAAACCGATTACACCGACGAATACGGGCAGCTGTCCGGGCTGCTTGGCAAAGAATATGGGAGACGGTGCTACAGCGCCGCGACTGTTCCCATGGACCTACCCTCCACTGCCGCGACAGATTCAGGTTGCTTTCTGTCGCTACCGCTTGTCCCTTGTACTCGGGACGGGTTTGTGCGCACAGACTTGTGTAATATACGACTTTTTGGAGGAGGCTGGCATCATTCACTTTATTTGACTGTTTTCTTTGGGTTTTTTTTTGAGTCGCATATTCCTCTGCCGTGGTTCGCCGGAGCGCGCTTCCTTCTTGCCTTGTTTTCTTGTTATTTTTTTCGCCTCTGCCTTTTATATCTTTGTTATTTACATATTATTTGTTTTTTGTTTTTATAGCCTAGTAGTTGGCTGTGTTGTGTACGGCGACTTATGTCCAAGTAAGAGTTCGCAAATGGGCTCCCAAAATAAAAAAACAACAAATAAATGTTAAGCTTCAGTGGGTCGCAGGGTTGGCAAAAAGACTCAAATTTTTAAAATGCCCAATAAAACCCTGGTTTTATTCTGGGGTTTTTCAAAAAGCAAACACTACAAGCATTATAATAACGTAAAAAAATAGTTATCTCTATTTTTATATAATATTAATAATTAATTATTTAGATAATGATATTAAGGTAAGAACAGATCACTGATCGAGAATTGTGGGTACCCATGGTAGCCATAACCTGCAGAAGGAGAGATGAATTATGGGTCAGTATCAGAAAAATAACCTTAATTTGATACATATTTGTGGAAATTATAAAGATAAATATGAATTTGGAATAAAATAATGATAAGTAGCATTCATTTCTTGAAAAAAATGTAATTTTGAAAAACAAAACAAAACCCGGGTTTTTCAGTGCTGTTTTTTTTTATTTGCCAACTCTGGTGGGTCGTGAAGTAAATGCCATAGTCTATGCACTGTTTATGTACATGTACAGGGTGGAAACACGAAGTCGCCTGTTTTAAAAATCATTTTAAATGTACACATGCCATTAATTAATTTCCTTCAGCTTCTTTCGGGATTAATTGGAAATATTTAAATCATTTTATTTCGTGGATTCACAAAGATTTTAATGACACTGACTTTTTGGAACATTTCTCTTGCAATCGAAGCTGCGACTTCACGGGAGTCTTTGTTGCCTCAGGCTCTTCCGTGATATATGGGCGTTTCTTGCACACCAAAATTTTGAGGTAGCATCACAAAAAAAAGCACCAGCAACCGTAAATTCTTGGGACCGCGCTGGCCAATTTGTCTCGGGGGGAGCATGCATTGCAATGCTTTCCTTCTCTTTTCAGTGTTGTGGGAGGTTGCCCACCGTGTTGGTACCAAAGTTCATGGTATTTTTTGAGCTCTTCAAGATCGTATCCCAAGTTGTAATGTGTACCGCTCCGCATTAACAGTAAGCGTAACTCCGTTGGCATCTTCAAAGAACATAGGTCCCATTATTTTAAATGTGGACACTGCGTGCCAAACCGTTATCCGGAGGAGAATTTTTTTAATTTCTACGTCTATTTTCATCACAGGCACTCCATTCCTGGGAGCTCTTTTGTATAGATGTAATTTAGGGTAATGCAATATGTGGAAAACCGTAAAGCACGAACAAATTGAAGATGCGATCTTTTCCGGATAGAACGCCTTTGACTGCGAAGTACCAGATTTAAAAACGCGCCAATATTCTGGGTTGGTCCTGAGCACACGTCTTTTTTTTTTGCCCTGTAGGAATTTTATGTAAACCCACAAAATAAGTGTTTAGTGATTTAAATATTTCACTAATACTTAAAATAAACTTTATGCAAGTATCAAAGGCAAGCGTTCTTAGGGAATGTTGGTTCTTGAAACATAAACCAACAATCTCAGCCATGAAATGTGTCGGCAAGGTTCGTAGATACAGTGGGGAAGATGAGGCAACTAATCCGGTAAGGGGGTCAAGGCAGATCATCCCCGCAGGGCTGGGAGGTGAGCTGCAGCAAGTTCTTGCAACACCGGACACCACCTTACTGATCATTTTCTTACTCGAAAGACCAGGTGGGCTGGGAAAATGGACATTGACGCTTGGCCGAGTCGATTTTTATCATGACACTTGCGGTATTTGAGCATCGCTTACGAGTGCACGAAACTCCGTCAAAATGGCCAATTGAAACCTTTCTATTTGGGACTTTTAGAGTGGTCTATAGGATAAGGCCCATTTCTAAGGGTGGATGGATCGCATTCACTACGAATACGTCCCAATGTGACTGTCATACCACTCGCAAACGTCATCACTTAAATGCTTGGAAAGCCCGAAAATTAATGGTAGGAGTTGGGTATTTATCAACCAATAGAGGGCTCATTGTATTAAACGGAATCCCATCCGGGTCATTGATAAATATTTGCGAAAAAAAGGAAACGTCAATGAGCGCATTTTTCCCTGAACACAGGTGATCTAAAAGTCCGAACTGAACTGCCCCTTTGTCCTACGTCGCGTAAAATAATGAAACTCCCTGTGTACATCGGGGTGGGGGAGGGGGTGCTTCTTACTCGTTTGGTTCGTCCGTATGTCATTTCGTTGCTGGTTGTACCTATGGATATTATTATTTGACTAGAGCGACTGAGAGGAAGTGAGGACACAATAGAATTAATGAGACAATCAGCCAGACTCAGGGTTGGCAAAACCCCCCAAATTTTGAAAAAGCCCCAAATTTTGAAAAAGCCCCCAAACCCAGGTTTTATTCTGGGTTTTTTTTAAATAGCAAACACTACAAACATTAGAATAACGTAAAAAAAGAATAGTTATCTCTATTTTTATATAATATTAATAATTAATTAATTTGATAATTATATTAAGGTAAGAACAGATCACTGATCGAGAATTATGGGTACCTATGGTAGCCATAGCCTGTAGAAGGAGAGATGAATTATGAGTCAGTATCAGAGAAATAACCCTAATTTGATACATATTTGTGGAAATTATAAAGATAAATATGCATTTTGAATAAAACTCCGCGGATGAGGTGATGTGTGGGTCGGAAGACGGCAGCCATCCATGGAAGGGAGGCGTCAGTTTTGAATCGACTGCCCTGAGATTGTGGGTAAGGGGTACCCTGTTTTTCCAGGAACAAATCGCCCTCGGTTCCTCCTCTGGGCTCGCAAATTGTTCGTAGCCTCGATCTTGTCAATCGGCTAGCTACAGATACCCCAGTGCCTCCAGCCCTTCTTGCTAAGGTGTGCCGTTCCTTGAACAACAACACAAAAAAAGTTCATTCACTGTTTTGCGTTGGTTCGGATTAGTGACCATTGAATGGATGTTGTTCGAGAGAATTATCCAGGAGCTGTGTGTACCTCTCACCCCACTCCGTCATTATCTAGGTTTGACCGCCCTTTTGCTCTGCGTCAGGAATCAGAGTATGAAACGCGTGAGGTCGAGGGGAGCTGAGGCAAGGGAGGGTGAGAAAGTCGTGTTATCGTGAGTTGTGGTCAGAGATCTAATTGAGTGCGGGATTTTTTTTTATTCTGCTCTGTTAATCTAATGTTCGCGAAAGCAAGTTCCGTTGCGACATCTGTCGTCTTGTTGCATCTGCAGTCTGTAAAGTACAGTTTGACTGCCTTATTGCAGAGTCCTCGGCTCTCTCCTAGAAGAGAACGCTTCTGATATTAAAGTTTGTGTATGAGTTGGTATGTTCCATTTCACTTTTCCACAGTTTTCCCTCTACCTTCCTCCGCCTCTTCTCGCAGTATGTTGGGAGGGTATGGCGTTCCCGTAGTAAGTCCTGTATCTGCGAGGAGAGGATGTTCGTGTGAATGATGTGGTTAAATGACTCCGCGGTACGTGGGATTTCGAGTATGGACAATTTTGGACGAGTGAGTTGGCACTTCGAACACCCTTGTAAAAGAGGGGGGTTCGTTGTGCTTTCACTCCGGTTTTTTTTTTGTCCCGTATCGTTTCGGGGATATGGCAAGTGAAGTAGACACTTCAGATTACATTCGAGTGGGTTTGGGGGGGGGGGCGAACTTGCTGCTCCCTTTGCGCGTTTGGAATAAGCACCGTCTCCGAACCATTTAAGGAAAGAGAGCAGGTATTTTGTCTGGGGGTGGGGGTAGGGTTATGCTCGATTCCTCCTTTTTTTTGTACCGGACATGACCTCCTTCCCCATCTCTATTCAATCCGTAGTGAACGCCATGTACGTACAATAGAATGATGGGGTCCTCGGAGTCATTCTCGCTCGTTTCGTGGCCAAATTCGGTTCTCCTCTCGGGTTTCGATAATGTTACCTCTTCATTTCGAGTCTGTGGCATTTAGTCGGTTAACCCCCTGCCCCCCTCACTCACGCATATTGGAAGGCCATAAAGATAACAGACTTGATCAGTCGAAAGACACACACTTGTAGTTGATGATGTTTACCACGACACTCCTTGTGAGTCCTTTGTTGCTCATATTTTCCCTTTTTTTCCTCATCGTTTCCCAGTAACCGTTTTTGCCCTTTTTCTTGTAGTCTATTTTTCTTCCCCTCTCCATTTATTCGCAAGATGTATTCACTCGCAATATTTTATGTGTACACCTCTTTCCCCGTTCTTTTTTATGATATTTACACTCGCACACCCACGCCCTTCACCCCTCTCCTCATTCCTGCCACTTCTGGCATGCCCTTTAACACAATTAAACTAACCCACTTTCTCGCACCCGCACACACCCACCGGCACATCGGTCGTCTCCGCTCTTATTTATAAGAGCTCTTTTTATTTGCTCAATCACCTCCAATTTACGTAATGCGATCTCAGTCCTCCGTCTCCCGTTCTTCTCTTTTAACTTGCACTGTTGAGTAATCGCGCAAAGGGAGGGGATATGAGAAATGCCCGAGGGAGGCGGAGGGGGGGGGGAGGCTGGTGTCAAGCTGTTAGTGAGTTATCAGAGTTGAGACTATATCTAATTGACTGAGGGGTTGGCGCCATGAAGGGGGTCATAAGCGCCTTTGATTGTGACGGAGGGGGATTGGTTGAGAGTGGAATGAAGATAGGAAGGGTGTGTGTGTGTGGGGGGGGGGGTCTATTGGATTCTACTGGCATTAGATGTACTTCACAATACAAATTTTGACATAGAATTTTTTAATCCTTTTTGGGGTGTTGTAGGCAGGGTTGGGGAGTCGGAAGAATATTTTGCGACTTCGACTCGACCCATTTAGAATTATGCGACTCCGACTCGAACCATTTAGAATTATCCGACTCCGAATCAACCCATTTAGAATTATGCGACTCCGACTCGACCCATTTAGAATTATGCGACTCCGACTCGACCCATTTAGAATTATGCGACTCCGACTCGACCCATTTAGAATTATGCGACTCCGACTCGACCCATTTAGAATTATGCGACTCCAAATCGACCCATTTAGAATTTTGCGACTCCGACTCCACCTATTGGAATTTATGCGCCACCGACCCTACCCATTTAGAATTTTGCCAATCCGACTCCAAACGATATAAAATTGCTTTTCGATTTTAAAATGAGTTATAAATTATAAGCCACACTTATTTTTCAATCTATATCTTACGTTATATAGATGGATCAATTTATTGCTTTAGCCGAGGCATTTCATCATCACCACAAGAATCGTGAGGTTACTTTCTAGGCTAAGGTAATTCACAAAATTTATATTCCTTTTCCTAATGCTTGTAACTATGCCTTTAATGGCTTTTTTATATTCTTTATTAACAAACGACATCTAAATTACTAATAGAATGTTAAAAAAAATCAAACATTAGATATTAGTATATCAAAATATATAGATAATATTTTCCATTATTAATGCATGTTAACTTAACTTAGAGAGTAAGCAAAGCATAAATAATTCAATATGAAATCCTGAAAGAACTAAATAATACTGAAAGAAGCAAATAATATTGCAGTTATTAACATTAGAAAAGTGAATTAAACTGAATTTTGAAATATTGAAAAATAACTAAAATTTTAAATATTAATATATTCAATGCATTGGCAAAAAATGTTCCATTATTCATACATGTTGTTGATACCTTATTTTTAGCAGAAAATCAACTAAGTACATAATACTACATATAACTAACAGAACATGGAATACTGAAAGAAAAGTAATATAGAAAGCAGATACATTTTAAAAAACAATATTTATATTTATTTTAAATTAGTCCTCAAGAAGAGAAAGGTATCAACTAGGTCTTCTTTGAGTTTTCCTCTTCGGTCAGACTTGATGATGCGGAGAGCAGAAAAAATGCGCTCCACACTAACTTGGGATGGTGGTAAACCTGTAACAACAGTTGCTACTTGCTGAACAATTTCTGGATAACATGGAATAGCATTCTTTACTGTTAATGTTGTCCGATCAAAATTTTCTACTTCTTTTAGCGCAGCATAAAAAGCTTGTCTAAACTTGTTGATCTTAGAAGGTAAGACTCCAATTTTTTCTGCTTCAAATCGTTGGCGTTTTTGTAACCGTTCTTTCCTATCTAATTTTTTTTTCATATGCATCTTTTCATAGTCCTCGTAGCAGCAGGACTAGCCATACCTTCATTTTCCTGCACAGGGTTTTCAATTTCTTTATCTAGATAGTCCTTTGATGCGGAGAGCTACATTGAACAATGTACTTTTTGCTTTCGTCTGTTGACTTTCATTCAGACTAACTCTGTACATTGGATCTACATAAATTGCTGCCAATGGGATATCGTTATCAGAAGAATGGCTTCTCGTCGTACCATAGAGTCCTTGATTTCTTCTGTTATGAGTCCTCCAATTTGGGTCAGACGAAAAATTAGCATTTTCCATTCCTTTACAAAAGACCTTGGTGTCAGGTTTGAGCACTGCAATTTCTTTGATACTATAAATGGATAGTATAAGATCTCTCTTAAGACTTTTGACTTGATCCCAGTGAACATCTGACATTGTCAAATCAGGGTTAGCCATGTCTGATAAAATAAATTTTAATTCAAGGATGCGTTCTATCATTAAATAAGTGCTTCCCCATCTTGTTGCCTGATCAATTATTGCACCTTTCTTTGCTCTTCTTTCGAGAATAGCATCAATCTTTGGATTGCGGCCACGAGTTGCGATGTTCCTTACCATGCCAATTAAGTTAGCTGCACGTCTTCCCTTTAATCCGTCACAAATAGCTAACTGGGGAGTATGGACTGCAGAGCGCATATGACGTATTTTAGCATCAATTACAGTCGTGTCCAATTAAAAATAGAATTCATCAGAAATATCAGGGGGGTTTTGAGATCCACCTAACTCAGAGTGAGAGTCCCCGCTTGCTAAAGCTCTACTAAAATCAAAATCATCATCATCACCTTCTTCCTGCTCAGCTTCATCCTGATTTAACTTTTCTATGGTGCTGATCATATTGCTTGCATTATCTGTTACTATTGCCAGAATCTGCTCTTTGTGCAAGCCATATGTATTCAAAACATAGCATACAATTTCTTTAATATAAATTCACTTGAATGTTTTGCTTCTGTATCTTTCACAGCTAAGGTCCGGATAATGATCTCAATGTTATCATTCATAAATTGAACGTTTATTGCCAAGTAATTTGTCCTCATTCGTGTGCATGGATCCATCTTCCAAAAAATGAACTTTCCATTAATTAGATTTTTGCGTAATTGTTTTGGGTGATTTGTTTCTTTAATAATAAGTGACCCTATACTATTTCTATCTAAGGACACTCCAAGCTTGCTTGCAAGCTCACCATTAAGCTTCTGAAAAGCTGGTAATTAAAAAAAATCTAAGAGGGACATAATTTTTTACAACCATTTCAATGATGGGGGAGATGAATTTCTCTTATGTTATTGTAAACTTTTGTGTGATCATAAATGAAGTAACTTCAAGTTGCTTAACTTGCTTTGCTGTTGTTTCCTTTGTAGCTCCTTGTTTTATTTTAAATGTTTGTTCATCTTTCTTGTTAACTTCTTCAAAAATATCCATGTTTTCTGTTCAGATGCCTCTATAGATTTGATGCTCTTGTAGGTGAATGAGATCCCCTCCCCCTAGTAAAATTACTGGTTTTTAAACCACACTCTTCTTCTGTATCACTTTTGCCTTTAACTTTCCACTTGCTTATAAAACTTTTTCCATCTTCACTCAGTTTAAAATAATCAAATACTGCTGACTTCACTTTATGAGCCATAATAGGGTTGAAAATTAGCTGAAAATTATTAAGCACCTGAAAATAAAACAAAAAGAATGCAGAATTACAAACGGTTTTCGTGTCAATGACTATAAATGTTATGTGAATATTCTGTAATGAGAAATAAACACTATGTAAGACATTATTTTTAAGTAAAAATTGAATAAAAATTCTTTAATTCATTATTGAATACTTTAATTAAGCCATTTATTATTTAACCATGAATTATATACCAATAATGCCACTATCTGACAGATACATATGCTATTTGAAACAAAAGACACTTTGGAAACAATCATCTCTTAAAAATATATTTATGCTCGTTTCATTAACTACGAATTATTGCAATATTATAATATAAGTAACAATTCCATTACTTTGATGTATTGTGCAAAATGATAAATACTATCTATGAAATTATTGTTGCAATCATCAATAACTTCAATTCAAATTTTCAAGCGACCGTTAGTTTCTGTCTTAACATATTTAGACTCACGATTGTAAGTCCTTAACCAGCCGTATTAAAGACGTGTTACTTTCATACATAAAAAAACTGTTTAAGCAAATACAAACATTAAAATTACAAACAGAATTTCTAAAATTCAAATTCCAAACCACGAACAATAAGTTCAAATCAAAATCCTGCAAATGCTGATGAAGATATTGAAGCTCAAACTTGTGTAGTTCTAGCCACTCGTGAACTTTATTACGTCATACTTGTTCGTATATTAAAAAACTATTACTTCCATACTATAAGCAAAGAATTGGCAAGTTAATTGAATTCGAAACCCCATATTAGGCTAAAACAAGGACAATGATGATCCATTTTTTTTTTATACCTAGACTTCACTTAATTGGCAAAAGCAGAGAGAGTAGGTAGTGGAGCGCAACACCCACACACTTCTTAGCACATAAGCCAAATGATGAATGAGAAGTGAGTATGACAACTAATACATTGCGTTGATGGTAGACCATGATGAGACTACCAGACGCATAATCCCGCCTCCGCGCATCTGATACGAATTTTCTATAATTTTATATCGATAACTATTATCCTAATTTTCTCGTTTCTGATAAATAATTACTTGCGTGGCTCGTTATATCGCGTCTCTCATGAATGTCTTCGACGAACATATATTTGTTTTCGTTTCTCTTTGTTTATTCAAGAATCTTGGAAATTATTTCTCGTTGCATGATAAACGAGAAAGGCCATACTATGAGATCTGGCCACTCAACTTTAAGTCTGTGACACACAAAAACTCACAACCATGGACATACAGTAAAGAGTCTTTTATGATGTTTTGTAACTTCAATTTATATATGTAGGCAATATGATGTAAATTATTTACTTTCATTCTTAAACAATTATACATATAATTTATTTAAAATTGGAGTCGGAGTTTCCCCAAAATATTGTGACTCCGACTCCACTATATCTGAAAAAGCGACTCCGACTCCCCCTTAAAACATGCGACTCCACCGACTCCGACTCTAGACGCCGACTCCCCCCTAAAACGTGCGAGTCCACCGACTCCGACTCCCCCTTAAAACGTGCGACTCCACCGACTCCACAACCCTGGTTGTAGGTGCGAGGTATTGCTTGACCCCCATTCAATTGGTGGGTCGAAGGAGTAACTATATGCGAAGGACGGATTCCGGGATGGTTTGAGCCACGGGCGAAAAAATTGACACACCCACACAGGCCATGAAATTAGTATTTTCGGGTTATAATTGTAAGGGGCGATTCGTAAAGTGGGGAAGTGAGAATGTGCAGAATATGGCTGGAATGACTGGAACCGAGGGGATAAGAAAATCTCCAATACCTGCCCAACTTCCCCAATTAAGTCATCCCGGGGGAATTTTGCTTCCCTTTCTTCATCCATTTGTTGTCCTCGACCATTGTCAATCCGTTGTAGACACGGTGCTTTTCCTATCCAATACTCTCCAGGGAGGAGTTTTGTCTCGGACATTATACTACTGACGGTATCCTTATTTGGAGAGTCTAAATTCATTTCTCCTGAACGCAAGTAATGGCTAATGAATATATATATATATATATATATATATATATATATATATATATATATATATATATATATATAAGGGTTATCCCAAAACATTGGAAAATTCCTGGGGGTGGGATTATTAATGGGGAAACATTTTTATTTCTCAAAACTTTCATTTTATTGTATAGATTTTTATGCAAGAGGTTTTTAGCGATGAATATTTATTTTTATATAAATGTCTGATACTCTATATTGTAAGTATGCCGATGCTGCTCTTTCTTCTTCCACCGTTACTCATTTCCACCCAAGGGTATAATACACAGCCGCCTAAATGAAGGGGAAATGGCAGAGGTTTTACCACTGAATGATTTGAAATAGGGTGTAGATAAGTAGTAAAATTCCTACCTTTTTTCGGCGGTTGTGCTCTCTCTTTGTCGGTGGCAGATGAGATCACTTTTTTTTTTTAATCCATCACCACTCAAACGTTTTTTTGTGTACATATTTCAATTTTGGGAGTAAAAAAAAAGGGGGATAAAAAAAGCCCATCCATCATTCTCTGAATAATTCCTTATTGGACATTACGAGGGTCGGTCAATATGTTTTGCGAATCGGTAGGGCAAAACAGAGGAAGGGAGATGGCTGTTTGTGGGGGTGTTAGGACAAGTTATGACAAGTCAGGACCTGCAGTCGCACGCTCCTGCCTCGTCTATTTAAGAAGCAGTAGCTGATCGCAGATCGTCAGTCACAAATTTTTCAACAATGGAGAAGGTTGAGCACCGCGCAGTGATCAAATTTTTGACCAGGGAAGGCAAGAATGCAAAAAGAGATCCATGAACGCATGGTTGCAGTGTACACCGACGCCGTCCCTTCCTATGCAACCATTGCTCGCTGGAATAGGGAATTACGCCATGGTCCCTTGAGGATGACCCCCGTCCAGGTCGCCCGCCAGACGTGACCAACGAGGAAATGTGGCCCTTGTGGAGAAAATGATCGACGGGTGAAGGTCGAAGAAATCGAGCGAGAACTTGGAATATCACATGGAAGTGTTATCAACATCATCCACGACAATTTGGCCATGACCAAGGTCTCTGCCCGTTGGGTCCCTAGAAACCTCACGACACCTCACGCCCCGTGATCGACTTCAACGTCGTCAAAATACACAAGTCCAGAGTTGCACAAGCTGCCCTGCGCGAGTGCGTATTCGAGGAGCTCAACCATCCCCCCTACAGTCCAGATCTGGCTGCACTGCGTGGACGCCGGTTTGGGAACGATGAAGATGTCCAAATCGCCGTCCAGGAGTGGATTGAACCGCAGTCGGGAGATTTCTGGTTGTCGAGAATTCGAAGCCTCAGGGACAAGTGGCGCAAGTGCATTGAAGTCGATGGTAGTTATATTGAAAAATAATAAAACACTTTTCCTCATATCTCGTTTCCTTATATCCGAATTGCAAAACTTATTGACCACCCCTCGTATTAGCTATGTTTATAGATCGTTTAATTTCCGCCAGCTATTTGAGAACGAAATTATAATTTGAGGAAAACAAAGATTTTCATTAGAAAAACCAATAGAATTTAGTTCGCAGGGTTTTATTTACTTATAGTATAAGGTTATGGAATAAAAATTGTTTTGGTGGTCCTGGAAGCCATTTCATGTCCGGATTTGGAGATTCTTATTCATATTGGCTACAAGACGCATGATGTCAGTCTTCACCGAGCCCTTGCTATTCTGGCGCCGCTAGTTGGCCTCCCTCTCAACTATAAAATCTAGAGAGCAAGGCTTTTCATCTAATATTTTCGTGCATCACGTGTTTGTTTGATAGTGGATTCTGCCCCCCCCCTCCCTCTGCAGCTGTTTGATAGTGCCGCTCATCGCCCCTCTCTTACTTTCAAGTATTTTCCGATACGCTTACTTATTTCCTTTTTTCGCTCTATTTTTTTTCCTTAATTTCTACTTCTCTCCTGGTCTCAAGCATATACCACTGACCTTAATTCGTTCGGGAGAGTGCGAAAGATTTTCACTGCTCTTGTCTCCTTTCTTTCTCAACCTCTTGAAATAGATATGACCCTATTGATCTGCGCGTATCAATTCGTGGCCTACACCAAACACGTCTTTTTTTTTCTTCTTTTTTTTAGGTAGCGCCTGTGTTGCAGGAGCTAGCGGGTCGGTACGGGCTACAGGCCGAGCTTGGAGTCGTGGATTGCACCTTGGCCCAGCGCCTGGAGGTCTTGCGGGAGCACATCCGCAAACAGATCCGCAAGGAGCTCAAGATCAAAGAAGGGGCTGAGAACTTAAAGAAGGTTACCACTGGTGAGTTGTATCTGTTTTGGACCACTTCGAATTGGTGGGGAGGGGATTAAAATGAGTCGATATGTTTGCCGACTCATTCTTTCTAGAATGGGGAGTTCTTCATTGTGGAAGTTAGACAATTTTTATAGAGTTGTGCGGCATCATTTTCACGAGTGGCTGCTCCTACCAGGGACTCTTGAGAATATTCTGGTTATGCTCCTTCTGCATCCATGTAATTCCATCCCACAGAGTAGGGGTGGCACGCACCACGTCACCCAAAATTCCCACTATCCCTGTCCTCTCCCGTTTCTTTACCGTTGTATCTCGTTGAGCCACGGTTCATCCCTCGGCAGAAGGCCCCAAGCTCTCCCGTATTTTCACAAACTCACTCGCACACTTATCGCACAATAATATTCACTTGCTCCATTTCGGGTACTCACATACTCATCCACTTTTTACGCGGTTTTCCAACCCTTCTCACATCACCACACTCCTTGTATATTCTTAAAACTTAACGCAATCGCGTCAGAATCTGGAATGGGAGAACCCCGCAGGACGGTAGCCTTTTACACTTAGTAACTGTAGGAGCTTCACGTCCTCACAGCCCGAGTAACAAATTAGGGAAGCCCCGTCACTGGGTTGACTTGAAGTTCCAAATGAGCCTAGGGAAGTTGTTGGTGCGCTTCCTCGCTCCTTCTCAACGCTGCTTTTTTTTTTTTTTTTACTCTATGACGATCCACTTAACTTCTTGTCTAACTTCACGTGTTATCGGCAGGAACTGTTCTCTCTTGGAGCGAGTGTAAATTAAGGAAGCCTCGTCACGGGGTTGAGTTTAACTCTGTCTGACAGGGCCTGGGGAAGTTGGTGTTTACTACTCGTTCTCTCGCAGCATTCGTTTTTTGACAAGTATCTCTTCAACCCTTTGTTTAGGTTTAAGAGCCTGGGCAGATACCTCATGCCGTGTCAGAAGAGAGGCTCTGGAACCTCTATAAATAAATAACGCCTTTTAACTTCTGCAAGTCGCAAGAAACCAGGACTTAAGTGTTCCTGGCCGTTTGGGCGCGATTAATAGGAATATATGTATTGCCTTGTTGGCTGCCAGGCCAACTAAAAGTCTCGGGGTCACTTCTCTGGGTCTGCCACAACAGATCTACAGATCTTGGCCGTCCTGTCGAGGATTATTACGTCCTACGAAGGATATACACCCTGTCGCCCTGCATCTCTGGTGCCCAGTTAGGAATTGCGACCTTTGGGGAAGGACCGGCCACTGGGGAACTTATGTTGGATTTGCGTCGCTGCGCAGGTGTGAACACCCGTGCAGCGACGAAAAGTCAGAAAACCCAAGATGTGATAGGCGGGAGCTGCCCCCCCCCCTTCTTTTATTTTGAATGGTCACAAATTGGTAATTTCCATGTTGGTTAGCTTGATCAAAAAGATTTTGCTACAACGTCGATGTCAGCGAAGCCTACCCCGACCTTAGTGTTGGACCGGCGTCCCCGCCCTCCTCCCCAAAGAAGAAGAATAAGAAAGGCAGACAAACTAAGGATTCCTTTCCTTCCGCGGGGGCTCCAGGGAAAGACTGGTCCGCTGACCCTCATTAAGAGATTACCTGGCGTTTTCGAGCCCGCTGTCTTTAAACGGTTCTGATTATTCGCCCCATAGATGGCAGCATGTTGTCCAAAAGCAAGCTTGATTGGTAGAGGGCCGAAGGTGAACCTATTATCGGACGGGAGTCTTCTGGCAAATGCGTAGGACTCTTTCGAGGCGGCCATGATTAGTGCCCTTAAGACACTTGTGATGAATCACTGGTGTGTGTTACGCCGCACTCTACGATGAACTTCGTGAAATTAGTAGTTTATGCGAGTAACTCTTGGAGTACTGCATAGAAGACATCACCTTAGAGCTGGCCACCATGGGGGTGGTCAAGGTCGAACGTGTGATGAGAAAACAGGGAGGAGCCTCGTGACAAGTTCCCTGAGTCTGTCCGTACCGGTTGATATCACTATCGTCAAAGGATTCTTGCCACTGCCGCGGAGGTGCAACTATTGACACCGCTACAGCCATTTGAATCGCTCGTGTAGACATGCAAAGTCTGGTTTACCTAAGGTCTGTGTAAGTTGGTCCAGGGTCGTACACGATAAGTCCCTATCATGTATAGCCAAGCTTGTCAATTGCGGACAGCCGCACTCTGCTTCTTCGAAGCAATATAGTACATCTCTCCTTGAGAAGGAAATCCTGGACGTTCAGGTGACGATCATCTTTCATTTCGCGCGGGTAAGGACTTGGTCCTGGCGCACCCTCCACCATCGGGACCGTTTCACGTAAGGTGAAAGGCCGCGTGCCTTCACCGAGGCGTTAAATTTGCAGGAGGTATCCCCGAAAGGAGGACATCACCAAAGCTCCTACTCTGCGATATGCTCTCCTAGCCGCCATGCTGACGAGACTCAGCTCCCGGGAAGTGCCAAAAAACAGGCAGGCTGCCCATAATTGACCCCTCCCCGTTGGGGCTGCTCGTTAGGGCCAACCACATTAGGGGAACAAAGGAGGGTAGGGCTCGTCGGCCCGTGCCCCCCTCTCTTCCTCCACGGATGCCCCTTCGCCGCCATTACAACATAAAATAAGAACCTCGGATGTGATCTGTGATGTCTTGGGGGTGGGGGGTGAATGGCCACATGGAGGCCCCCCTAAGATGGACTTGGTCCCTGAGGTGACCTCACCCCAGATAATAGCACCTTCCATGGGGTTGAATCTGGGCTCGGTGTCAAGCACTGAACCCAAATCCTCCCCCGGCTGGCGCCCGTATGACAGCCAAGACCTCCGTTTCAGAGAAGGATCTTGCGGACGCTGGTTCATCTGGCCTGGGTGCTCCTGCCGGCGTGCGACAGGAGCGAGTTCACTCCCCGTCCTCTTCTCCCTATGCAGGAGCCACGGGGACGGACCGGTCCGTTGCCTTTTCGGCAAGCGACCAAGCCAAGATCGGCACGTTCGGCCCCGTTGCTCCCCCAGGCAAAAGTGCTCAGAGCGGAGCCTCGATTTCGTCGGGGGCCCCTCATTCAGAGGTTACCTACCGTTTTAGAGGCCGCTAGCTCCACTGATGGCATCATGTTGGCGAAAGACATGATCCATCAGAGGATAGCTCTAGGTAGTCTGATTGGTAGAGAGTCAAAGGTGATCCGTTTTTCGGACGGGAGCCTTTTGGCGAATGCGTCGAATCCCCTCAGAACCGGCCATGATTATTGCCCTTGGACATTTGATAGCACGCCGGTTAGTGTGACGCCGCACTCTACCATGAACTTCGGGAAAGGAGTGCTCTATACAAGGGAACTCGTTGACCACTCCATAGATGACATCACCTTAGAGCTCCCTTAGTCGGTGAGTGCCGGTTGGTATCGCTACCGCGTGAAGGCATTCGTCTCACTGTTGCTGGGGTGTTACTCCTGCCACCGCGGCGTCCATAAGAATCGTTCTTGTCGACGTGCACATTCGGGGTTACCCGAAGTCTGTGTAAGTTGCTCCAAGGACGCATACGTTAAGGCCAAGTCCTGTGTGACCAAGTGTGTTACTTGCTGAGAGCCTCACCCCGCTTCTTTGAAGCAATGTGGTGCGTATTTCCTTGAAGGAAATCCTGGCGTTCAGGCCCAGGATGGTCTCATTTCGCGATGCTAAGGTCCTGTTTTGGCGCTATGCATCAATGTTAAGAAAGACACGCTCTGCTCCAGGCTTCCGATCACGGTCGTTTCCGCGCCCATTCGTAAGCATTCTGCGGGTTCTACCCACCCCGGGCGCTCCCATGGTACAGCTGGGGGGGCATAAGGAGTTTACACCCAGTCCCGGCTAAAACCAGGCTCCGCAGTTTCTTCTAGCGTGACCGCTTCCCGTAAGGCGAAACGGCTGCGCGCATCCACCTTGTCGTTAGACTCACCGGAGGCAACACCTCTGAAGTTGATCGTGAGGCCATCTTCCTGCCTTCCTAAAGCTGCCCCCCGAAAGGACGACAGCACTAAAAGATCCTCGTCTCCTTTGCCCACACCCAATGGTAGGCTGGGCTGCTCGGAGACTGGATTCTCTAAAGGACGGACCCCTGCCCCGAAGCCGCCCCGCCTGCCTAAGGTTTCGAGGTCGAGGGAGCCAAAGACTCCATGGCTACCCCAACTTCCCGCGATAAGTCGTCGAAGGCGACAGAGCCTTCAGCGCATTGTCTGCCCAACAGCGCCTGGAGTTCTGCCTCCCAGAAGTATACGGCCATTCCCGTGAGGGTCTTCTTTTTGAAGAGCACCCCCTGCATCTCCTCCGAGCTAGGCCTAGAGGGCATATTCCTCCAGTGAAATTGCCGCGGACTCCGGGCCAACTGGGAGGAGCTGTGGAGACTCGTCTCCTTCCGTTCTCCGTTAGCTATCTTTTTGCAGGAGACCATGCTCGCCGCGTGCCCCCTGCCCACCCTGCTGGGGTATAAGTGTTTTGCCACCCCATCACCACGGGATGGGGGCCGGGCATGAGGATGTGCGATTTAAACCCTGCAAGATGTCTCGGTTCTTCTATTTGCTATACATACATCCTTTCAGGCGGTAGCTGTGTAGCTGCACCCGGATAGGAGAAATACCGTTATTTCCGCGTACATTCCACCGTCAGCCGACTCCGACGCGGAGCTTCGGCCGCGTCGTGGCACGGTTGCTGAGGCCCTTTCTCTTGCTCGGAGATCTGATCAGTAGACACCCCCTCTGGGAAGACTACTCAATTATCCAAGTGGTCAAGTCCTTGCCGACATTATCGACGAGCTGGAGATAAGTGTCCTAAATGTGGATGAGTTTACGTATCACTGCTCACGAGACGCTTCATTTTCCTGCCTCGATCTATCTTTTTGCTCTGGTTCCCCCGCCTGATTTTGCGTGGTGGGTAGTTGATGACCTCCATGAAAGTGATCACTTTCCCATTCAAATATCATTTTTTTGGCCGCTGCCGCCCGATAACCCACCCCGGTGGTGCTCTGCGCGGGTGCGGTTTTCCGCATTTGAGGAAATGACTGATTTCTCTTTCTCAGTTGATGAGTTTAGGTCGGTAGATGAACCCGTTGAGTTCTTCTCCGGCTACTTCATCGCCGGCATTCAATGTGCCTCGTGATGTCGCAGAGGACCGCTGACTGGGCTTTACCTCGAGAGGCGGATACCGCCCCTTGTCCGGCCGATGTTCCCTGCGCCATGCTTCGTCACCTGCGTGAGCTATTTATGGCTTTTCTGTTAGATTTATTCAACAGGATCTGTGTAGAGGGTATCCTCCTAGACATGGCGAATCGCTACTGTGCTCGCTTTTCTTAAACTTGAAAAATATCACTCTCCCCTGAACGGTTTCCGCCCAATATCTCTAACCTCCCGCGTGTGTAATTTGCTGGAGACATTGGCAAATGTTAGATTAGATTTTTTATGGACAGCTGAGATCATCTTTCGTCTGCACTGTGCTGCTTCCACAAGTTCCAATCCACGTCGGATGCTCTGCTCTGATTGAAAAATGCCGCCTGGTGAGGCCTTCCTTCGTAGACAGCACTACCCCACAAGGTTGTTTGATGTGGAGAAGGCCTATGCTACTGCATGGCGATACGGTATCATGGATACTCTTCACACGATGGGCTGCGAGGGGACGCCTCCCAATGTTTATATCTGAATTTTTGTGAGATTGTCGATTCCGCCTCAATGAATTAGGAAGAGGAGATCCCACCGACCTTTCAATCTCTTTCTGCGCTGCCCAGATGCCTCTGCAGCATCAACTCCAATTGGTATTGAATCCCGCCTCTCGCTATGCCGAATCGCACAGGTTTCGGTTTTCCTTGACTAAGACTAAGGTAGTTCGTTTCTGCCTCCATCCACCGCTCCATCCTGCCCCAGACTTGTTTCTAAATGTGGTTCGCTTGGAAGTGTTGGACTAGGACGGTTTCCTTGGTCTTGTATTTGACCAAGGCCTCACCTGGGATTCTCATATTCGGAGCCTTAGGCTCTTTTGTACCCGCGCCATGGATATTCTTTGTTCCGTGACGTTCAGCGCTTGGGGCGCTTATAGGGCTACTGCATTCTTTTTATCGATCCTTTGTTCGTTCCAAGCTCCACTACCGATGCGAGTTTTATGCATCCGCAGCCGAGCGTGTAATGTGCAAGGTGGAGTCTATCCACCACTCCGGCCTTCGCCTGGTGACCGGTGCCTTCCGCACTTCCCCCATTGAGAGCCTAGTTGTCGATGCTTGGGAGATGCCACATTGCATTATTTGCCTGTACGCGCGAGCCCGAGGCTCCCTCACTTGCCAACAGCTTTCACTGCATCCGCAGCTGATCTCGACGGTGCCTATGCCGCCGAGAGACGCCAGTCATACCCTAAGCTCTTCGAGTCTAGGATAAGAAAACTCCGACGAGAGCTAGGCATAGCTCTTGGTCCGGTGGCGCCCCTGGTTCTGCCCCGGACGCCACCCTGGAGGGTACCACCTTTGACTATTTGTTGCCATGCCTCTTCTCCCAAATATTTTACAGCCCCAGGAGTGTTGCGTTCGACCTTTTGGGAGCACATTCTGTGTCACGCTGGAACCGTGCCAGTGTATACGGATGGCTCCAAGTCCCATATGGGGGTCGGCTTCCACGCTATATTCCCTCCGTTTGAAGTCAGCCGGGCTCTATCAGGCGCTGCGCCAGTCTTCACGGCCAAGCTGGTTGCAATACACCCCTCTGTACGCGATATAACCCCACATGCCCGTTTCGGAGACTGGATTGTGATTTATAGCGACTCACAAAGCGCCCTGAGTTCTCTCGGGGCATTGGAATCTCTGCCTACCCTGGTTCGCAATATCCGTGACACCACGGTTTTGGCGAGCCGTGCGGATGTCGAGATTATCTTCTGCTTGGTTCCTAGACATGTAGGAATTGCGGGGAATGAGCGCGCCGATGAGTCCACGAGGCCTGGGCGACCAGACCAGCGTTTCGATCTTCCTCACACCGATTACATGTCAGGAATACCGGCAGCTCACCAGGCAGCTTGGCAAAGAAGATGGGAGACGGTCGAGGCTAACTTAAAGTTGCGTGCCATTGCGCCGCCACTGTTCCCATAAACATAACCCTTTAATGCCGCGACGGCTTCATGTTTTTTTCCCTCCTCTCCGAATTGGACACACTCGCGTGACGCACCGCCATTTGATGGAGCGCTCTCCTGCGCCTCCTTAATGTGACGACTGCGTTCTCCCCCCGACTGTTCGGCTCATTCTTGTTGAATGTCCCACTCTTGCGCGATCTCCGCGCACGTTACCAGGTGTCGCTACCGCTTTTCCCCTGTACTCGGGACTGGTTCGTGAACACTGAGTCCTGGCCTCTACGACTTTTTTGAGGTGGCGGCCTCCTCCCATTTATTTGACTATTGTGTTTTTGTAGGTTCGCTGTTTACCTGCGACGGGGGGGGGGGGCTACCCCCGATGCCAGAGCTCGCCTCCTTCTTGTCCTTTTGCTTTGTTTTCTTGTTAGTGTTTAGCCCATGTCCTTTTTAGCTTTATTTGTTATTTACATATTGTTTTTGTTTTTTTTTTTTTAATATACCGTAGTAGTAGGCTGTGTCGTGTACGGCGACTTATGCCCAAACAGGCAGTCGCCAGATGGGCTTTACAAAAATAAAACAAAAATTCTAAAAAAAATGAAGAGGTTGTCTACAATGAATGATACGTGAATTCATCTACATTCAGTACATCGATCTTCAGATCTTAGATCAAGTCTCTCAGTGAGGTTGCTTACCCTTTAACTCCCCTCAGTGGAGAAAGGGCCTCTGCAATCATGTCACGATACAGCCTGAGTCCGCTCCATCAAGGTCAGCTGACCGTCGAATATCCAGTGAAACAAAATATACCTCCTCTCCTGGTGTCGCTTCACTGCCCCAATGGGAGTATTTAAATCGGGAACGAGAACGTAGGCATGTCTGTTGTATTATGCTCCGGGCCTCATCCCGTGGTTATTGGGTTGGAGCCAGAGCCCAACATGTTCTCCTAAAGGCAAATAGATAATTGTGTGGAAAGACGAGCCTCTGCAGGTCCTCGTAGTTAGCCCGGAGTTCACGGCTTGCCTTTTAAGGAAAATGCCCTTCAAGTCTAGCTCGAGGGAGACCCGATGGCCCTCCTCGATGTGGAAACTCTCACGGGAATGGCCGTAACTTTCCTCCTGGAGACAGAAATCTCTGAGCTATTGACTCTAGAAGCGCCTCCGAGGTGTTTTGCTTCATTGGCCAAAGTGGTGAATAAGGAGAGAGAGAGAGAGAAAGAGAGAGAGAGAGAGAGAGAGAGAAAGAGAGAGAGAGAGAGGGATTGTAAAAGTGTTTTAATGGAAAGAACTATGATATAGAAAGTGGATTAGTGACAAATGTTCCATTGCCAATCTTCGGTAACTTAATTCTGTTGGTGGAATGTGTATTAGTTATTTTTTACAAGATCTTACAAAGAACACAGCTAATAGGTAGTTTACCCCCGTTGGAGGGATGAGCATGGGTGTAATTTTTATTTTTTTACTTTGATAAAGAGAGGAAATATAATGCTGTAATGTGCTAGATTTGTGTTGGTTAAAGGGGGGGGGGGGCACTGGAACCATTGCGTTATTTAGGTAATTGCGCCTCCTGCTTCTCAATCGTGGACGAGATTCCTTGACCGGATCGTGAAATTCAGATAGCTTAATAAGTGCGTATTAATTATGTACTTGTTGTCTGTGGGGAACAATGGCGTCGAATTCCGTTGGGTAATTAGGGCCTCAAGAAGAAGTATTCACGTTCCATTTAACTTAATGAGACCAAACATACGTTAGCCATTGCTTCCCTTCGACCACAAAGTGGTTGTGGATGGTTGCCTTTTCTTTGGGCCTTTTATATTTACGGTTCTCCGTTGCACCATGGCGACGTCGTAATGGTTCCAGTGGTCGTTTCTCTGTGGTTGAGCCAGTAAAAAATATCCGTTTATTCCCTTCATTTCCTGAGTGCGTTACAAATTCTTACTCGGGATTACAAACTGGTCCGTACGCTTTGAGATTCATTGTCCCACCCCTTTCATCCGTAGTTTGTCCTTCTACAGGGGCTGGGAAAAAATGATAAGAACAAGATATCTTTGGTTATCAATAAGGTGTTGGTTGGACCACCATTTCCCTTTAGAATCATACAACCATTGTATAGTTTCCAGTTGAATGTTGCTCCATTCTTCTATTAACGCTGAAGCAATTTGGTCTACGTTTTGATCGAGGGATGGGGCAGGGAAGAAGTTGGATTCCATCCCGATGCTGCTCAAACTCAATTATCATTTTGGAAAATAGCAGTATGAAATAGTTTGCTAATCATAATAAGAACCTCGTCATTAAGAATAGTAACCCGACCATTGATAGTAAAGTTGGGACCAGCTGAATACCAGGGTATTACCATCCAAACCATTGCGGACCAGCCCCATGGTTGACGGTTGGAAGCAGGCAGTCCGTATTGTAGGATTCCTGTGAGGTTCTCCATATACAAACCATTTGTGGGAAATAATGTAAGTGATGACGTCAGACCATACTACGGTCTTCTAGTCTTGAAGGCTCCGTGTTTTATGATCGTGACGTCATTTCTTTTGCAATTTTCCCCCGGTTTTAACGGGGCTTGGGGAAGTTGTTGGTGCGCTTCTTCAACGCTCCCCCTCAGCATTCTTTTTTTCTATCACTCTCTCCTCAACCTTATGCCTAGTTTTAAGACCAGCTACCTCATGCCGTGTCAGAAGATAGGCTCTTTAACTCCCGCAGGACGCAAGTCCTGGGCGTTGGGCCGCGATTAATTGGAAGATCCTATAATGCCCCTCTCTGCCTTTAATGGGGCTGAACACTTCCCTGCGGCCGTTTAGGGTGCATAAGATTGTACTGCTTATGCGGGCGGGCTGTACTGCCTCAAAAGTCTTTGGGTCTGCCACAACCCATATTTAGATCTTGGCCATCTTGTCAACGATTACTACGCCCTAATAAGGAAATCCACCTTGTCACCCTGCCCCTCTGACTGCTATGTCGGGAGCCCTTAGGGATCCACCCGTCCACTGGGCAACATCTGGTTGGTATGCATCTCTACACAGGTGCGAAAAGCAATCTTTTAAGTACCTAGGGTGGACATGGGGAAAAGTCAGAAACCCGAGATCGGATAGTCGGGGGAGGGTGGAGTCGGGATATAGCCCTCCCTTTCTTCTTTATTTTGGAGGGGGGGGGGGGCAACATTTGCAAATTTTCATAATTTCACCGTTAGCCGACTTTGACGAGGGGGATTTCCGCTTCGGTTAACGAGCTTTCCTCTTCTTTGGTGATTTGAACGTTAAAAAAAACAAGGGTGGGGTCTACAAGATTAACCCCATAGGTTGGGTCCTTGCTTATCTGATCGCAAAGCTAGAGATGGGTGTCCTAAATGCGGATGAATTTCAGCATCAATACCCGAGAACCGCTTCATTTTCCTGTTTCGATCTGTCCCTCTGCTGTCCTGATGCACAACGTGATTTTTGTGGCAGTTCGTTGATGACCTTCATGGTAGTGTCCACTTTCCCATACAATTATCTTTTCTGGGCCGCTACCCCTCGAGAAAGTGTCTTGGTGGTACTAGGATCGTTCGCGATGGTCCGCATATCAGGAAATGACTGATTTATGCCCTGTTCGAGGAGTTTAGGTCGGTGGATGAGGCCGTTGAAGTTCTTTACCGACATCCTAATCGCCGTGGGCCTAGAACGTCTAACCGTTTTAGAAGCCGTCTGCCCCGTAAGGGGCGCGGCGATTTGCTATCCTGGCCGCCGTGCTGACGGGATCCAGCGCTCCGTCCGGCCCCAGCTTAGCCTCTCTTCCTTCCTTCAGATAGCCTGTATTTCTCCCCTACTTCGTCGCTTTTCAAACAACTCTCCCACAGCTTTCTCTGGCCAGCCTCTAATTTCACAGGGTAGAAGCTGACCTTTTTCTCAGCTAACCGTCCCGGATCTGGGGGGGGGCAATGTTCCCTAACCCCTGAGCTCGGGTCTGGGGTGGTTGGTTTTTAACAACCTGCTTCATCCCCACCCATACCTTCCTCACATCCGTTTTCCTCTCCTCTTCACAATCTATATTTTTTACGCCGTGTCCACGGTGGAGCCGCCATGCCGATGGACTGCCAGGCCACCAGGCGGGAGGGGTGGTCTGAAATGGCGGCGCCTGGCTCTGCCGGGCCTGTAAGCACCTCTTGCAGTGCGGGCTACTGCGAGAGATGATGCGCGATTACGTCCCGTGATACAAATAGGGTCATGCCCAATGATGAAAATAAAAAAAAAACAACCCTCAACTTTCCCTGTATCATCAACGGAGCCGTCCTCGGGCAGCTCCACCGAAAAAATGGAGGTCCCCTCCTCCTGTGCTTGCGCAGGGGACCCTCCATATCTCTATAACCGGAGAGGAGGCTTACTCCTCTCCCTCGCCTACCGGTGTAGGGGACTCCCCGTCACCCCCTTCTCTGGAGGTGCTTTCGGGCACCTCCCTTTTCCAGCGGCAGTCCCCTCTGTTCTTTCCAAGGGGACTGCCAAGAAAGCCAGCAGGCAATCATTAGCCAGCCGCTCCACATCGAAGCTGCTCGGTAGGGCAAACCCCCTTAGGGGGGAGAGGGAAGCCAGGCCCCTTCGGTCGCTTCCCTCAAAAGACCTGCTGGCAAGAATATTGAACCTTGACGGGGTCAAGGCCTGTGCATCCCCACACAAGACTAGTGACGCTACTGCTAACGGGACCTGCGATGTCTTGGGGGGGGGGGGCAACTGGAAGCCCCCCCCCCCTGAGGTAGACATGGTCCTTGAGTCAACCCAGCCTCAGATGGTAGGGCCTTCCATGGGGGGGAATCCAGGCTCGGTGCCAAGCACCGAAACCAAATCCGCCCCTATGCAAGGTCCTCCTCAAACGGCTGAGGGCTCCGAGGCAGTACAAGGAGGGGAGGGATCTCCTCCGACAGGTGCCCCTACGACTACCAGGACCTTCTCCATTTCGGAGAGGGACCTGGCTGAGGCCGGATCATCTGGCATGGGGGTTTCTACCGGCGGAGACGATAAGCGGGTTCATTCCCCGCCCTCCTCTCCAAACAAGAAAAAGACAAAAAAGACAAAGAAGACTCAGGGCTCCTCTCCATCCGCGGGGGGGGGGGGGTCCGGGGACGGTTTGGTCTGCTGCCACTTTGGTAGGCGACCAAGCCAAGATCTGCACATCCGGCCCCTCTACCCCCCCCCCCCCCCGTGTGCGGAGCCCTTGACTAAGACTAAGACCAACAGTGCACAGGGCGGAGCCTTGATGACATCGGGGCCCCTCATTCAGAGGTTACCTGGCGTTTTCGAGCCAACTGGCTTCAAGCGCTTCCTCGTTATTCGCTCCACTGATGGCACCATGTTGTCCAAGGGCAACATGATCCATCAGAGTAGAGGATTAGCTAGTGCAATTGGTAGAGAGCCAAAGGTGACCCGTTTCTCGGACGGGAGCCTTCTGGCGAATGCGGCAAATCCCGCCGAGGTGGCCAAGATAAGTGCTCTTCGGACACTTCATGGCACCCCGGTGAGTGTGACGCCGCACTCTACC
Source organism: Ceratothoa steindachneri (assembly GCA_963969495.1). NCBI lineage: Eukaryota > Metazoa > Arthropoda > Malacostraca > Isopoda > Cymothoidae > Ceratothoa > Ceratothoa steindachneri. The sequence goes on from OZ018330.1 coordinate 97,309,831, forward strand.
ATGAACTTTGTGAAAGGCGTAGTTTATGCGAGGGAACTCGTTAACTACTCCATTGAGGACATCACCCTAGAGCTGGCCGACCATGGGGCGGTCAAGGTCGAACGTGTGATGAGAAAACAGGGAGGGGCCTCGAGACCCACCCCTACACTCTTCGTCACGTTGACTGTGACAAGCTCTCTGAGTCGGTGCGTGCCGGATGGTACCGCTACCGCGTGAAGGCATTCGTGCCACTTCCGTGGCGGTGCTATTACTGTCACCGCTTCGGCCATACGAATCGCTCAGGTAGACGTGCAAAGCCGGATGACCCTAAGTCTGTGTAAATTGCTCCAAGGCCGCACACGATAAGTGCAAATCGTGTGTGGCCAAATGTGTCAATTGCGGAGAGCCGTACCCCGCTTCTTCGAAGCAATGTGGTGCATATCTCCTTGAGAAAGAAATCCTGGCCGTTCAGGCCCAGGATCGACTCTCATTCCGCGAGGCTAAGGACTTGGTCCTGGCGCGCCAGGCTCTGCCTGGGACGTCATATGCCTCAATAGTTAGAAAGGCACCCTCTGCTCCTGGCCCATACAGGCCAACGAGCACGGTTGTTTCCGCGCCCATTCGAAGCCCTTCTGCGGGCTCTACCCAACCCGAGCGCTCCCCTGGTAAAGCTGGCAGCAAAAAGGGTTCATACCCAGCCCCGGCTAAAATCAGGGCTCCGCCCTCTTTCCCCAGCGTGACCGTTTCCCGTAAGGCGAAACGGCCACGCGCCTCCACCGAGTCGTTAGACTCACAGGAGGCAACACCCCTGAAGATGGTCGCTAGGCCATCTTCGGGGGTTCCTAAAGCTGTCCCCCGAAAGGAGGACAGCAACAAAGGAGATTCGACTCCTTCGCCCACGCCCCGAGGTGGAGCGAGTGGCTCGGAGACGGTGGTTCTTCGAAAAGAGGGCCCCCCCGCCTCCGAAGCCGCAACGCCCCTCTAAGGTTTCGAGGCGGAGGGAGGAAAAGACTCGCATGGCGAGCCCAACCTCCCCCAATAAGTCATCGAAGGCGACAGCGCCTTCAGCGCTTTGTCCGGCCAACAGCGCCCGGGGTTCTACCTCATGGAAGCGTACGGCCATTCGCGTGAGGGTCTTCTGTTCGAGGAGGGCCTCCGCGTCTCCTCCGAGCTAGGCCTGGAGGGCATATTCCTTCAATGGAATTGCCGTGGACTCCGGGCCAACTGGGAGGAGCTGCGGAGGCTCGTCTCGTCCCGTTCCCCGTTAGCTATCTTTTTGCAGGAGAACATGCTAGGCGCGTGCCTCCTGCCCGCCCTCCCGGGATATAAGGGTCTTGCCACCCCACCACCACGGGATGGCGGTGCTGGGGGATTCTCGGTTTACACCCGGCATGATATCTCCGTTCCTGCTTTCTCTCTAGACACCTCCTTTCAGGCAGTGGCTGTGCAGCTGCACCTGGATAGGAGGTATAATATCATTTCTGCGTACATTCCACCGTCAGCTGACTTCGACGCTGGGGACTTCCGCCGCGTAGTGGCACGGTTGCCGAGGCCCTATCTCTTGCTTAAAGATAAGAACGGCAGGCATCCTCTTTGGGGAGATTACTCAATAAATTCCAGGGGACAAGTCATTGCCGATCTGATCGAAGAGCTTGAGATAGGTTTCCTAAACGTGAATGAGTTTACGCATCACTGTCCGAGAACCGCTTCATTTTCTTGCCTTGACCTATCTTTGTGCTCTTCGGATGCACAGCCTGATTGTGATTGGGGGGTGGTCGATGACCTCCATGGTAGTGATCACTTTCCCATTCAAATATCATTTTCAAGGCAACTGCCGCCACCTCGGTGGTGCTTGGCGCGGGCGCGGTGGCCTGCATTTCAGGAAATGACTGAATTCTCTATCTCAGTCGAGGAGTTTAGGTCGGTAGATGAGGCCGTTGAGTTCTTCTCCGACAACCTCATCGCCGTGGGCCTGACTACTATTCCTAGGACGTCTGGCCGTTTTACACGCCGACCACTCCCATGGTGGTCGGCCGAGTGTGAGACGGCCCTCAAACAGAAGCGTTATACCTACATGGGTTATAAGCGCCGCCTGAACGATTTCACTGTCGCTGAATTTCGTCGGGCTAGGGCTAGGTTCCGGGATATATCGAAGCACTCCCGCCGCTCTTCTTGGCGGGCAGACGTGTCTTCACTTAACGGGAAAGACCCCTTTAGCAGAGGTGTAGAAGCGAGGCAAAAGGATTCGGCGCAAGTTCTCGCAGGACACCCCTCCCGTTCTCCAGGAGAATGAGACCGCAATCTCGACCCTGCGTCCGTAGCGGAATCCTTAGCGATCACTTTTTCCGCTTTCTCTAGCCGGGATGTTACTCCCCCAGCATTCAATGCACGTCGTGATGTCGCGGAAGGCCGCCGGCTGGACTTTACCTCCAGAGGCGAAGAACCCTTCAACGATAGGTTTACTGTGAGTGAGTTGCGCTCCGCGCTTGCTTCGTGCGCGAACACCGCCCATGGTCCGGACGATGTCCGGTACGCCATGCTTCGACACCTGGGTGAGCGAGGCATGGCCCTTCTCCTAGATTTGTTCAACAGGATCTGGGTGGAGGGTCTTCTCCCGGATTCCTGGCAAATAGATACTGTGCTCGCCTTTCGCAAACCGGAGAGAGATCACTCTACTCCAACCGGTTTCTGCCCAATTTCTCTAACCTCTTGCGTGTGCAAGTTGATGGGGAAATTGGTAAATGTTAGATTAGCCATTTTCCTGGACAGCGGAGGCCATCTGTCTTCTGCACAGTGCGGCTTCCGCAAGTTCCACTCCACGTCGGATGCTCTGCTCCGACTGGAAAATGCCGTCTGCGAGGCTTTCCTTCGTAGACAGCACTACGCCACGGTCTTTTTCGATCTGGAGAAGGCCTATGATGTCGCATGGCGATACGGTATCATGGAGATTCTCCACACGATGGGGGCGAGGGGACGCCTCCCAATGTTTATATCTGAATTTTTGCGAGATCGTTGATTCCACGTACGGGTGGGGGGAGCCCTCTTGCCCAAAGGAGCAGGATGTTCTCGCTACGCTCTACGTGGACGACCTTTCGATCTCTTTTGGCGCGGCTCAGATGCCAACTCTGGAGCTTCGACTCCAACAGGCATTAAACCGCGTCTCTCGCTATGCCGAAGCGCACAGGTTTCGATTTTCCTTGGCCAAGACTAAGGTGGTGCACTTCTGCCGCCATCCGCGCTCCAACCCGACCCAGACTTGTTTCTTAATGGGGTACGCCTGGAAGTGGTTGAATCGCACTGTTTCCTTGGTCTTGTATTTGACGGACGCCTCACCTGGAAGGCTCATATTCGCAGCCTTAGGGTCTCCTGTACCCGCGCCATGGATATTCTCCGTTCCGTGACGTTCAGCGCTTGGGGTGCTGATAGGGCTACTGCCTTACTTTTTTACCGATCCTTTGTTCCTTCATAGCTCGACTAAGGATGCGAGTTTTATGCATCCGCAGCCGAGCGTTTATTGCGGAAGGTGGATTCGATCCACCACACCGGCTTTCGCCTTGCGACCGGTGCCTTCCGCAATTCCCCCATTGAGAGCCTGTTGGTCGATGCTGGGGAGATGCCACTCGCTCTGCGCCGCATTCAGTGCATCACTCGCCTGTACGCGCTAGCCCGGCGCCTCCCTCAGTCGCCAACAGCTGTCACCGCATCCGCAGCTGATCTCGACCGTGTCTATGCCGCCGAGAGACGCCAGTCTTACCCTAATCTCTTTGGGTTTAGGGCCAGGAAACTCCTTTGAAAGCTGGATATAGTTCTCGGGCCGGTGGCGCCCCTGGTTCTGCCCAGGACGCCACCCTGGAAGGTACCACATTTGGCTATTTGTCGCCACGCCCCTGCTCCCAAAGCTTGTACGGCTACGGGAGTATTGCGTTCGACCTTTTTGGAGCCCACCCGTGTCACGCTGGAACCGTGCCAGTGTATACGGATGCTTCCACGCCGTATCCCCTCTGTTTGAAGTCAGCGGGGCTCTACCAGGCGCTGCGTCTGTCTTCACGGCCGATTTGGTGGCAATACACCACTCTGTACGGGAGATTACGCGACGTGCCCTGTTCGGAGACCGGATTGTGATCTATAGCGACTCACAAAGCGCCCTGAGTGCTCTCGGGGCATTGGAATCTCCGCATCCCCTGGTTCGCGATATCCGTGACGCCACGGTTTCTGCGAGCCGGGCTGATTTCGAGATTATCTCTTTCTTGGTTCCTGGACATGTAGGAATTGCGGGGAATGAGCGCGCCGATGAGGGTGCCAAAGAGTCCGCGAGGGCTCTGCGACCGGACCAGCGTTTCGCTCTTCCTCACACCGACTACATGGCAGGAATACGGGCAGCTTGGCAAAGAAGATGGGAGACGGTCGAAGGCAACTTAAAGTTTCGTGCCATTGCGCCGCGACTATTCCCATGGACCTATCCCCCAATGCCGCGACGGCTTCAGGTCGCTTTCTGTCGTCTCCGAATCAGGCACACTCGTGTGACGCATCGCTATCTGATGGAGCCCTTACCTGCGCGTTATTGCGACGACTGCGTCGTCCCCCAGACTGTTCGGCACATTCTTGTTGAATGTCTCAGTCTGGGTGATCTTCGCGCACGATACCTGTTCCGGTACCGGTATGGGCGGGGTCGCTACCGCCTGTCCCTTGTACTCGGGATGAGTTCGTGCACATTGACTTGTGGACTTGTTGAATTTTTGGGGGGAGGGAGGGCTTCTCCCCTTTATTTAAGAAGGTTCTATTTTTTCTTTTTTTTTCTTTGTAGGTTGCACGCTCCTGCACCGGGGTGAGGGGGGTCCTTCCCCCGCTGCCGGAGATTGCTTCCTAATTGTTAATTTTTCCAAAATTTTATCATTGTTTTCATTTCTTTTTAAAGTAGCCTAGTTCTAGCCTGTCGTGTTTCCGGCGACTTATGCCTAAGTGGGCAGTTGCCAGATGGGCTCTATAAAATTTTAAAAAAAAATGGAATCCGTCTGCTTTTTAGTGGTCGGCCGAGAGTGAGACGGCCCTCAGACATAATAGATACGCCTACATACGCTATAAGCGCCGCCCTAACGATTTAACTGTGCATGAATTTCTACGAGCTAGTGGTAGGTTCCAGTATGAGCGCACCGACGAGGTCGCCGGAGAGCACGAGGACTGGGCGACCAGACCAGCGCTTGATTCTTCACACCGACTATATGGTAGGAGAAAAAGAGATCGCATTCCTGGCCCACGCATCAACACATTTATACCGACGGGTTTAAATTTCAAGATTGCGTAGGATCTTCGGTGATATTCGGAGACCTATCCAATCCGACAAAGCTACCCTAGACCGCTTCGATCTTCACCGCTGAGATGTATGCGCTCAGACAAGAGGTACAATGGACATAAGAAACTTTATACAATCTACATATGTATAATCTTCACAGACTTCCAGAGCAACCTTCAAGCGTTGCATAAAATCACCAGCATCAACCCACTCGTGTTGGAGATTAGGGAATTAGTTCACAAAGATGCCCATCGCGGACGGCGAATTTCCCGCCCACGTGGGCATCGCCGGGAATGAAAAGGCCGATGCAGATGCAGCTGCAACCATGGCAGCTCTTCAACCGGTCAGGTCTGACGACGTCCCGCTCCCTTGGGAGGATTATATCATAGCAATGGGGGTGGGGGGGCTATCCGTGAAATCCGGGCGGCCAGATTGACGAACCTTTATGGAAAGAACTAAATGCGCGACATCTTGCCGGCCTTATCGAAATTGCTGTCTAAGTTTCGGTATTCCGACTTCGTATCGCTCATTCAAGATTGACACACGGCTTCTTGATGGAAGGCGCCTAGCCCCCTTATTGTGAAGACTGCATCGTCCCCCCTGACGATCAGCCACTTTGTGGCCGAATGCAAGACATTCGGCGGTGGAGGGACCCTCTCCATCCTCCGACTAGCACTGGCGCCAGAAAATATTATCATCGCTGCGGAATCATTCGCTACATAGAAAAAACCGTACTAGCAGATAAATTATGAATCTTCGGCTCTTACAATTTTCAAAACCCTTTCACTAACCTCAGGAACCATTTCATTATTACTATTCATTTACTTCACCTACCTCTGTCACGCATCACCTCTCACGTTTTTTATCTTTTTAAATAAATAACTTGTTTAAGGCGCAATCACCGTGCAATGTGCACCAAGTCACCCTTTAACCAAGCATTCCTCCCCCACCTATTCCTCCTCCCCCACCTATTCCTCCTCCCCCACCTATTCCTCCTCCCCCACCTATTCCTCCTCCTCTTCCTCCCTCCACCTATTCACGTAGGGGGCGCGGCGATTTGCCTTCTCGGCCGCCGTGCTGACGGGGCTTAGCGCCCCGTCCGGCCCCAGCCTAGCCGCTTCTCCCTTTTCCGCTAACAACCCTTTAGCCTTATCTGGCAATTTCTTTCCCAACTCTACTACTCCCTCTCTTCAAAGTCTTTGTTTCGATTGGATTGGACTTCTCTACTCGCGTTTGAGCCTGTGCTAGTTCCGGTCGGCGAGGGGTCTGATTCTCGGGAGTCTTTCCTGGCTTGATCCCCCCCATCAATACCTGCGGAATATTGGCGGTTACCAAACTATCCCCTTCCCCCTTTTTTTGGCCGCCAAAAAGGGGTAAAACTTCACAGTTGGCGTTCGGTTCGCGGGACCGGGCCGTGGCCAGGGTGGACGGGAAAAGGGTTAAAGCTCACCAGGTATATCCTGCATGGTCCACCAGGCTTACCCGGAGGTTACCTGGCGGTGAAGTCCATGGCCCCCTCTGTAAGTGGCCCCGCGCCCGCGCCTACACGCCGACTGCGTCGTTTAGAACCGGCTCGTTGTCTGCGCCAATGGGCATTCGCGGGGTTAATGGAAACCAACCCATAGGTCTTTCTCTATAGTCTCGGGTCCGCTCGTTTAGTGGATCTGGCAAGACGGTACTTTCGCGGGCGGTAGATTCCTGTTCATGTTCGAACAAATTCTTTAACAAATCCCTCTTAAAAACCCAATGAAACCAGCAAAGAAAGTCTTAAGCTGCGCATCCTCTCCCCTCTCCCCACTCCCCTTACTTCCCAGTCCGTCGAAGAAAATGGATATGAATCTACTAACTCGAGGAAAGAAAAGAACACAAGACGTGGATAAAACTGGTGGGAGAACTTTAACCACAAGATCGCCCCCCAAATGGACAGATAGAAGAAAATTGCATAGAAACGAGCAACGTCTCAGGAAATCGAAACTCTCCTCCGCAAAAACGACCAAAGTCAGTAAGAAGTCCCCCGGAAGTTTCAAACTCCCAGCAAGCAACAGGTCCAGGACGATCCACCAAAACGCTGCCTGAACTGCTCTCACTGCAGGTACTCCCAGGACAATTTGTTGATCGATCTTTCAGAAGATTTTACCTAATAAAACCAGAAAGCCAACAAACAAACCTAATGAAGACATGCATGGTCAAACAGAGTAAAGATTTCCAAAAACTATTTCAACTTCCCAGATCACAATTTCCACCTCTCTCGCCTCAACCAGATGAATACTAGTCGAAGTTAAAACAAAAGAGCAAGCGGAAAAAACCTTAACATTTAAAGAACTTGCAGGAGATAAAGTAATAGTAACAGCACATCTCTCCTTTAACATGCGTAAAGGCGTAATAATAGAACCAGACTTCGCCCAATACTCAGAATCGGAATTAGTTGAAGAATTAAGCGAGTATTCTGTCACTCAAGTACACAGAGTACATAAAACGATCAACAATAGCAAGATACCAACAAACACTTATTTCATATCATTTGACCTAATATCCTACCAAAATATATATATTTAGGATGGCGCCGCTTCACAGTTAAAGAATTCAAACCTAGCCCCAGAAGATGGTACTACTGCCAAACTTTCGGGCACTCTACAAACACCTGTCGTCGCAGTAATCAGGGCTTTGCGCTCACCTGCGTCAACTGCGCAAATGCACTACACCCTGAACAAATCGAAAATTGCCCAATGAAATGTGTAAACTGTGGAGAGCCCCACCCAGCATCAAGCAAAAAATGTAATGTCTACAAATTCGAAGAAAAAGTAGCATCCATACGTGAAAAAGAACGACTAAACTTTAGAGATGCCAGAGAAAAGGCACAGACCTCCATAGGAACCAGAGGAAACTCTTATGCCTCTGTAGTTGAAATAAGCAGGGGCCAAACCCCCATACCACGTGGTTAAAGCAAAAACTCAACCGCCCCCTCTCGAGGAGCCTGCACCACAGGGCTCGAATATCGAACTCCCCTACCCCACGCATATGGTTGACAATCGACCATCTCCCCCCCCCCCCAAAAAAAAAGCAGTCGCCGCATCGCGAGGCACCTGCATCCGATACCTCGATGCTAAACCCCATCCCTAGCAGAGAGGTAAACCTAAAATCACAATCACAGCAAATCCCTAAGCACATTGACCCCCTCCCCGAACAAATGGACACTCAGGATATACCAGAGATCGTCCGCACACAATATCGGTCACCCCCTCACAGCGTTTTGCCACCACCAATCAAAACGCCTACCACTGACATCATCTACGAAGAGAAGGTAGAAAAGGAAAAAGAGACCCAAGACCCACGTGGAACAAACCTCGTTCCCACCAAACACATTGAAGCTCGAATCATACCACCAACGAGCCACCTCCCTCACCCACCAACAGAAGCATAAAAAAAGATAATCCGTCCTCCTATTATTGACGGAACACCAACACCGCCCTCAGCAGCAGATACCCAAGACACAAATAAGAAAAACAGTGACAAAGAAGAACCAAAACCTCAAAGACCAGTCCACACCAGACTCCAGTGGCCACAGGGCCCTAATAAATCAATGGGCGCTACGACCTCCGCAAAAACCAAATTGCTCACTTCTCCAACCAAACCAAAGGAATAATGAAGCTAATCCAGTGGAATATCCGCAGAATCAAAGCCAACTGGGAAGAATTTAGGCTTCTTGTAGCCGACGAGAGCCCCGCCTGCGTCTGTCTCAAGGAAACCATGTTGGGAATACACCCACCACGAAAGCTACTGAATTACAGTTGCGTAACCACCTCAATACCAAATGATGGCAGCACACCCGGCGGCTGTGCCATCTACACCCATCAAGATGTTCCCACATTACCCATCAGATTAAATTCACCCCTGGAAACAATCGCTGTGACCATGCACATCAAGAAACGATACACGATCGCAAATGTCTACCTCCCACCCACAGTGCCACTTCCAGTCACCGCCTTCCGAGACTTGATCTCACAACTACCAACTCCATTCATTCTAATGGGGGACTTTAACAGTCGTCATACTGAGTGGGACGATATAATATACAACGCCAGAACAAACGAGCTATCAAAGCTAATAGAAAACCACCAACTTGGAATCATGAACCAGGGCGAAGGTACTAGATTTAACATACAAACAGGTACCCTATCAGCGTTAGACCTGGCCCTCTGCTCACCCGACATCACGGTGGACTTTGAATGGAGAATCTTGGATGACCTAAAAGGAAGCGACCATTACCCGATCATCCTTTCCTCAGACGAGGGATTACCCACCTCGGGTATACCACGATGGAGACTGGACCAAGCAAACTGGCTAAAATTCAACAAAATCACCGATATCCAAGTTGATGACATCCCGGAGACGGAGGAAGCGCTTGAAATCTTTACATCCATCATATATCAAGCGGGTAAAACGTCCATCGCAACCAGCTCAGGACAACCCAGTCGGAGATCTACCCCATGGTGGAGCCCAGAATGCTCTGCCACACTGAAAGAACAAAGGAAAGCCTACCGAACATACAAACAATGGCCAAATCCCACGACTAAAATAGAATTTAATAAAAAGAGAGCTAAATATAGATACATACTTAAACAAACCCACCGGCAATCATGGAGAGCTTATGTCTCCACGATAAACTCTAAAACCCCCATCCACCGCATATGGAGCAAGATCCGAGGGATTCTAGGTAAACCCAACCGAGACCCTACCCCCGTACTTAGGATAAATGGAAACACTATCTTAAACCCCATCGATGTAGCAGACACGCTAGCGACTCACTTTGCCAAAATATCAAGTACAGCGAACACAACACCCGAGTTTGCCCAATTCCGGTTGGAGAGGGAGTGCTCACTTCTAAACTTCGCATCAAGAGAGTACAAATCTTACAACGAAGAATTCAGCAAAAAAGAGTTCGATACAGCTCTTGCATCATGTAGAGACACGGCTCCAGGCCCAGAGAATATACCTTATGCAATGCTACGCCACCTAGGGGAAGGGGGTAAACGCTTCCTCTTAGATATATTCAATAAAATATGGATGGAAAATGCCTTCCCAGAAACCTGGAGAAGGGCTACAGTTCTAGCTTTCCGGAAACCAGGAAAAGACCCAACCAGTCCCCAAAACTACCACCCAATCGCCCTAACCTCCTGTATATGTAAGCTTATGGAAAAAATGGTGAATGTACACTTAACATGGTTCCTTGAAACGAAATCCAGCATATCCCCAACGCAGTGCGGATTCAGAAAATTACACTCGACCACGGATGCCCTTATCCGTCTGGAATCGGCGATATGTAATGCATTCGGCAGGAAACAGCACTTAGTAGCTGTTTTCTTCAACCTTAAAAAGACATACGATACGTCATGGCGTTATGCCATCTTAAAAGCCCTCCATAACCTCGGATTACGCGGACAACTACCAACCTTCATTCAAAATTTCCTAACTAACCGCATCTTCTCTGTAAGATTAGGTAGCGCGAAATCCAAACCATTTATACAAGAAGAAGGCGTTCCACAAGGCAGCGTCTTAAGCGTACCCCTATTTGCTATAGGAATCAATGAAATCGCACATACCTCCATCAAGACATTAGAGCCAACCTTTATGTAGATGACTTCTCTATCTCCCTAGCAGGTTCCGAAATGGCAACAATAGAACATCGCCTCCAGATCACCATCAACAACATCACGAGATGGTCTACTACCCACGGCTGCCAATTCTCAGCCGAGAACAAAGTAGTCCACTTCTGCCGTCGTAAAAGGTGTATTAGGGAACCTGACCTATACCTATACCAAAAGAGGATTGCAGTCGTTGAGAGCTATAAATTCCTAGGACTAACATTTGATAGAAGGTTGACATGGGAACCACATATAAGAAACATTAAAGACTCTTGTAAGAAAGAAATGAACGCCCTACGTACAGTGTCACGCCACGACTGGGGAGCTGATTGCGAAACACTTTTCACTCTCTACCGCTCCTTAGTGCGACCCAAACTGGACTACGGATGCGAGATCTACTCCTCTACTTCCAAGAAACGCCTTGCACTCATCAACACAGTGGCTAATGAATGTCTCCGCATGGCTACCGGAGCCTTCTGATCATCACCCATACCTTGCCTACAATGCGATACCGAGGAGACACCACTAGACCTCAATAGGATCGAACTCTCTCTACGCCTCTTTACCCGCATCCAGCGACTCCCAACATTGCCGACTTCGACCGCCGTCATGAGTGACCAAATGGATAATATTTTTACAACACGCCTAACTCTCCCACGACCATTTGGAAGTAGAGTGCGACTATGGATGGAGGAAATCGGGTGTAACGATTAACCCCATCCATCCACTTGCTTTCCCAGATATTCCATTTTAGAAATCAACTTTAAAAGATATGCCATGGCGATATAACAAAACAATCAACAACTAATCTCCTGGGAGAGAAAATTGAATTCCTTACCCACGCAGCAACACATATGGATATACATATATACACCGACGGATCAAAATTCATAGATGGAACAGGATTCTCGGTGATATCAAATAACTACACCCTCTCCAAAAAACTACCCCAAACATTATCAATCTTCACTGCCGAGTGCTATGCCTTAAAACATGCAATACATTGGGCATACAATAACCCAACATCAGATGAATTCACAATCTTCACCGACTCCTTCAGCAGCCTACAAACATTAGAACGAATGACGGACATCCATCCAATTCTGTTAGAAATAAGAAACTACGTATATAGAGCAGCATGTGAAAGAAAGAAAATTTCCTTTTGCTGGGTCCCAGCACACGTAGGGGTAGCTGGAAATGAGCAAGCTGATACAGCGGCAAAAAATGCCACCCTTCGTCCAATCAGGCCCAATGATATCCCAATACCATATGAGGACTACATCATTGCAATAAAGGCCGCCATTCGGGAAAACTGGATGGCCAGATGGGCAGATTTATACGGACAAAATAAGATGCGACACATTTTCCAAAAGTTATCACCATGGAAGCCTCGAGAACTCACCCGCCGGCAAGAGGTATCCGTATGCAGACTCCGCATCGGTCATTCACTACTCACACGGATACCTAATGGAGAAAGGCTATCCCCTTTACTATGAAGATTGCATTCTACCCCTCAAAATTGCACATCTTATCGCGGAATGCGCAATCTATGGAGAACTCCGACGAAGATACATACCCATCGATGGTGGGGGTACCCTCGATATCCTAAGATCTGCACTGACAGCTGAAAATATCCGCCCTGGCAGCGGAATCATCCGCTACCTCAAGGAGACAGGACTATTAAAGAAGTTCTAGATAGGTCTCCAGTAGCACGATCTAAATTTTAATCAATTTTAATTATTTTAACACATTATCATACCATTTATCCATCTAGTACTTAAATTATCACTGAGCTAGGCCTGGAGGGCATATGCCTTCAATGGAATTGCCGTGCACTCCGGGCCAACTGGGAGGAGCTGCAGAGGCTCGTCTCGTCTTGTCCCGTTCCCAGTTAGCCATTTTTCTGCACGAGAATATGCTAGGAGCGTACCTGCATAATCACAACCTCATGATATCGGACACAACTTTTATAACTCATCTTTAAAACTTCTTACTACAAAACAAATTACGGTGCAATCACCTCGCAGTGAGCACCAAGGGACTTGTCATCCATCCATTCATCCATCTTCCTATTCCTCCTCCTCCCCACACCTATTCCTCCTCCTCCCCTACACCTATTCCTCCTCCTCCCCTACACCTATTCCTCCTCCTCCCCCACATGCCTATTCCTCCTCCTCTCCCACATGCCTATTCCTCCTCCTCTCCCACATGCCTATTCCTCCTCCTCCCCCACATGCCTATTCCTCCTCCTCCCCCACATGCCTATTCCTCCTCCCCCCCACATGCCTATTCCTCCTCCTCCTCCCCCACATGCCTATTCCTCCTCCTCCTCCCCCACATGCCTATTCCTCCTCCTCCTCTCCCACATGCATATTCCTCCTCCTCCTCCCCCACATGCTTCTTCCCCTTTTCATCCCCTTCCCCTTCTCCTTCCCCTCCTCCTCCTGTTATCCTCTGCATTCAAATTTCTTCGAGAAAAAAAACCCATTAGGATTGTTTTTTCCATATTTAAAAAGAAATCCGATAAAGGTTTTTTCGAGCCTTTAGGCCTAGAAAATAAGATGCGATGTTAAAAAATAGACTAAGAGTAAATTATTAGGAGATATCTACTGGAAACGTTAAAAAAAGAAGTTTCAGATCAAAAGGTCTTGGCAAAGCCGGATAGGTCGTAAACCACAGACAGACGACCTTCGCCTGTGAAGCGCAAACTCCTCAGGTCTAAGATAAAATTTCTTGAATAGAAGCGCGCCTATTTGTTGCTATCTATTTTCGGACATTGCCCCATTATCCATGTGTTCTTTTTTTCTTCATTTACATAATTAGAACTTTATTTTATTTGCCCACCCCGCTGTAAATGGAGGGGGAGGGGAGGTCGATGAGGAGGAGACTTAATACATGCCTGTTATTTATTGACAGATCGTCGCGTACTGCAGGACGTGAGCCACATGGTAAAAGAAGCCAACTCGAAGCTTTCTAACCTCCAGGTTGACCTTCAGGAAGTCGACTCACAGATCCTGCTCACTCAGGGGGGAGTCAACCTCGAGTCAATGCTCAACAACACCTTTGGTGGTCAGTATAAGTACTTTCTTTCGTTGCCTTCCCCTCTTTAGCGTTTTTTTTCTCGTTTTATCCATAGTCATTCTTTATCGAGGATTTTCCTTCCTCTAACCTCACCCTTTTGTTTAAAAACTCCTATTCATAATGTGTGATTTGTTTTTGCACCCCCTCCCCTAATGCGAATTTTGTTGGGGGGAGGGGGTTAAAGTATTTTAGGTACTCGAACTATTACGGAGGAGCATGGTAGCTCATGTACCAGCGATTTAAATTGAGTGACGCTCCTGTTTCAATCATTGAACTTGTGCGTAAGTGTGGATTTAAGCGGTCTGAGCTTGAATTCACCTCTTCCCTCATGTGAGTCTTAAGGATTGATGGTAGTGTGTCGTTCTCGATATCTCTTTCTCCCTCCCCGCCTTTTTCTTTGCTCTGTGTTCTCTCTCTCTAGAAGCTCTTATCTAACTTGTAAAATGATGGCCCTGCTAGCTGGCAAATGCTCATTGTACGAACTAGTTTTTGCGGGTGCGTATTACGTCTTTTCTGGCGCCTGCTATTATGGTTGAATACGAGGTTTGCTTCACTTGACTAGGTTTCCTGACTTTATTTTGTCCTTTCATTCACTCATTTTACCCTATTCAACTTCCCGCCCCTATTTTAACTGCTGAGCGAACATGTTTTCCATCACTGGTGCATTGTTCTCTCTTTCCTAAAAATTACTCATGTTGAAAATTTATCAACCAGAAAATGGAGCGGTCCGAAGAGGTGTCGAATAGTTTCCATTGTTTAATAAATACAGGAAGAAAACTGTAGTTCGACTCTTTATAATTATTTTTAATTATAACTTTTAATAACTTTTCTATTTGCATATGGCTCGCAGCTAGATCCCTCCTGTCAGTGTTTGACTCTCTCAGCTCTCCTCCCCATTATGCCTGTAGGAAGACGGTAGAACGAGGATTTCTAATTAACGTACGGCTCAAGATTTCCTTGTTGCATTCTCTTTCCCATTTACCACTGAGTGAAAGCGTAAATATACCTCCGTATTAAAGTTATCTGTATTTTATTTTTATATGGGGGAATAAGATTGCCCGGTATCAGATTGATTGAAATGTCATTGTTATTAGGGGCCTGGGAGGGATCTCACCTTGAGGCATGATACCTAAGTGCCCTTAAATATTATTCTCATTCTTTAGCGGTTTAGTCGCGTCCTTCATGACTGCCTCGGTCGGCCAATGAGTGCTCGCATGGTTTCGTTTCCGTTCATTTGCACGTGTATATTTATATAATTTATATATGTTCAGTAGTTTAATTATAGAACCGCCTCGGAATGAACCCTCTAGGGACGCTTTTTGTAGGCACTGTATTTTCTTTCGCTTTTGGTTTTATGTTATCCGTGTAATGGTTAGCTTGATTTGATAGGTTGCTTTTAGCTAAGGGTAGCTTTCACTCGCGCGCAGTCCTTTCGTGATTTTCGCCAACCTCCACTTCCTCTTCACTCGTTCTTTTTCTTTCTTTGTTTCCCTCGAGAACACACTATGTTCTCCCACACTTGAAACGAAAAATTCAGTCTCTGGAAAGGCCCCATAATGGCAGCTCTTTCTTAAGTTAGGGATAGGATAACTAAGCGATGTTGAGGTCGCTTGTGTGAATGTTGTTCTTTGACCTACCGCAAAGGGCTGCCCGCGTAGACGGGCAGTTCCTTCGTCATCTCAGCGAAGTCTTCACACTTTGCAGACTGTTGCACTTTGTCTGGGAGGAGCAGAACATCCTCCCGGCTCCAGCGCCTGCAATCATGTACCGACCACGGAAGGAACCTCCACGCTGGGTCAAGGGCTGGGGTATTGACCCAACTTCCACTGCCCTAAATTGATTACGTCCCCTGTTTTCGCCTGCACTTGATGTGCTTGGTAATCCCGACATTTCAGAGGCCGGTCAAAAAGTCGAATTCGTCCTGCAGGTGCTCTTGCCCCAGATGGTAGGATCTTCCCTGTGGGTTAACCTTGCTTCGGTGGGAGACACCCCTGATTTCTTAATTACCCCTTGTGCAAGATTGTCCTGAGGCAGCACTGACCCCGATTACTCATAACGAGCGGATGGTAGTTGGTGCCACCTCGTAAGCCAAAAACTTCCATAGACATGGGTGGTGAGACTAGTATATCCTCTATTGAGGCCTCATAGGAATGGAGAGAAGCCAATTTACTCAGAGCCTTCCTTCCCTAAAAAGAGGAAGAGGAAAATGAAGAAGAACAAGAAGTCACAAAAGACTAGGGTTCCTGCCCTTCTGGAGTGACTCCGATGACGGACGGTTACCGTGCTGCTCCGGCAGTTGGCCACTCCACGATTAACACGTCCGGTGAAGTGGCACCCTCGGGTGTCTAGGCCCCAGGCCCTACTAAGACAAAGAACTAAGTTGCTTTTCTGGTGGTGGAGCCTCCATCACCTCGGCGTTTCTCATTAAGAGACTACCTTACCATTTTAAACCAGGTGGTGGTCTGAATTTCAGGAAAGGACGATTTCTGTGTCTCCGTCGAGGAGTTTAGGTCGGTTGATGAGGCCATTAAGTTCTCCAGTAATCACATCGCCATGGGCCTAACTATTATTCCTAGAACATCTGGTCATTTTTGCACGCCATCCGCTTCCTTGGTGGTTAGCCGACTGTTAGCCGGCCCTCAAACAAAAGCCAGGGCTATGTTCCGGTATATTTCGAAGCACGCACGCCGCTCTTCCTCTGGCGGGCATACCTGTCTTCACTTAAGGGGAAGACGCATCTGGCAGATGTGTGGAATCGAGTCGGTCAAGTTCTCGCTCGACCCCTCTCCCCTTTCTCCAGGAGAATGGGACCGCAATTTCGCGACCGCTTTCTTTACATTCCCAAGCCGAGGTGATGCTCCTCCAGCATTTAATGCAAGTCGTGATGACGTTGAAGGCTACTGACTGGACTTTACCTACAGAGGCGGAGAACCCTTCATTGACAGATTATGCTTTCACTTCATGCGCTTTTACCGCCCCTGTTCCGGACGATGTCCCGTATGTCATGCTTCGATAGCTAGTTGAGCGAGGCATGTCATTTCTGCCAGATTTGTTAACATGACGTGGACAGAGGGCTTACGCCCAATTTCTTTAATCTCATGCGTGTACAAGTAAAAAGGTTGGATATGCCTTTTCCCTGCACAGTGCGGCTTCCTCAAGTTCCTCTCCGCATCGGAGGCTCTTCTCCCACTGTAAAATGCTGTATGCGAGGCCTTCCTTCGTATAAATCACTACCCCACTGTTTTTCTATCTGGAGAAGGCCGATGATACTGCATGGGGGCACTGTATCAAAGAGATTTTCCACACGATTAGGAGCAAGGGGACGCCTCTCAATCCTTTTTTTTCATATCTGCTAGGTCGCGGATTTCGCGTGCGGGTGGGGGGGGGGGGTTGTAATAAACCGCTGACCCAGTCTGGGTGATCTTCGCGCACGTTACCTGTGCGGGGTCGCTACCGCTTGTCAGTTGTACTCGGGCCAGGTTGGTACACACAGCCTTGTAGACCATACGACATTTTGGAGGAGGCTGGCCTCCTCCACTTTATTTGACTATTTTTTTTGTTTGGTCGCATGTTCCTGGGCCACGGGGAGGCGGACATACCTCCGACGCTGGAGCGCACTTCCTTCTTGCCCTTTTGCTTTGTTTATTTTTATTTTTTTTAGCCTTTGTTCTCCTTAACGTTCTTATTTGTTATTTACATATTTGTTTTTTTATATAGCCTAGTTGTAGGCTGTGGTGTGTACGGCGACTTATGCCCAAGTAGGCAGTCGTCAGATGGGCCCCCTCCCTACCAAAAAAGGAATACATCGCTCAGTTCGGGAGATAACACGTCGTGCCCAATTCTGACACCGGATTATGATCTTTAGCGAATCAGAAAGCACCCTGAGTGCTATCGGGCCATTGGATTCTCCAAATTCCCTGGCTCTCGGTATCCTTGACGCCACGGTTGCCGCGAGCCGGGCAGATATCGAGACACGAGAAGATTGTGGGGAATAAAGACGCCAAAGAGTCTACGATGCCTGGGCAACCAGACCAGCAGTTCGCTCTACCTCTCATCGAATTCGTGACTCGAAATCCGTTTAGCCATCTGGGCTGCCTTGCAAAGAAGATAGGAGAGGGCCGATGGGATCTTAGTCTCGTGCCGTCTCGCCACGATTGTTCGTATTGACCTACCTCATATGACGACGTTCTCAGGTCGCTTTCTGTCGTTTTCAAATTGGGTACACTTGCCGGACAGATGTTTTGCTAACCATACCGGGGAAGACCTTACATATACGAGTAGCGGTCAATTAGTTTTGCAATTCGGATATAAGGAAACAAGATATGTGGAAAAGTGTTTTATTATTTTTCAATATAACTACCCTCGACTCCAATGCACTTGCGCCACTTGTCCCTGAGGCTTCGAATTCCCGACAACCACAAATCTCCCCACTGCTGTTCAATTCACTCCTGGACGGCGAGCTGGACATCTTCATCGTCCCCAAACCGGCGTCCACGCAGTGCAGCCTTGAGCTGGCGGAATAAAAAGTAGTCGCTAGGGGCCAGATCTGGAATGTAGGGGGGATGGTTGAGCTCCTCGAATCCGCACTCGCGCGGGGCAGCTTGTGCACCTCTGGCCTTATGGACAGGGGCATTGTCGTGGAGGAGCAGGACACCGCGTATCAACTTGTCGCGCCGCTTCTGACGGATGCACTTCTTCAACCCAGTCAGTTCCTCGGCGTAATATTGGCCTGTGATGGTCCTTCCACGAGGCGCATAGTCCACCAACACTCCCTCAGAATCCCAGAAGATGGTGGCCATGATCTTCCCGGCTGAGGGTTGGGTCCGGAACTTGATGGAGGTCAGAGAGCCCCAGTGCTTCCAGGCGATGGAGCTTGGTCTCGGGATCCCGGTGATGTACCCACGTTTCATCACCTGTCACTATGCGTGACTCGAGTCCCGCCGGGTCTTGGTTGTACAGGAGCAGCAGCTCCTCCGAACTTTGACGACGTTGAAGTCGATCATGGGGTGTGAGGTTTCTAGGGACCCAACGGACAGAGACCTTGGTCATGGCCAAATTGTCGTGGATGATGTTGATAACACTTCCATGGGATATTCCAAGTTCTCGCTCGATTTCTTCGACCTTCACCCGTCGATTTTCGAGGATCATCCTCTCCACACGGGCCACATTTTCCTCGTTGGTCACGTATGACGGGCGTCCTGGACGGGGGTCATCTTCAAGGGACTCACGACCATGGCGGAACTCCCTATTCCAGCGAGGAATGATTGCATAGGAAGGGGCGGTGTCGGTTTACACTGCAACCATGCGTTCATGGATCTCTTTCGCATTCTTGCCTGCCTTGGTCAAAAATTTGATCACTGCGCGGTGCTCAACCTTCTCCATTGTTGAAAAATTTGTGACTGACGATCAGCGATCAGCTACTGCTTCTTAAATAGACGAGGCAGGAGCGTGCGGGTGCAGGTCCTGACTTGTCATAATTTGTCCTAACACCCCCACAAACAGCCATCCCCCTTCCTCTGTTTTGCCCTACCGATTCGCAAAACTTATTGACCGCCCCTCGTATGTCATCAGAGAAAGCAAAGCCTCGTGTGTATGGGTTAGGGGGTACAAGTAGTTTCACTTCCTAGTTCTTGGACTCGTAACTGGATCCTCTTCTGAACTTTTATGTGCAATTCCTCCTATTTTTCAAATGCCCCTCCTCCCTGCGGTCGACTGGGAAATAAATGTGCCCCCTATTTCCTGCTATATTTGATGAAAAGTCTGTTAACCTCACTCCTGTGATTTCTATACTATACTGATCTTCATTAATATCGTTCATTCTCAGTTGCGAGCTGTGCAGATCCTTTGGCACCTTTACCTATCTCTTGGATTGGCCGTTGATAAGAGGGGCTTATACCTCTGGCGCGGAAAAGATAGTGGTAGATTTAAGAGGCTGGGGGGAGCTTGAGAGATCAATTTCTTATGAGCCACTGGGTTCGGGAGGGGACGCCGCTTCACCATGTTTCAGTTTTAGCTGGAGCATTACTCTCGTTACTCCATTCACCCACTTGCGGACTAGGGAAGAATGGAGCTGATATGGGACGGGTAACGATACGATGCTCTGAGCCCTCGCACACCTTCAGCTTAATCATTGAGTCGTTTGGCCCTAGTGTTGCAACAAGCGGCGGACTAGAAGCGTCAGCAGCTCCACTCGGATTTCTTGAAAGGGTTAGGTTATTGGAGGTGCTGGGGGCGCTACTCCCTTTTGGATAGAAGTGAGGGGCTGATATTAAGAAGCGAATACCAAGCAGGGCATTTCTGTCAAAGTTTGCGAGGCCAAGAAGTTCAGGGGAGCTAGGCGGCTATAAGTCCTGGGGCCACTGGTAATGGGCGTTGGTTCCAGACTGTTGACTCTGTGGTATCATGTGATGTACTTTGAATAAATTGTTGCCATTAATTTAGTTTGGATATTCTTATCCTTCTATTCCTTATGGTTTATTTTTTTATAGAGTATAATGGTTTGTAGGATAGCAGTATGACAGAAAAAACGAAAGGCTTCTTTGCGATATTTTCTGCATGATTGCAAAGATCATTCCACCAAATAGCTTTGTATTTAATATTTACTTTTTGACTTATTAATTTAAAAAAATTGTTTGCCTTGATGTACAGGCTTTCCATAAGTTGTTGTCAGTCTTCATTAGCACATATGTTGTACATTATTGTAGGCAGTTGCAATTCCTGATTGTATAAAAGTAACGTTTCTGCATTAATTTTCCATTTTGAATGCTTATATGCTTAAACCTCGACTGTACTTCTAAGTATTATTGGTTAATGGCTAGTCATATAGTTCATCCACCACATTCCAATGAAACCTGTTCACCAAGGTCATTGATGATTATATATATATATATATATATATATATATATATATATATATATATATATATATATATATATATATATATATAATATGAAAAAACTCACAAAGTAGCACCTGAAGAAAGCAATAATATGAAAAATAACCCACAGGAAAATGAAAAGATGAATCAAAGCACTTTCGAACTATATTTGCAAGTTCATTTTTAAAGAATAGCATGAAAATGGAGAAGACAACCTTATATAGGGTACAAAGATACGAAAGGAACCCCCATCACATAGTACAAACCAATGAGAAAAACACAAAAACATGACAGAAAAATTCTAGGAAAAAGACCAATAGGCAACTAATAACACATATGCATCCTTAAAACTATATAAACAACAACGCCATGTATATAAATGGTATATGGTGAGTGAAATTTTTTTTTTAAAGGATTATCATTAGAGTGAAGTTATTTCTAAATGAAATAACTTCATAATGCGTCCTGTTGTCACTCTTTATTAGTGTAATATCATTCGCATTGCTTCCCCCACCACGTGTCTCTGTTGTGCCTGTAGATTAATTCTTAGCCCTAAATGTTTGGTGAATTGACAAAAGTACATTTTCCTAACTAATTCGAGCATACTGAATTCAAATCTGAAATCAGATTCTCTCTAAATGCTACATATTTTTCGTAATATCAATAACTAATATTATAAAATAATTTTCATTTTATCACGCCTATCATCATGCCCTGAAGTAATTTTGAATCATCCTTTTACGTTATTTATAGCAAAGCAGATTTTTTTGCACAAACATTTTATTGCATATGAGAAGAAACTTGGATTACACATTAGGATTACAAATACTGTAATCAAATTGATGTTAATTTATTAATGACCGTACATCAGGCTGGAGGACCTCTTCTTGATTTCGATCGGGCAAAGATTTGCGTTTGTAACTCTTTCTCTTGTAAGTCTTCTCTGGCTGATCTCTTCTAATCGTCCAGCAGTAGTCCGCCATCATGGGTCTATTCCAGTGACCTTGGTAGCGCTCTTCCATTGTCATCAAATCCTGATGGAAGCGTTCCTCTTGTTCGTCGCTCACGGCTCCCAGATTCTCTGGGACTCGGTCTAGGTGACTATTTAGGAAATGCAGCTTCACACTCATGTTGCAGCCCAGATCACGATATGCTAAAATAAAATTATTAACCAGATCCTCGTAGTTATGCGCTTTTTTTATTTCTCAAGAAGTTACGAATAACAGCAGGAAATGAGAGCCTTCTCTTTTTCATTCATGGTGTTCACGAATCTAGAATCACTCAGAAGAGCTGATACAGCGGCAAAAAAGGCCGCCCTTCGTCCAATCAGGCCCAATGATATCCCAATATGGAAGGCCAGAACCTAACTCTCCAACGTCCTTCACTTAGACCCCTTCCAATCCAAAACCGCTAAACTCTTACTGAGCCTGTCCAAGGTCAAGTAACCCACATTGGTGTAGTCATTACCCCTTGGGCACACTTTCAAGTTTGTATCGATTTACCTAAAAGGCACTGCATGCCTTTCAGTAATTAACTGGGTGTTTATTTAATTCTTCCATATATCTGTGTGATAGAATAAAGCTTTCAATAGAATTCCTCGTCCCCTCAGACCTCCCCAAATAAATGAAAATTTCAACTACAAGTTACCGCTACACAATCCTTGTTGAAAACTCGCCCACCCTGCCACGGACTCTCTACTTTAGAGGATGCAATGAAAAGCTGTTGCTAGCCGAGTGGATACGGCGTTGGTCCTCTAACGCCGCGGTATCGGGGTCGAGCCCGGCAGGGGCGGAAACAAACGTCGGTGCACTTAGCCAATTACAACACTGCTTTCTTTCCTCCCGTCTTCGCAGCACAACACACACACACACACACACACATACACACACACACACACACACACACACACAAACGCTGTTCCAAGGAATCCTGCCGATGTGTATCTATATCCACATACCTCTGACGCGGGACAGGTGCACCTGCTCCGAAGCGACGAAGGTTCCACCTGAACGCTGTTTGCTGTGAAAACATAATACTTCCTAGCCTGGTGCCCTCGGGCTCACCAGCGATTGTCATATTGACCTTTGTTTTTCATTATCCGGTCAGGAATCCGTCTGGATAAAGGCTGGTTGGTGAACCGCCACCACTACTGCTACTACCATGTAATTATTGTACCAAACCTACCATGGACAAACCGGATAAGAACTCTCAGTACGGGTAAAACAACAAGCCTTCTGTATGCACATTTTCAACCATAATCATGCCTTCAATTGGTATAATAGCGCAAAATCTATTATTAAATGTAGCAATTATATTTCAAGAAACATTTTAAAAGGTTTCTTGGCTCTTAAATTAAATTTCAAGGATTTTGTCCCTCCTTAAGGTTTAGGGGCCTGGAAGTATTCCCTTCCCCCTTTACTATTTAAGCTGCGATATTTTGTGTTTCTTCGTTGATTCATTGAAGAGGTATTGTAAATAAAGGCGATAGCGCACGGAATCTGCTTTTTATTTCGGGTTAGCCTCTCAAAACAATTCAACTTTGTATTTTTGAGCGACTTCTAGCTATCCGAGCTTATTGTCCGCGATATATGAGATAACCCCACTTTGCTTATCCCATTTTGAGTTGAGAAGGAAGGCATGCTCGAATCACCCTAATGAATCACTTGAGCTGCGAAAGGAAGCCGCCGCCGACAAACGGGCCCTGGGCTCAATTCGGACACACCTGGCCACAATGTTTATGCAAGACGCGCACCATCCTCCGCGAAGCATGCGCAGTCCTCGCATGTTTCGCGGAGAAACCAGGCCCGCATCGCACACAAAGCAATACACACCACAACAGTCCATCCAATTTCTGGAACCAGGCATTTTCCTAAACGCCATTCTGTCAGAATAAACATCTGTCTCGCGTCTTGATTAACATTACCGGAACGAGCTGGATCGTTATTGCCTCTCCGTTTTGCTCGGGACCGGGACGGGCGGGTTCGTACACTCCTGACAGTGGACAATTAGACACTTTTGGGAGGCGGGACTCCTCCATTTTATTGCAGTCACTTGGTGTTGAGTGAGTACTCGGTCGACTGGGGAAGCGGGCTTCCTTCCCACGCCGGAGCATGCTTTCTTCTTTTTCTGGTTTGCTTTTTTATTTTTGTTTTTCGTGTAGCCATTTTGTTGCCCTTGGAGGCAGTCGCCAGATAGACCCTCCAAAAAAAAAAATCTGAACACACCCATCCGCTCTCTTTCCACTAGGAACAAGGCAGCTTGATACATATTGACAACAACCTCAATGGTCAAGCATTGAAGCTGGATTTCCCCCAGGGGTAAATCTAAATTATAAAGATATACGGCGTAATTCGTTTAGGCAACTTGCTGGGGGCTCAAGACACGATGCCCAGCGCTAACATATAAGGTCATAAGGCACGCCGCTCGAGTGTTTTAGTGCAGTGTCGGTTCCAATTTGTCTAATTCTACGAGTTTCTTCGGCTACCTCGCTCTTCAATACCATACCAATGGATCTCAACAGTCGCTCGGGTGTGGCTTTTCCTTATCAACCTCATTTTCCGCTCCTCTCTTCCTCCCCCAGCTCGGCGCTGTGCTTGAAGCGTCGGTCCCACGGTTGTTTCTAAGAGAATTTGTATAAGAGAGAGGATTATTATGATTAATGGTATTTCTAGTATTGACCGAAACCGGAAAATGAAAAGAAAAGTGAACATTTTTTTTTAATTGACTAAATGATCCTACGTTTCCGGCAATTATGGGTAGGAGATTGGGGGGGCATTAATGATAAATGAGGGTAGCGAAATTCTTCTCTGGTATTTCCTTCTCGCCGGTAGTTTGGTCGGTTAAAATTTTATTACGTTGCTAGATTCTGCCTGGATGTTTAATCTGAGGAGGAAATCAACTATTTTTTAAGGATCAGAATGGGTATCTGGGATTCTAAGTTGATGTCTTCATTTTCCGAATCCTATGTCTGTGATTTATTTTTGTTACATTTTTTATTTAAAACTATGTATAATGTTATTGCTGGACGTACTCAAATGTTATTCATTAGTCGCGAGATGAATTGTATATTTGTATCTTCCATCCTGATTGATTTAGTTGATGTCATGTTTTATAAATTTTAAGTTTAATGCAAACATCCCTCTTAATAATAAGGGAAAATCACATGGCACGTGATATAGAATGGATGCAGTTAATAGCCCAAGGAAAGGAAAAGTGGTATCACAACCCGGCTTAACGCTGAGGAATATATTACATGACCCTTAAAAGCTTACAAAAGAAAATGGGAGATTTAGAAACTGAGAAAATAGGGAACATTATTTTAAGCACCGTGTGAAAGTGAATAAAGGAATTGGATTCGAACCTGTTTCGTCAATCGCTCATCAACTGAGCCGCCACCCTGCTGGCTTAGTTGATGAGCGTCGTGTCCATTTTCCACTGCTCTCTTTCTGTGGATTCCTTCTTTCATACCACAATCACACTCATGCAACTGCTTAGCTAATGCAACATCAAAAACTTCGGCATGCATTAATTTTGATCGGTCATGCACTGCAAGGAAGTGCTCGATTTTGTTAGACATTGTACCCGGAGAAAAGACCCCCCCCCCCACACACACACACCACCACTCCCGTTGTGCTCAAACTAAGTGAAGACTACTTGGGCTTTATACCTTCTAGACAACTCCAATTTAACGCTTTTCCACCACTTTATTTGCAAGGCCTCTTCTCATATATTGTCTTAAACGGTGCAATTTCGCTCATAGTAGAGATGGAGTTTTTCGCGAATTGCGAATTTTAAGTACAATAACAAGACTCTCCTTTCTTTCTTTCTCTCTCTCTCTCTCTCTCTCTCTCTCTCTCTCTCTCTCTCTCTCTCTCTATATATATATATATATATATATATATATATATATATATATATATATATATATATATATATATATATATATATATATGAAGGTGAAAATCAAGCACGCTATTGATAAAGCATCTTTATTTGTCTGGGGTTGAACGTTTCGAAGTCCTAGCCTCATCATCGGCACTAGAAAACTAAGATAGTAAAGGGTTAAAATTTCTAGTTTTCATAAAATATTAATATTGAATATTGCAATTTAGGATAAGCTGCTTAATACACGAATAAAAAATTCAATAATATGAGTAGGCAAATGAAATTTCAATGGTACATAAAGACATGCATTTTATATATGATTGAATATTTCCTATGATACAATCGTATATTCAAGAAGTTATACTAAATACAATAAAATAAAATATTGGCACATGCAAAATAAGAGAACATTTACAGAATTGTTTAGCAGGCAAATACACAAGATTTGACAACGATGAAACTTAAAACACCTAATATGATGTGTTTGAAGCCTTTGTTTCTATTAGTTCGGCGCCACTACAAACGCAGGACCTCACCAGTTTCTTGCAAAATTCTGGTGTTATTTTGTTCCATTCTTGCTCAATTTTCGTCTATATATCAATCACAATTGAATACTGATGGTCTCGAACTTTGTCTCCAATAATCTTCCAAAGTTTCCCAATTGGGTTCAGGTCCAGGCTCTGAACAGGTCATATGATTACTTTATCTTCTTTTTCAAAATAGTATTTTACTCTCTTTGCACTATGGCATGGCCTGATCTCTGCATAAATATTGCTCGTTGGTTCAGAGGTGCTTGAAGTATAGATATATTGTTGCACAAGGTTTAGGTACGCATTCGCATTTACCCTTCTAATTTTTCGTAATAGCGGACCAACTCCAGAGAAAAATATCCCCATACCATGACGCTGCCTCATCCATGCTAAGCATAATTTTTAACACATTGAGGGTTAACTCTGTCACTCGCAGCGTGTCTAACAAAGTGTCCGCCATCAAATGCAACTAAATTAAATTTCCTTTCGTCGCTGAAGTGAATTCTCTACCACTCTTCATCCATCCAAACAACTTGAGCTTCAGCATATTCGAGTCTCCCCTTCTGGTTCTTCTTACTGATGATTGGTTTGGTGGCTGGAGAACGAGCTTTTAAACGAGTATTGAGGCATTGGGGTACTTTGAAACGGTTCACTTATTTGCCGTTATTGATCAATTTTTTAGAGAAAATCCTGTTGCAGTCTCGGAGGGATCCTTTATAGAGCAGCGCTTAATAGGTTCTTATCTTCTCGGACGGTGATTATTCAGACTCGACCGAATTTTGCAGGAGTTTTATAAGTTTTGTTTTCATTGTATAACTCCAGAATGCGCGAAATCACACTCTTGGACCTTCTTAGTTCTTAAAATCGCAGAAAGTCTCCTTCACGAAGTATTCAAGTGATTCTCTGACCGAGCTCAGGAGTCGCTTTCAAGTGTGGTTGGCATTTCTGCGAGTGAGTACGACAACACTGGCAGTTGTATTGTGTTCTTACTGCAGAATAATATTACACCTGTTAAAATGAAGTAACTGCTTTGCTAGCAGTTACGTACCCCGTAAGGGGCGCGGCGATTTGCCATGCTGGCCGCCGTGCTGACGGGACTCAGCACTCCGTCCGGCCCCAGCTTAGCCTCTCTTCCTTCCTTCAAAACACTTGTTTCCTCTCTTTTCACACAACCTCTCCCACAACTTTCTCTGGTCAGACTCTAATTTCACAGGGTAGATGCTGACCTTCCTTTCAGCCAACCATCCCGCATCGGGGCTGAGGGGGTGGGGGACAATGTTCCCTAACCCCTGAACTCCGGTCTGGGGTGGCTGGTTTTTAACTACCTGCTTCATCCCCACCCATACCTTCCTCACATCCCTTTTCCTCTCCTCTTCAAAATCTATCTTTTTTACGCCGTGTCCAAGGTGGAGCCGCCATGCCGATGGACTGCCAGGCCACCAGGCGGGAGGGGTGGTCCCAAATGGCGGCGCCTGGCTCTGCTGGGCCTGTAAGCACCTCTCGCAGTGCGGGCTACTGCGAGAGGTGTGCGCTATTGCATCCCGTATTAAAAGAAGGGTCACCATGCCCAATGATGAAAATCACACCAAAAAAACCCAACCCCCAACTTCCCCAAGAACAACGGAGCCGCCCTCGGGCAGCTCCAGCAAAAAAATGGAGCCCCCCCCCCCTGTGCTTGCACAGGGGACCCTCCATATTTCTCTAACCGGAGAGGAAGCTTACTCCTCTCCTTCGCCTACGGGTGCAGGGGACTCCCCCTCACCCCCTTCTCTGGAGGTGCTTTCGGGCACCTCCCTTTTCCCAGCGGCAGTCCCCTCTTTTCTTTCCAAGGGGACTGCCAAGAAAGCCAGCAGGCAGCCCTTAGCCAGCCGCTCCCCATCAAAGCGGCTCGGTAGGGCAAACCCCCTTAGGGGGGAGAGGCAAGCCAGGCCCCTTCGGTCGCTTCCCTCAAAAGACCTGCTGGCAAAAATATTAAACCTTGCCGGGGTCAAGGCCTGTGCCTCCCCAAACAAGACTGGCGACACTGCCAAGGGGACCTGCAATGTCCTGGGAGGGGATGGCCAACTGGAGGCCCCTCCCGTGATAGACATGGTCCTTGAGGAGACCCAGCCTCAGACGGTAGGGCATTCCATGGGGGGGAATTCGGGCTCGGCGCCAAGCACCGAACCCGAGTCCGCCCCTATGCAAGGTCCTCCTCAAATGGCTGAGGGCTCCGAGGCAGTAGAAGGAGGGGAGGGATCTCCTCCGACAGGTGCCCCTACGACAACCAGGACCTTCTCCATTTCGGAGAGGGACCTGGCTGAGGCCGGTCCATCTGGCCTAGGGGCTTCTGCCGGCGAGGTGAAAAGCGGATTAATTCCCCGCCCTCCTCTCCAAAAAAGAAAAAGACTAAAAAGACTAAAAGGACGAAAAAGACTCGGGGATCCTCTCCATCCGCGGGGGCTGCGGGGACGGATGGGTCTGCTGCCACTTTGGTAGGCGACCAAACCAAGATCGGCACATCCGGCCCCTCTACCCCCTCGTGTGCGGAGCCCCTGACTAAGACCAAGAGTGCACAGGGCGGAGCCTCGATGACATCGGGGCCCCTCATTCAGAGGTTACCTGGCGTTTTCGAGCCCGCTGGCTTCAAACGCTTCCTCGTTATTCGCTCCACTGATGGCACCATGTTGTCCAAGGGCAACATGATCCATCAGAGGAGAGGATTAGCTAGTGCAATTGGTAGAGAGCCGAAGGTGACCCGTTTCTCGGACGGCAGCCTTCTGGCGAATGCGGCGAATCCCGCCGAGGCGGCCAAGATAAGTGCTCTTCGGACACTTCATGGCACCCCGGTGAGTGTGACGCCGCACTCTACCATGAACTTTGTGAAAGGAGTAGTTTATGCGAGGGAACTCGTTGACTACTCCATTGAGGACATCACCCTAGAGCTGGCCGACCATGGGGCGGTCAAGGTCGAACGTGTGATGAGAAAACAGGGAGGGGCTTCGAGACCCACCCCTACACTCTTCGTCACGTTCGACTGTGACAAGCTCCCTGAGTCGGTGCGTGCCGGTTGGTACCGCTACCGCGTGAAGGCATTCGTGCCACTGCCGCGGCGGTGCTATTACTGTCACCGCTTCGGCCATACGAATCGCTCATGTAGACGTGCAAAGTCGGGGTCACCCGAAGTCTGTGTAAATTGCTCCAAGGTCGCACACGATAAGTCCAAATCGTGTGTGGCCAAGTGTGTCAATTGCGGAGAGCCGCACCCTGCTTCTTCGAAGCAATGTGGTGCATATCTCCTGGAGAAAGAAATCCTGGCCGTTCAGGCCCAGGATAGACTCTCATTCCGCGAGGCTAAGGACTTGGTCCTGGCGCGCCCAGCTCTGCCTGGGACGTCATATGCCTCAGTAGTTCGAAAGGCACCCTCTGCTCCTGGCCCATCCAGGCCAACGAGCATGGTTGTTTCCGCGCCCATTCGGAGCCCTTCTGCGGGCTCTACCCAACCCGGGCGCTCCCCTGGTAAAGCTGGTGGCAAAAAGGGTTCATACCCAGCCCCGGCTAAAACCAGGGCTCCCCCCTCTTCCCCCAGCGTGACCTTTTCCCGCAAGGCGAAAGGGCCACGCGCCTCCACCGAGTCGTTAGACTCACAGGAGGCAACACCCCTGAAGATGGTCGCTAGGCCATCTTCCGGGGTTCCTAAAGCTGTCCCCCGAAAGGAGGACAGCAACAAAGGAGCTTCGGCTCCTTCGCCCACGCCCCGAGGTGGAGCGAGTGGCTCGGAGACGGTGGTTCCTCGAAAAGAGGCCCCCCCGCCTCCGAAGCCGCAGCACCCGCCTAAGGTTTCGAGGCAGAGGGAGGAAAAGACTCGCATAGCGAGCCCAACCTCCCCCAATAAGTCCTCGAAGGCGACAGCGCCTTCAGCGCTTTGTCCGGCCAACAGCGCCCGGGGTTCTGCCCCCCGGCAGCGTACGGCCATTCCCGTGAGGGTCTTCAGTTCGAGGAGGGCCTCCGCGTCTCCTCCGAGCTAGGCCTGGAGGGCATATTCCTTCAATGGAATTGCCGTGGACTCCGGGCCAACTGGGAGGAGCTGCGGAGGCTCGCCTCCTCCCGTTCCCCGTTAGCTATTTTTTTGCAGGAGACCATGCTAGGCGCGTGCCCCCTGCCTGCCCTCCCGGGGTATAAGGGTCTTGCGACCCCACCACCGCGGGATAGCCGGGCTGGGGGATGCGCGGTTTACACCCGGCATGATGTCTCCGTTCTTCCTTTCTCTTTAGATACCTCCTTTCAGGCAGTGGCTGTGCAGCTGCACCTGGATAGGAGGTATACTATCATTTCTGCGTACATTCCACCGTCAGCTGACTTCGACGCGGGGGACTTCCGCCGCGTCGTGGCACGGTTGCCGAGGCCCTATCTCTTGCTTGGAGATCTGAACGGCAGGCATCCTCTCTGGGGAGATTACTCCATAAATCCCAGGGGACAAGTCCTTGCCGATCTGATCGAAGAGCTTGAGATGGGTGTCCTAAACGTGGATGAGTTTACGCATCACTGTCCGAGAACCGCTTCATTTTCTTGCCTTGACCTATCTTTGTGCTCTTCGGATGCACAGCCTGATTTTGATTGGGGGGTGGTCGATGACCTCCATGGTAGTGATCACTTTCCCATTCAAATATCATTTTCAGGGCAACTGCCGCCTGAGAGACCACCTCGGTGGTGCTTGGCGCGGGCGCGGTGGCCTGCATTTCAGGAAATGACTGAATTCTCTATCTCAGTCGAGGAGTTTAGGTCGGTAGATGAGGCCGTTGAGTTCTTCTCCGGCAACCTCATCGCCGTGGGCCTGACTACTATTCCTAGGACGTCTGGCCGTTTTGCACGCCGACCACTCCCATGGTGGTCGGCCGAGTGTGAGACGGCCCTCAAACAGAAGCGTTATGCCTACATGCGCTATAAGCGCCGCCCGAACGATTTCACTGTCGCTGAATTTCGTCGGGCTAGGGCTAGGTTCCGGTATATTTCGAAGCACGCCCGCCGCTCTTCTTGGCGGGCATACGTGTCTTCACTTAACGGGAAGACCCCTTTAGCTGAGGTGTGGAAGCGAGTCAAAAGGATTCGGGGCAAGTTCTCGCAGGACCCCCCTCCCGTTCTCCAGCAGAATGGGACCGCAATCTCGGACCCCGCGTCCGTGGCGGAATCCTTAGCGACCGCTTTTTCCGCATTCTCTAGCCGTGATGCTGCTCCGCCAGCATTCAATGCACGTCGTGATGTCGCGGAAGGCCGCCGGCTGGACTTTACCTCCAGAGGCGGAGAACCCTTCAACGACAAGTTTACTGTGAGTGAGTTGCGTTCCGCTCTCGCTTCGTGCGCGGACACAGCCCATGGTCCGGACGATGTCCCGTACGCCATGCTTCGACACCTGGGTGAGCGAGGCATGGCCTTTCTGTTAGATTTGTTCAACAGGATCTGGGTGGAAGGTCTTCTCCCAGACTCCTGGCGAATCGCTACTGTGCTCGCCTTTCGCAAGCCGGGGAGAGATCACTCTACTCCGACCGGTTTCCGCCCAATCTCTCTAACCTCTTGCGTGTGCAAGTTGATGGAGAAATTGGTAAATGTTAGATTAGCCTATTTCCTGGACAGCGGAGGCCATCTGTCTTCTGCGCAGTGCGGCTTCCGTAAGTTCCACCACGTCGGATGCTCTGCCCCGACTGGAAAACGCCGTCTGCGAGGCTTTCCTTCGTAGACAGCACTACGCCACGGTGTTTTTCGATCTGGAGAAGGCCTATGATACCGCATGGCGATACGGTATCATGGAGATTCTCCACACGATGGGGGCGAGGGGACGCCTCCCAATGTTTATATCTGAATTTTTGCGAGATCGTCGATTCCGCGTACGGGTGGGGGGAGCCCTCTCCGGCCCAAAGGAGCAGGAAGAGGGTGTCCCGCAGGGAAGTGTCCTCAGTGTCACACTCTTTGCCCTGAGCATCAACGGCATCACCTCGGTGCTGCCGGAAGATGTTCTCGCTACGCTCTACGTGGATGACCTTTCGATCTCTTTTGGCGGGGCCCAGATGCCAACTCTGGAGCGTCGACTCCAGCAGGCATTGAACCGCGTCTCTCGCTATGCCGAAGCGCACAGGTTTCGGTTTTCTTTGGCCAAGACTAAGGTGGTGCACTTCTGCCGCCATCCACGGCTTCACCCCGACCCAGATTTGTTTCTTAATGGGGTGCGCCTGGATGTGGTTGAGTCGCACCGTTTCCTTGGTCTTGTATTCGACCGACGCCTCACCTGGGAGGCTCATATTCGCAGCCTTAGGGTCTCTTGTACCCGCGCCATGGACATTCTCCGTTCCGTGACGTTCAGCGCTTGGGGCGCTGATAGGGCTACCGCCTTACTTTTTTATCGATCCTTTGTTCGCTCGAAGCTCGACTACGGATGCGAGTTTTATGCATCCGCAGCCGAGCGTTTATTGCGGAAGGTGGATTCGATCCACCACACCGGCCTTCGCCTTGCGACCGGTGCCTTCCGCACTTCCCCCATTGAGAGCCTGTTGGTCGATGCTGGGGAGATGCCACTCGCTCTGCGCCGCGTGCAGTGCATCACTCGCCTGTACGCGCGAGCCCGGCGCCTCCCTCAGTCGCCAACAGCTCTCACTGCATCCGCAGCTGATCTCGATGGTGCCTATGCCGCCGAGAGACGCCAGTCATACCCTAAGCCCTTTGTGTTTAGGGCCAGGAAACTCCTTCGAGAGGTAGATATAGCTCTCGGGCCGGTGGCGCCCCTGGTTCTGCCCAGGACGCCACCCTGGAGGGTACCACATTTGGCTATTTGTCGCCACGCCTCTGCTCCCAAAGCTTGTACTGCGCCGGGAGTATTGCGTTCGACCTTTTTGGAGCACACATCGCGTCACGCTGGTACCGTGCCAGTGTATACGGATGGCTCCAAGTCCCAAGAGGGGGTCGGCTTCCACGCCGTTTCCCCTCTGTTTGAAGTCAGCGGGGCTCTACCAGGCGCTGCGTCTGTCTTCACGGCCGAGCTGGTGGCAATACACCACTCAATACGGGAGATTACGCGACGTGCCCGGTTCGGAGACCGGATTGTGATCTATAGCGACTCACAAAGCGCCCTGAGTGCTCTCGGGGCATTGGAATCTCCGCATCCCCTGGTTCGCGAAATCCGTGACGCCACGGTTTTGGCGAGCCGGGCAGATGTCGAGATTATCTTCTGCTGGGTTCCTGGACATGTAGGAATTGCGGGGAATGAGCGCGCCGATGAGGGCGCCAAAGAGTCCGCGAGGACTCTGCGCCCGGACCAGCGTTTCGCTCTTCCTCACACCGACTACATGGCAGGAATACGGGCAGCTCTTCGGACTGCTTGGCAAAGAAGATGGGAGACGGTCGAAGGGAACTTAAAGTTGTGTGCCATTGCGCCGCGACTGTTCCCATGGACCTATCCCCCAATGCCGCGGCGGCTTCAGGTTGCTTTCTGTCGTCTCCGAATCGGACACACTCGTGTGACGCATCGCTATCTGGTGGAGCGCTCGCCTGCGCCCTATTGCAACGACTGCGTCGTCCCCCAGACTGTTCGGCACATTCTTGTCGAATGTCCCAGTCTGGGTGATCTTCGCGCACGACACCTGTCCCGGTACCGGGATGGGCGGGGTCGCTACCGCCTGTCCCTTGTACTCGGGACGAGTGCGTGCACTTTGACTGGTGGACTTGCTGACTTTTGGGGGGAGGCCGGCCTTCTCCCTATTATTTAAGCAAGGTTTGTGTTTTGTTTTGTTTTGTTTTTTGTTTTTTTTCCTTTGGTTGCACTCTCCTGCGCCGGGGGGACCTCTCCCCGACGCACCAGCTTGCTTCCTTTCCCCATTTTGGGGTGTTTTGTTGTTTTTTTTCTCTAATTTTATTTTAAAGTAGCCTAGAACTAGGCCAGTTTTAATACGGCGACTAATGCCCAAGTAAGCAGTCGCCAGATGAGCTCTTAAAAAAAAAAAAAAAAAAAAATGTGTTCTTACTGAGCAAAATGTTGCCCGATGATTTTAAGAAATTTCCAGAATATTCCTGATAAAATCGTTCTTATTTTGCTCCCGTTAGTATTTAATTTTGTTCGTTTATTTACTATAATTTCTTGAATATACGATTGTATTATAGGGAATCTTTTCAAAATATATTAAATGCCTGCCTTTATGAACCATGGAAATTTCATTTACCTATTAATCATAATTTCAGATCTGCATATTTTTGTCATCTCGTAAGTGGTAGGGGTCTGGTTTGTTTAGAACCAGCCCCAAGCAGGCCGACATTTGCCGATGCTGCTCGATGCGACTTATGGTAAAGTCGTCAATATACGATGAATCGCAAGATTTGGAGCTATATTTATAAATTATAGAGTCGCGACAAGGGAATAGAATTTGGTCATTATAGCTGAAATAGCACCCAATATAGCTGAAATAGTACCCAATATCATTCCTGTTTTTTAATACGAATTCGAGGTCGAGATATAGATAGAATTTATTTAGTCTTCTTGAGCTCGTTAATGAAGTCGCTCGATTTTCTATTAAAGTATCGGAAACTAATGAAAATGGATAATTTATTTGCTCTATTTTCTGTTGGATTTCCATGATAGAGAGAATTAAGAAACTTTTTAATGTGTTTCTTCACTACTGAGTCAGGATTAGCATTGTTTTTAAAAAATGTTTTGTTTTTTTTTAAAGTTAATTCTAAATGTAGTAGTCTGTATGAAGAGGATATATTGTAGGCTCGATGGATAAGGGTTTTTTACCGATATTAATTTAAGGTTTCCCTGCATCAAACTAAAGATGCTTGTCAATCAGTGGGAAGTGTGAGGTAGGTGCGTGGGAGAGAGAGTGAGTGATGTGCTAGTATAGTGGGTTGGGGAATAGTGGTGAAAAGTAAGGAAGTTTTAGGGTTGCAAGATTTGCAAAGGGCCTGGAGGTCATGTTTGTGTCCTTGTTTGTTTTCTTGTTGTTGTTAGCATATATGTACACATAGATGTTTATTTATGGCGTTCAAAGCCTTTGAATTCGTTTATTTGTATTTTCTTTCTGTCCTTGACGTATACTTGGTTAAATGTTGTTTTTTCTCTGTTAGTGTGTATTTATTTGTTTCTATGTTGTTTGTATACTTGTCTGCTTTTGTTTTCATCATTTTTTTATGTTTTTAGTAGAATGTTAAGCGGTGTGATTTCCACCGCTCTGTATAGAGATCTTCTACTTTCTTCCTTTCCTTTCTGTGTGTGTTTGTGATGATATACACACCCTTGTTCATAATTCTTTGCAACTCTTTTCGTGCCGTATTTGGGACACCGAAGAGAGTTGCTGAAGGGTAAATCAGCGTGGATCTTACTAGTGTCATGTATATCTTGCTTTTATTTTTCGTGCTTAGATTTCTAAAAGTGTAGATGATTCTGACTGCCGAGCTCTCTTTTCTGGATCCGATCTGTGACGTGCTTCCTGTACCCGGTACAAGTGATTTTCATCACGAGTACATTTCACTCATCCGTGTAGGGATATCGTGTATCCCCCACTCTCACATCTGCTAGTGTTCTTCCCAGCGGGACAATCTTGTATATGTCGCCGTGGGTTCGGATCTTCCATCTCTTCTCGTATTCGTTGATGTTTCTTATCTCTTCGGCAGTCATGCGAGCTTGCATAGACGCATTGCAATATCCACTAACTATGATTTGACTTATATCGTCGGCGAATTGAATGTTTAGATTCCAGGGGTAACTGGGCTCTGGTATATCGGTTGTATATATCGAGAGAGGCACCCGCCTTGGGGCAATCTTGCCAGCAACGGAAAGGGGGACCGTCCGTGTTACCTATACTGATATTTGTTGATCTCTCCATGACATAGTCACAGAGGATCTTCTCGAGCCTTGGGTTTAAACCCAGTTGTAGGATTTTGTATTGCATACCCCTTATCCAGACTTTATCAAATGCCTTGGATACGCCTCTGCATACTACGTCGATATAGCTCCGCTCCTTTTTCGCTTATGCAATTTTCTCCGTGATGACACTTATTGCCATCTCGGTGCTTCTCTTTCTGAAGCCATATTGCTGGTTGTTCTCTTCAAACTGATCAACGAGTCTTCTATTCAGGATTTTCTCGAAGAGTTTTCGCCCCAATTTCCAGAAGGGATATTGGGCGATAGCTCTCCTTTCTCGTGGGGACATTCCAGGTTTGGTTATGAAGATCATTTTAACCGTCTTGTATGCATTGGTAAAGTACCCTACATTTTGGCAGGCACTGAAGATGTTGAGCATTCCTTCCCGAATGCATCTCGGTGCTTTAACGAAGTTGGGCTTCGTCAGCCCCGACCGACCCGGTGTTCTTTGCTTAAAGGAATAAAGTCCGCTTTCTAGTTCTTCTAGCGTCACTTTATCTTATTCTAGTTCTTCTCCCCTGATCACTTGGTGGTTCGGATGCGTCCTATCTATGATCTCATTTAACTCGTCTATTATTTGATTCTCAAAGTCAACGTCGAAGTCTTCATTTTCTTCTTCCGCTTTTAGTTCACCGTTGGTATCTTCGCGCTACATTTTTTTCTTCCTGGAGTATTTCTTTGAGTCTTCTGATGTTTGCCCAGAATTTCCTGGGAGTTACTTCGCTATCCAGTTCTTTGATAGCCTCGTTCCACCTTTGTTCCTGCTGTTCGTAGATCAGTATTTTCAGTTCTTCTTTTACTTCTCTTTTACGTTACATTATTTCACGGTAAGTTCCCGTGGTGACGCTTCTTTGATATAAATCTTTCAGTTCACGGTGCAAACCTTTCATGTGAGCAGTCCATTTGTACGCAGATATTACTCGGTACGCGGTTTTGGGAATTGACCGTCTGTCTGTCCCTCTCTATTAACTGGTTCTCCAGCCCCTCTATTTCCTCATCAATCTTCTCAAGCGTTGCTTCATCCAAGTTTGTTGGAATATAGTTTCTGAGCAAGCGCTCGTAAGTATCCCAATTCGCCCTGTTGTAGTCCTTCCTTGTGCGGGCTGGAATTAATATAGTGTTTACGTTTATTGGTCGCTACAAGGAATAACCTCAGGGGTCATGGGATAATTGAAGGGGGAGGAGGAAATTGGCCAAACAGATGTCAGGCTTGGTGGCTGATCTTTCCGTGATGAAAGTCTAGGTCCAGTCTCTGGACGATGTTCCTGTCCAAGCATCTACTATTCCATTTAATACCCAGACTCTATACATCGTGCGTTCACATCTCCCATTAGAATGGTGGGGACCCTTCGCCCGAATATACTCGTGATGGTATGATTCAGTAAATAGTCGCGTCATGGGGGTTGGTATCCCGTAGCGATGACCATTTTCCCCAGGCTCATGTCTACCTCAATGGCGAGGTAAGACTCTTCTAGGTTCCTGAGTTGCTTGTATTGGTTTCCCTTTTTTACCGCAATAGCTTCTCGGTCAAAACGTTCTTGTGAGTGGTTTACTGTCAACACTTCGCCGTTCCATATTTTGATGGATTCATTATTAGTGTTGACTCTGTGTTCTGAAATTAGGATTATATCGGCATTGATGGTCCTAAAAATGTTTCCGTACTGCACTCTTTTTGTTATCTCATCCATCGGTGTTAATACTTAAGATTCCTAGGTTGTGTCTATGCATTGTTAGATGTTAAATTATCATTTTTGCAGTCTGGGATCCCTGTTAGGGACTGCTTTGGGATGTGGATGGTTTGGTTTTTCTAAAACTCTCCCTGTATTTTTCTTGTTGTTTTTGTTTTTCTTAATGGGGCTGGGGGTTTTCGACCTGCTTCTTGAGGCCCTTTGCGATCTATGTATTGTATTGTATGTGTTATGTATTGGCTCGCTTTCCTTTTCTGAGTCGGACTGCGAGTCATTTACGATGGTCTCTTCCTCACAGGTCCCATTTCTATCTTCTTTAGATGTTACCTGCTGCTCTTCGGTTTCTTAGGCTGAAGGTTTTGGTTGTGCGACTGCCATGTTTAATATTTTAATCGAGTCTGGGATTTTTGGCACTTTAACAGTCGACAAATTTGAGTTCAGCTCCTTCTCGTAGCAGCCTGGAGACCCCATGTTCGATATGTGTGCGTGAATAATAAAAGTTAGTATTTTCACACTCATGTCACTATTCAAGGTTGTCGTGGCGTTTATAATTGAGATGTGAATTTGGAAGCTGCAGCCGCGTAGCTCTGGTTGCTACCGGTTCGTGCATCCTCTTTTCTTTTTATGATCTCTTTCCGCCATGAACAGTTTAGGGCCATGGTTCTGTGCTCGCTGCCACAGTTTAGATATTTTTTTCGGCTGTTGAAGCACGGTCTTTAAATCGATGGCCCTCTTGGCCGCACTCAGAACACATCTTCTTATTCTTGTTCGGGCACTTGAAGCTGGTGTGATTTTCAAGCTTGTAACAGGAGAACCACATATGAATCTGTTGGCAGATGGGATTCTCATGTTAAATGCAAGAAGTCCCTCAGTCTTGGCTTTGGCAGCCATCTCCATGGTCTAGAATTGTATTTTGAAGACATGGGTGTGGTTGTTAAATTTCACGAGTTATTTAATTTTTGCCCATGAGTAGTTTCTCTCTACTTCATTTTTTATTTCCTCCGTCGGTCGTTCCCCGATCCAACTTTCGAACTTCCGGCATACAATGTTGCGATTTGCTGTCACTTGGGGGGGGGGGTGCTTCGAGTGCAATTTTTTTCAGTAACGTTGCTCCTTTCGATGGAGCTCTTCAACATCCTTTGAGTTTGCGCATAATGCAATATAGTCATTGTCTACTTCTATTAGTCGAATTAAGGCGACTTTTAATTCGGCGAAAAGGACTTGGCTCTGCATATCTCACTTTAGGCCCGGGAGAGCCTTAAGGGGGACACTCTTGGTGGTATCCATCTCCCCATAAGGGGAGGGGAGAATCCTTGCTCCTTGTTGTTCCTCTTCTTTTTCGTGGTCTTTCTTGAGTTATGTTATATTAGTGAAAAAATTTAGGAGTGATGTGTTATGTGCAGGGGAGCGAGATGAAAAATCAGAAAAGAGTTGTCTCCAGCCGTAATGCGGCCCCGTGCCCACGCGAAACAGAACTGCAGATGAAGGGATGGACCCGGGAAAGTATCCTCCCACGGGATGACTCATGGCGGACTTGATGATGGATGAAGACCGAATCAACTGCCTCCTATTTTTTTCTTTAATTCGCGACTGCTTCCTCCATACACAGATGGTTATGAGGTCCCTTTGCGATCCTGGGTGGTAAACCTCCATCGATAAAGCTAAATGCTTCCCGTTTATGTTGTCGAGGAGTGGACGTTGTACACACGCTTTTGACATTTGTATTGTAGAGGAGCGACCTTTGTATACACGCTGCTACAGTATGTGTGGTAGAGGAGTGTACGTACACACGGGCGACGTTTGCGTTATAGAAGAGTGGACGTACAGACGCTTTTGACGTTTGTGTTGTAGTGGAGTGGCCATTGTATACACGCTGTTACTGTATGCGTGGTAGAGGAGTGTACATACACATGGGTAGGGTTTGTATTGTAAAGGAGTGGCCTATGTATACACGCTGTTACCCTATGTGTGCTAGAGGATTGTACGTACACACGCTGTTACCCTATGTGTGCTAGAGGATTGTACGTACACACGCTGTTACCCTATGTGCTAGAGGATTGTACGTACACACGGGTGACGTTTGTATTGTAGAGGAGTGGCTGTTGTATAACGCCGTTACCGTGTGTGTGGTAGATGAGTGTACGTACATACGGGTGACGTTTGTGCTATAGACGAGTGGATGTTGTACACACGCGGGTGACCTTTGTGATGTATAGAGAAATTGGCAAACACACGTGGGTGACGAGTGTTACATAGGAGTGGCCGTTGTGCACATCCTGTTACTGTTTGTGTTATACAGGATTGGACGTTGTACATACAGGTGACATTTGTGTTATAGTTGTGGATGCTCTACACACGGGTGACGTTTGTGTTGTAGAGGAGTGGACATTGTACAGACGCGGGTGTCGTTTGTGTTGTAGAGGAGTGGACATTGTACAGACGCGGGTGTCGTTTGTGTTTGAGAGGAGTGGACGTTGTGTACACGGGTGACGTGTTGTAGAGGAGTGGACGTTGTGTACACGGGTGGCGTGTTGTAGAGGAGTGGACGTTGTGTACACGGGTGACGTGTTGTAGAGGAGTGTATGCTGTACACACTGGTGACTTTTGTGTTGTAGAGGAGTGGATGTGACAGGATGAATTAATACGGCAGATATTTTCCGCTTTGCCTGAGCAATTTAGGATCCAACCTCAGCTTCATGTGGCACTGCATCTGGGTGAAGGTACTGCGATTAACCGCCTTTCCCGATGGGGCGTACCCTTAAGCCGGTACCATAGGTTCTGTCGCCTTGCCCATACCCTCGCCTGTCTCTGGCTTCTTAAGTGCATCATAGCAAAAGAATAGAGGGGGTTCAGTGTCTCACTTCCGCTCTTATGTAGGAATTAAAGCTTGATGGAAGTGTAAAAGTGCCATTTTCTCGTTGTCTGGTTGTTTGTGTATATGATGCATGTGTGTATTAGAATATAAGAAAATCATATGCGGTAACGGGGGAGGGGGCAGAAATACATAGCCCCCGAAGTATCTGGTTTTATTAGTTTTTTTGTGGCTGCGTGCAAGCCTGGGCCGCGAGGCGCGAATACTAGGGCGCCACACACCCGCCTCTCCTTGTTCATCTCGGCATCCCGCACCCATGTACTAAGACGCGCCCATGTACGCACACACGGTATAAAAGGGCCAATCAAACATTTTGTCTGCCTAAATTAAATTCCTCACGTATGCGTAAAGAACTTTCATTTG
Organism: Ceratothoa steindachneri; assembly: GCA_963969495.1. NCBI lineage: Eukaryota > Metazoa > Arthropoda > Malacostraca > Isopoda > Cymothoidae > Ceratothoa > Ceratothoa steindachneri. Next base: position 97,350,918 of record OZ018330.1, read on the forward strand.
TCATACACATTAGCATGTGGGCGTCTACATGGAGAGGCATATGTAAATATTATGTGCAGGGGTAAAAGTACGTGAATGAAAATGTGCCCGAGGAGGATGAGAGAACATGGATACCCCAACGCCCAACGAACGTGCATATCTTTGAGCAACTTTCTCTTGCTTCTTTTTGCCTTACCCTCTGTATTCTTAGTATTCTTAGTTTTCTTATTTCTCATGTTGCTGCGTCGCATTTCATCCCGGTTCGTTCTTCGCATAGTACGAACAATTGCCGTTTCCTTTCTTCGTTTGCAAATATGATTTGGTGAATTTCGCTGCCGCCTGCAGTTCCTCTCGCCCTCCTCGCCTGCGATGGCTCTCGGTTTAAATCCATCTTGTCCTCATCATTTACCACCATCAAACTCGTGCCCCATAGCTATCCACCCTTCCTTACATGGTTGTTCACTCATCGGTGGCCACATGTGCTTTCATCTAGTTATTTCAGCCTCTAAATTCGCTTGTTTGGGATAGAAAAAAAAATATATATATAATATGGAAAAAAATTCCGAAACAAATTGGTGCGTTTGATGTATCGCAACCATAGGGAGAGTTCCTCCAATGACCTGCTGCGTTTTGTGATAAGATGATAAATGGTTATTGCATTGATGGTTTCTCATGGTTCAAATCACTTAAAAGTGCCTTTGAATGGCTAAATGAGGCTTCTGCCACTGGATGGCACCACCTAGCGCTAAATCTGATGGTAGATTTGAAACTTCCAGGGTGAATAACCCTATGTCCCATCGTCATATGTGTCATTTTATGTCTTCAAATGGGTACAATTGAATTTTGCTCCTTTAAAAAAAACAAAACAACAACAACGCCTTAACCTGGCGCTTCGCCGCAGGTAAAAGCAGACACTGCTTCAGATCCTGAAAGACAACCCTCAAGGAATCCGTCTAATGTACCTAAAAAGATATTGGGTTGAGGAATAGGTTCTTGCGGTTTAATCAAATTTATTCATTACCATTAACAATTTTAGAAAAACTTCATTTTTAATTGATAACAATATACAATTTAATCAATAATGTATTCTCCGTTGTTATTTACGACTTCTTCCCAACGTTCAACCAGTTTTTCGATGCCTCTGAAATAAAAATCTCTGGATTTTGACTCGAAGAATTCGTCTAACCAGGTTCTTAATTCCACATCAGTATTAAACGAAACGCCGCGCAAATTGTTGGAGAGCGATCGGAACAGATGGAATCCGATGGTGCCAAGTCTGGCGAATATAGAGGATGCGGCAGGATTTCTTAATTAAGCGTTTGGCTGGCGTCTTTTGTCATATTGACAATGTGAGGACGAGTCGGTACATTTGTTGAACTTAGAGTTCTGCATTGACAATCTCGTTCGCAAGGAGCTCATAAAGAATGATGCCTTCACAAACCCACCACACACACACAGCATCGTCTTTCCTGGATGAAGTCCTTGCTTTAATCGCGGAAGTGTTTTTTTTTATTGGGGCTAAGCCATTGTTTTCGATGGTTCGTGTTGACATAAACACACCACTTTTCCTCGCCAGTGATGATGCGGTGAAGAAATCTGTCCTTATATCCACGAGTAGCCTTGTGACGAACAAGCAAACCTGCGGCAATCGTGGAGCGTTGAAGTTTGTTGCTTTCGCTCAAAGCGTGCGGAACCCATGCACCGAGTTTTTGAACTTTCCCCATCGAATGAAGGTGATTCACTACAGTTTTCTGATCACACGCCAATTGTACAGCCAATTCTCTATTCGATTGACGAGGATTTTCATGAAGAAGGTCGTTCAATCGATCTTCATCCAACTTAATGGGGAGACCAGAACGTTCTTCGTCATTAAGATTGAAATGACCGTTTTTGAAACGTGAAAACCCACATTGAGCTGTCCTTTCTGATAAAGCATTTTCTCCTTACACAGCACAAATAGCGCGACGAGCTTTGGCTGCGTTTGCATTGTTCCCGTCTCGATTGATAATTAATAACAACAAGTGTCGAAAATGCGCCTTTCTTTCAACTTGACATTCCATTTTGAGGGTACAGAACAAAAATTAAATTAACACAACTTTTAAATAAACCGCAATGACTTATTACTCAACTTCAAGACGTAGCCTAACCTTTGCACATTTTGCTCTCATTGTTTATTATTGTTTCTTAATATGTGCACAAATCACGTCAACAAAACTTAAATCAACACATTAAAAAAAAATGCAAGAACTTATTCCTCAACCTAATACATACATTTTCAGTTTTTCTGCAACGGTAAACTAGACTAACATAAATGGGATCTATTGAAATGTATCTTTTTAACTACATTCGACGGCTTTCATCAGTGTTGTCTACCTGAATGAGAACGAGGGTTGTCCTTCAGGATCTGAGCAGTGTCAGTTGTCTTTTTTGCGATACATCAACCGCATTTTATATATATATATATATATATATATATATATATATATATATATATATATATATATATATATATATATATATTTATATATATATATAAATATATATATATATATATATAAATATATATATATATATATATATATATATATATATATATATATATATATTATCCAAGGAATTTTTATACCACATCCTCTTACCCGCTCACAATTTAAAGGCTCATTGTCCATGTAACATACAAAGAAAGAGCAACTACAGGTTCTGCGGGTGATAACACAACCACCACAGGGCTACGCCATTTTTATTTTCTGCCTTTCAAATAAATTTGAAGACAAAAAAAGATGCAGAAACCTTGTATAGCTGGCGATAAATAGATATAGTACAAGAGAAAGTAGAATTGGACGCGAATGAGAAAATGAGACAAGAAACCGGAGTTTTTTTTAAAGGCAAGAGAAGGGGACATAGAAGAACCCAGAATCAAAGAGAGCAGAGGGCGGCACAGTGAAGGCGATCCTTTACCGAGAAGACAGAAATAACTTTTTTTCCCTGGCATTATTTCTGTTTTCTCAGTAAAGGATCGCCTTCACTGTGCCGCCCTCTGCTCTCTTTGATTCTTGGTTCTTCTAATGTCCTTTTCTCTTTACCTGACCTGTCCAACGAAAAGAAAGCACCAAAGGAGATTCGGCTGCACCGGTCTAGTCGAAGACATGGAACCCTCTTCTGAAGCCACCCTGCCCACCCACCAATCGTTTAGAGGAGGGTGAAAGAAAATACTCGCACAGCGAGCGCAACCTCCCAAGTACCTCGTCGAAGGCAACAGCACCTTAAGCACCTTGAAGAGGGCTCTAGCATCTCCTCCGAGCTAGTCCTGAGTGACATAATCCTTCAGTGGAATCGCCCTCGATTCCGAGCAAACTGGAAAGAACTGCTGGGAGCGCCTCCCTTGCCCACCCTCCTGGGATATAAGGGTTGTGCGATCCCGTCACCACGGGATGGGGGCCGAGCATAGGGATGCGCGATTTACACCCCGCACGAAGTCTCCCTTCTAATATTTGCTCTAAATACCGCCTTTCAGGGAGTGCCATTGGTCCAACACCTGGATAGGTATACCGTTATTTTTGCGTACATTTCGCCGTCAGCCGACGTCAACACGGTGAACTTGCGCTACGTCATGGCACCGTTCGAAACTACACACGTAAACGTTTCCCAAGCAGTAGACTCCACCTACGGTAAATGGAACGCCCGATTGCCAAGGCCCTTTCTCCTACTCGATCAATCTGATTATTCCACTCCTTACCTACCTGATGGACCAACTGGAAATGTGTGTTCTAAAGGTGGATAATGCCTTCCTTCGTACACAGTAGTACGTCTTTGTTTTTCGATCTGCAGAAGGCTGTGCCGCAGGGAAGGTTGCTCAATCTCTCAGTCTTCGCCCTGAGCATCGACGATATCATCTTGGTACTTAGCGGAAGATGTTCTTTCTACGCTATACAGTCATGGGCAAAAGTTTTCAGACTACATTTTTTTCATATTGGGAAGTTAATAGTACTATTCAAACCTGGCATTTTGTTTTAGTATGTTTGCATCATAATTTGAGGGTGAAATATAAAAAAAATATTGTCTAAACCCATTTTGTTATTAAATATAGTCAATTGATGCGTACCGTCATTATTTACAATGATGTCCCTCGTTCTTCAGGACTGCTCTAATTCATTTTGGCATGCTGGAGACCAAATTTGTGATGATATCTTTTCTGATATTGTTCCAGTTTTGTTTACTAAGCACCTGCAATTATTTACAATTAGATGGCTTCTGTTTATCAACCACCAGTTTGATTATCGCCCTAAAATTCTCTACTGGGTTCAAATCTGCTAAATTCCCGGGCCGAAGTCTCAAAGTTTCGATGTTATTTTCAGCCATGAACTTTGTTATTGCTTTTGCTTTCTAACCCCGTAAGGGGCGCAGCGATTTGCCTTCCTGGCCGCCGTGCTGAGGGGACTCAGCGCCCCGTCCGGCCCCAGCTTAACCTCTTCTTCTTTCAGACAGCCTGTGTTTCTCCCATACTTTCTCACTTCCCCTACAACCTCTCCCACAACTTTCTCTGGTCGGCCTCTCTTTTCACAGAGTAGATGCTGACCTTCTTCTCAGCCTAACTATCCCGAATTGGGCATGAGGGGTTAGGGGACAATGTTCCCTAACCCCTGAGCTCCGGTTTGGGATGGTGGGTTTTTAACAACCTGCTTCATCGCCACCCATACCTTCCTCACACCCCCTTTCCTTCCTCACATCCCCTTTCCTTCCTCACATCCCCTTTCCTTCCTCACATCCCCTTTCCTTCCTCACATCCCCTTTCCTTCCTCACATCCCCTTTCCTTCCTCACATCCCCTTTCCTTCTCACTTCACTATCTTTTTACGCCGTGCCCAGGGTGGAGCCACCATGCTAAATGGCTGCCAGGTCCTAGGCTAGAGGGGTGGCCTTAAATGGCGGCAGCTGGCTCTGCCAGCCCCGTACGCACCCCTTGCAGAGAGAGCTACTGCGAGGGGTGATTAGCGTCTGCATCCTGCAGAAAGAATACGGTCCCCATGCCCGATGATGTAATACCCCAAAGCAAAACTCTTCCCCTTTCCCCCTCACCATCGACGGAGCCGCATTCGAGCAGCTCCACTAAAAAAATGGATGTCCCCCCTCCTTACTGTGCTCTCGCAGTGGACCCTCCAGATCTCTTTAACCAGAGAGGTGGCTTACTCATCTAATTTGCCTACGGGTGTAGGGAATTCTCCATCACCCCTTTGTCTGGAGGTGCTCTCGGGTGCCTCCCTCTTTCCAGCGGCAGTTCCCCCTTTATTTTCCAAGGGGACTGCCAAGAAAGCCAGCAGGCAACCCATAACCGACCGCCCCCCCATTGAAGCGGCTCGGTAGGGCAAACCCCATTAGGGGGTAGAGATAAGACAGGGCCCATCGACCGCTTCCCTCCAGACCGTACCGGGGGTTAAGGCCTGTGCCTCCCCATAATCTACTCGTGACACCGCTGCCAATGGGACCTGTGATGTCAAATGGTGGGGGGGGGGCAAATGGAGCCAAGCATCGAACCCGAGTCCGCCCCTATGCAAGGTCCTCCTCAATCGGGTCTCCAAGCCAGTACAAGGAGGGGAGGGATATCCTCCTCCGGCCGGTGCCGCTGCGACCGCCAGGCCTTCTCTATCTCGGAGAAGGACCTTGCTGAGGCCGGTCCATTTGTCCTGGGGGCTCCTGCCGGCCGATGGGAAAAGCGGGTTCATTCCGAGCCCTCTCCTAAAAAGAAAAGAAACAAAAAAGACGAAAACCTGACCCTCCTCTCCATCCGCGGGGGCTGCGGGGACGGATGGGTCTGCTGCCACTTTGGCAAGCGACCAAGCCAAGATCGGCACTTACGGCCCCGCTGCCCCCTTCCCGAGGGCGGAGTCCCTGACAAAGACAAAAAGTACAAGTGTGCCTAGCGGAGCCTCGATTACATCAGGGCCCCTCATTCAGATACTACCCGGCGTTTTCGAGCCCGCTGGCTTCAAACGCTTCCTGGTTGTTCGCTCGACTGATGGTAGCATCTTGGCTAAGGGCAACATGATCCATCAGAGGAGAGCTTTAGCTAGTGTGATTGATAGAGAGCCGAAGGTGACCCGTTTCTCGGATGGGAGCCTTTTGGCGAATGCCTCGAATCCCTCCGAGGCGGCCATGATTAGTGCCCTTCAGACACTTGATGGCACGCCTGTGAGTGTGACGCGGCACTCTACCATGAACTTCGTGAAAGCAGTAGTTTATTCGAGAGAACTCGTTGAATACTCCATAGAGGACATCACCTTAGAGCTGGCCTACCATGGCGAGGTCAAGGTTGAACGTGTGATGAGAAAAAAGGGAGGGGGCCTCGATACCCACCCCTGCAATCTTCGTCACGTTCGACTGTTGCAAGCTCCCTGAGTCGGTGCGTGCCGGTTGGTATCGCTACCACGTGAAGGCATTCGTGCCACTGCCGCGGAGGTCCTATTACTGCCACCGCTTCGGCCATACTAATCGCTCTTGTCGACGTGCAAAGTCGGGGTTACCCGAAATCTGTCTAAAGTTGCTCCAAAGCTGCACACTGATGAGTCCAAATCGTGTGTGGCCAAGTGTGTCAATTGCGAAGATCTGCACCCCGCTTCCGCGAAGCAATGTGGTGCGTAACTCCTTGAGAAGGAAATTCTGTCCGTTCAGGCTCAGGATCGTCTCTCACTTAGCGAGGCTAATGACTTGGTCCTGGCGCGCCCGTCGCTGGCCAGGACCTCCTATGCCTCATGGTTGAAAAAGACACCCTCTGCCCCTAGCCCCTCCAGGCCTACGAGTACGGGCGTTTCCGCGCCCATTAGAAACCCGTCTGCGGGTTCTACTCACCCCTGGCGCTCTCCTGGTAAACCTGGCGGCACAAAGGGTCCACACCCAGCCTCGGCAAAAAACAGGGCTCGCCCCCTTCCCACAGCGTGACCATTTCCCTTAAGTCGAAACGGCCGCGTGCCTCCACCGAGTCGTTAGACTCAAAGGAGGCAACACCCCATCATCCGGGGTTCCTAAAGCTGCCACCCGAAAGGAAGACAGCACTAAAGGAGTTTCGGCTCCTTCGCCCACGCGTAGTTGTGTGCTGGGTTGCTCGAGTATAGTGGATACTCGTAAAGAGGCCCCCCGGCTCCGAAGCCCCCCTGCCCGCCTAAGGTTTCGAGGCGGAAGGAGGAAAAGACTCGCATGGCGAGCCCAACCTCCCCTAATAAATCCTCGAAGGCGCTGTGCGTTGGCCGGCCAACAGCTTCTCGTTCACAGTTAGCTATCTTTTTGCTACAGACCATGTTTGGCGCACGGCTCCTGCCTACCCTCCCGGGTATAAGGGCTTTGCGACCCCACCTCCATTGTTTGGGGCCCGTGCGGAAGATGTGCGATATAGACGCGGCATGAAGTCTCCGTTCTTCTCTTGGATTTAGATACCTCCTTTCAGGCAGCAGCTGTGCAGCTGAATCTTGATAGGAGGTATACCGTTATTTCCGCGAACATTCTACCGTCAGTCGATTTCGACCCGGGAACTTCCGCCGCGTCGTGGCACGGTTGCTGAGGCCCTTTCTATTGCTTGGAGATCTAAACGGTAGACACATCCTCTGGGGAGACTACTCTATTTATCCCCGGGGTCAAGTCCTTGCCGACCTGATCGACGAGCTTGAGATGGGTGTCCTAAATGTGGATGAGTTTACGCATCACTGCTCGAGAACCGTTTCATTTTCCATTTTCCTGCCTCGATCTATCTTTGTGCACAGCTTGATTTTGATTGGGGGGGGGGGGGGTCGATGACCTCCACTTTCCCATTCAAATATTATTTTCTCGGCCGCTTCGGCCGAGAGCCTGCCCTGGTGGTGCTTGGCGCGGTAGTCTGCACTTCAGGAAATGACTGAATTCTCTATCTCATCGAGGAGTTTAGGACGGTAAATGAGGGCGTTGAGTTCTTCTGCAACCTCATTGCCGCCCGCCTAATACTATTCCTAGAAGGTCTGGCCGTTTCGCACACCGATCACTCCCGTGGTGGTCAGCATAGTGTGAGACGGCCCTCAAGTAGAAGCGTTATACCTACATGCTCTCTAAGCGCCGCCCGAACGATTTCACTGTAGTTGAATTTCGTCGGGCTAGGGCTAGGTTTCCATATATTTCGAAGCACCCCCTCAGCTCTTGGCGGGCATACGTGTCTTCACTTAACGGAAAGACCCCTCTTGCTGAAAAATAGAGTTAATCCTTATATTGGTCCCGAATTGTCGGGAAAATGTTGTTATTGTTCAAGTTCCCATAGATGAGAAGCAACTCCATATGTGAGTGTTCGGATGACACATGACTGGTGAAAGCGCTCTCTCCATTCTACTCCTAAAGAGATCTTCTAAATCCTCAAACAAGTCGCAGCAAGTTTGATAGAGAATATCATTTTACCCCAGTCTTTAATATTCCATTATTCCTTATATTTCCTACAAAAATGCAGGTTAATCTTAAGGTTATTCTTGATGAGATGAGGTTTCTTCTCGATACGAGACCTTTGTTTAAATGTCTCCGCCTCGCTGTGTGCTATGAAGTGTTCACAGTTACTACTTTCCAACGTTGAGTAAAATTAACACTGGAGGCAACCCGATCCTTGAGCTGGGACCTTACCAGGAGGCGATGCTGGCTTTCATTCGAAGCACTTGGAGGTCCCAAAGATTTTTCACATCAGTATAACCATTCTTTGTAAACTCACTAATGATCTTAAAAATGGTGCTCATTCATGCAAATACCCTTAGTAACTATGTCCTTGCATTTCAGGCCACTTCGGGGCATAGCAACAATTGCTGCATGCCTTTCTTTTGAAAGAACCAATTCTGGAATTAAAAAAGATTTTTAAAAATCATTAAAATATTATTAAATAGAATAATTTAAGTCATAGTTGTCATTTTACCCTTTTGATCGAAACACACCTATATGAACGGGAGGAGATCGCGCTATCTTGGATTCAATGAAAGAATTCGTTTTTTCTTTTAATTTTGAAATGCTGGCCTTTTAATAAACCTATAATAATTCAAATATTAAAAATTATTCCTCACATAAATTTTAAAAACCACTTTAAAAAAATAGAAATATTAGTATCAAAACCTTTGGCTATGTAGACGACGTTTTCATATACTTTGGTGCGACCCATATGCCCACTCTGGAGCGTCGAATATAAGTCATTGAACCGCATTTCTCACCATTCCAAAGCGCACTGGTTTCGGTTTTCGTGGCACTTCTAACGGCTTCCCCCACGCCGCGACTGTTCCCATAGACCTGCTCCCAATGCCGCGACGGCTTCATGTTGCTTTCTGTCATCGAATTGGACGCACCGCCATTTGATGGAGCGCTCGCCTGCGCCTTATTGCGACGACTGAGTTGTCACCCAGACTATTGAGAAACATTCTTGTTGAATGTCCCAATCTGGGCGATTTTCCGCGCACGCTACCTCTCTCGGTACCGGGACGAGCGGGGTCGCTATCGCTTGTCCTTTGTACTCGGGACCGATTCCCCCGTAAGGGGCGCGGTGATTTGCCATCCTGGCCGCCGTGCTGACGGGATCCAGCGCTCCGTCCGGCCCCAGCTTAGCCTCTCTTCCTTCCTTCAGATAGCCCGATTTCTCCCCTACCTCGTCGCTTTTCATACAACCTCTCCCACAACTTTCTCTGGTCAGCCTCTAATTTCACAGGGTAGAATGCTGACCTTCTCAAGCCAACCACCCTGGATCGGGGCTGAGGGGGGAGGGGACATTGTTCCCTAACCCCTCAGCTCCGGTTCGGGATGGGGGTTTTTTAACAACCTGCTTCATCCCCACCCATACCTTCCTCACATCCCTTTTCCTCTCCTCTTCACAACCTATATTTTTTACGCCGTGTTCAAGGTGGAGCCGCCATGCCGAAGGACTGCCAGGCCACCAGGCGGGAGGGGTGGTCCCGAATGGCGGCGCCTGGGTCTGCCGGGCTTGTAAGCACCTCTCGCAGTGCGGGCAACTGCGAGAGGTGATGAGCTATTGCGTCCCGTAATAAAAAGAGGGTCACCATGCCCATGAATGAAAAAAAACACCAAAAAACCCAACCCCCAACTTCCCCAAGAAAATCAACGGAGCCGCCCTCGGGCAGCTCCACCGAGAAAATGGAGGTCCCTCCCCTTGTGCTTGCGCAAGGGACCCTCCATAATTCTTTAACCGGAGAGGAGGCTTACTCCTCTCCTACGCCTACGGGTGTAGGGGACTCCCCCTCACCCCCTTCTCTGGAGGTGCTTTCGGGCACCTCCCTATCTCCAGCGGCAGTCCCTCCTTTGCTTTCTAAGGGGACTGCCAAGAAAGCCAGCAGGCAGCCCACTGCCGACCGCCCCTCGTGCAAGCGGCTCGGTAGGGCAAACCCCCTTAGGGGGGAGAGGGAAGCCAGGCCCCTTCGGTCGCTTCCCTCAAAAGACCTGCTGGCAAGAATTTTAAACCTTGCTGGGGTCAAGGCCTGTGCCTCCCCACACCACCTGACTAGAGACAATACTGCCAAGGGGACCTGCGATGTCCTGGGAGGGGATGGCCAACTGGAGGCCCCTCCTGTGATAGACATGGTCCTTGAGGAGACCCAGCCTCAGACGGTAGGGCCTTGCAAGGGGGGGAATTCGGGCTCGGCGCCAAGCACCGAACCCGAATCCGCCCCTATGCAAGGTCCTCCTCAAATGGCTGAGGGCTCCGAGGCAGTAAAAGGAGGGGAGGGATCTCCTCCGACAGGTGCCCCTACGACAACCAGGACCTTATCCATTTCGGAGAAGGACCTGGCTGAGGCTGGTCCATCTGGCCTGGGGACTTCTGCCGGCGGAGGTGAAAAGCGGGTTCATTCCCCGCCCTCCTCTCCGAAAAAGAAAAAGAAAAAGACTAAAAAGACAAAAAAGACTCGGGGCTCCTCTCCATCCACGGGGGCTGCGGGGACGGATGGGTCTGCTGCCACTCTGGCAAGCGACCAAGCCAAGATCGGCACATCCGGCCCCTCTACCCCCTCGTGTGCGGAGCCCCTGACTAAGACCAAGAGTGCACAGGGCGGAGCCTCGATGACATCGGGGCCCCTCATTCAGAGGTTACCTGGCGTTTTCGAGCCCGCTGGCTTCAAACGCTTCCTCGTTATTCGCTCCACTGATGGCACCATGTTGTCCAAGGGCAACATGATCCATCAGAGGAGAGGATTAGCTAGTGCAATTGGTAGAGAGCCGAAGGTAACCCGTTTCTCGGACGGGAGCCTTCTGGCGAATGCGGCGAATCCCGCCGAGGCGGCCAAGATAAGTGCTCTTCGGACACTTCATGGCACCCCGGTGAGTGTGACGCCGCACTCTACCATGAACTTTGTGAAAGGAGTAGTTTATGCGAGGGAACTCGTTGACTACTCCATTGAGGACATCACCTTAGAGCTGGCCGACCATGGGGCGGTCAAGGTCGAACGTGTGATGAGAAAACAGGGAGGGGCCTCGAGACCCACCCCTACACTCTTCGTCACGTTCGACTGTGACAAGCTCCCTGAGTCGGTGCGTGCCGGTTGGTACCGCTACCGCGTGAAGGCATTCGTGCCACTGCCGCGGCGGTGCTATTACTGTCACCGCTTCGGCCATACGAATCGATCATGTAGACGTGCAAAATCGGGGTCACCCGAAGTCTGTGTAAATTGCTCCAAGGTCGCACACGATAAGTCCAAATCGTGTGTGGCCAAGTGTGTCAATTGCGGAGAGCCGCACCCTGCTTCTTCGAAGCAATGTGGTGCATATCTCCTTGAGAAAGAAATCCTGGCCGTTCAGGCCCAGGATCGACTCTCATTCCGCGAGGCAAAGGACTTGGTCCTGGCGCGCCCGGCTCTGCCTGGGACGTCATATGCCTCAATAGTTAGGAAGGCACCCTCTGCTCCCGGCCCATCCAGGCCAACGAGCACGGTTGTTTCCGCGCCCATTCGGAGCCCTTCTGCGGGCTCTACCCAACCCGGGCGCTCCCCTGGTAAAGCTGGCGGCAAAAAGGGCTCATACCCTGCCCCGGCTAAAACCAGGGCTCCCCCCTCTTCCCCCAGCGTGACCGTTTCCCGTAAGGCGAAACGGCCACGCGCCTCCACCGAGTCGTTAGACTCACAGGAGGCAACACCCCTGAAGATGGTCGCTAGGCCATCTTCCGGGGTTCCTAAAGCTGCCCCCCGAAAGGAGGACAGCAACAAAGGAGCTTCGGCTCCTTCGCCCACGCCCCGAGGTGGAGCGAGTGGCTCGGAGACGGTGGTTCCTCGAAAAGAGGGCCCCCCGCCTCCGAAGCCGCAACGCCCGCCTAAGGTTTCGAGGCGGAGGGAGGAAAAGACTCGCATGGCGAGCCCAACCTCCCCCAATAAGTCCTCGAAGGCGACAGCGCCTTCAGCGCTTTGTCCGGCCAACAGCGCCCGGGGTTCTGCCCCCGGGAAGCGTACGGCCATTCCCGTGAGGGTCTTCAATTCGAGGAGGGCCCCCGCGTCTCCTCCGAGCTAGGCCTGGAGGGCATATTCCTTCAATGGAATATGCCCTCACGCAAGACCATGCTAGGTGCGTGCCCCCTCCCTGCCCTCCCGGGGTATAAGGGTCTTGCGACCCCACCACCGCGGGATGGCCGGGCTGGGGGATGCGCAGTTTACACCCGGCATGATGTCTCCGTTCTTCCTTTCTCTTTAGATACCTCCTTTCAGGCAGTGGCTGTGCAGCTGCACCTGGATAGGAGGTATACTATCATTTCTGCGTACATTCCACCGTCAGCTGACTTCGACGCGGGGGACTTCCGCCGCGTCGTTGCACGGTTGCCGAGGCCCTATCTCTTGCTTGGAGATCTGAACGGCAGGCATCCTCTCTGGGGAGATTACTCCATAAATCCCAGGGGACAAGTCCTTGCCGATCTGATCGAAGAGCTTGAGATGGGTGTCCTAAACGTGGATGATTTTACGCATCACTGTCCGAGAACCGCTTCATTTTCTTGCCTTGACCTATCTTTGTGCTCTTCGGATGCACAGCCTGATTTTGATTGGGGGGTGGTCGATGACCTCCATGGTAGTGATCACTTTCCCATTCAAATATCATTTTCAGGGCAACTGCCGCCTGAGAGACCACCTCGGTGGTGCTTGGCGCGGGCGCGGTGGCCTGCATTTCAGGAAATGACTGAATTCTCTATCTCAGTCGAGGAGTTTAGGTCGGTAGATGAGGCCGTTGAGTTCTTCTCCGGCAACCTCATCGCCGTGGGCCTGACTACTATTCCTAGGACGTCTGGCCGTTTTGCACGCCGACCACTCCCATGGTGGTCGGCCGAGTGTGAGACGGCCCTCAAACAGAAGCGTTATGCCTACATGCGCTATAAGCGCCGCCCGAACGATTTCACTGTCGCTGAATTTCGTCGGGCTAGGGCTAGGTTCCGGTATATTTCGAAGCACGCCCGCCGCTCTTCTTGGCGGGCATACGTGTCTTCACTTAACGGGAAGACCCCTTTAGCTGAGGTGTGGAAGCGAGTCAAAAGGATTCGGGGCAAGTTCTCGCAGGACCCCCCTCCCGTTCTCCAGGAGAATGGGACCGCAATCTCAGACCCCGCGTCCGTGGCGGAATCCTTAGCGACCGCTTTTTCCGCATTCTCTAGCCGTGATGCTGCTCCGCCAGCATTCAATGCACGTCGTGATGTCGCGGAAGGCCGCCGGCTAGACTTTACATCCAGTGGCGAATGAACCCTTCAACGACAAATTTACTGTGAGTGAGTTGCGTTCCGCTCTCGCTTCGTGCGCGGACACCGCCCATGGTCTGGACGATGTCCCGTACGCCATGCTTCGACACCTGGGTGAGCGAGGCATGGCCTTTCTGTTAGATCTGTTCAACAGGATCTGGGTGGAAGGTCTTCTCCCAGACTCCTGGCGAATCGCTACTGTGCTCGCCTTTCGCAAGCCGGGGAGAGATCACTCTACTCCGACCGGTTTCCGCCCAATCTCTCTAACCTCTTGCGTGTGCAAGTTGATGGAGAAATTGGTAAACGTTAGATTAGCTTTTTTCCTGGACAGCGGAGGCCATCTGTCTTCCGCACAGTGCGGCTTCCGCAAGTTCCACTCCACGTCGGATGCTCTGCTCCGACTGGAAAATGCCGTCTGCGAGGCTTTTCTTCGTAGACAGCACTACGCCACGGTGTTTTTCGATCTGGAGAAGGCCTATGATACCGCATGGCGATACGGTATCATGGAGACTCTCTACACGATGGGGGCGAGGGGACGCCTCCCAATGTTTATATCTGAATTTTTGCGAGATCGTCGATTCCGCGTACGGGTGGGGGGAGCTCTCTCCGGCCCAAAGGAGCAGGAAGAGGGTGTCCCGCAGGGAAGTGTCCTCAGTGTCACACTCTTTGCCCTGAGCATCAACGGCATCACCTCGGTGCTGCCGGAAGATGTTCTCGCTACGCTCTACGTGGACGACCTTTCGATCTCTTTTGGCGCGGCCCAGATGCCAACTCTAGAGCGTCGACTCCAACAGGCATTGAACCGCGTCTCTCGCTATGCCGAAGCGCACAGGTTTCGGTTTTCTTTGGCCAAGACTAAGGTGGTGCACTTCTGCCGCCATCCACGGCTTCACCCCGACCCAGATTTGTTTCTTAATGGGGTGCGCCTGGATGTGGTTGAGTCGCACCGTTTCCTTGGTCTTGTATTCGACCGACGCCTCACCTGGGAGGCTCATATTCGCAGCCTTAGGGTCTCTTGTACCCGCGCCATGGACATTCTCCGTTCCGTGACGTTCAGCGCTTGGGGCGCTGATAGGGCTACCGCCTTACTTTTTTATCGATCCTTTGTTCGCTCGAAGCTCGACTACGGATGCGAGTTTTATGCATCCGCAGCCGAGCGTTTATTGCGGAAGGTGGATTCGATCCACCACACCGGCCTTCGCCTTGCGACCGGTGCCTTCCGCACTTCCCCCATTGAGAGCCTGTTGGTCGATGCTGGGGAGATGCCACTCGCTCTGCGCCGCGTGCAGTGCATCACTCGCCTGTACGCGCGAGCCCGGCGCCTCCCTCAGTCGCCAACAGCTCTCACTGCATCCGCAGCTGATCTCGATGGTGCCTATGCCGCCGAGAGACGCCAGTCATGCCCTAAGCCCTTTGGGTTTAGGGCCAGGAAACTCCTTCGAGAGCTAGATATAGCTCTCGGGCCGGTGGCGCCCCTGGTTCTGCCCAGGACGCCACCCTGGAGGGTACCACATTTGGCTATTTGTCGCCACGCCTCTGCTCCCAAAGCTTGTACTGCGCCGGGGAGTATTGCGTTCGACCTTTTTGGAGCACACATCGTGTCACGCTGGAACCGTGCCAGTGTATACGGATGGCTCCAAGTCCCAAGAGGGGGTCGGCTTCCACGCCGTATCCCCTCTGTTTGAAGTCAGCGGGGCTCTACCAGGCGCTGCGTCTGTCTTCACGGCCGAGCTGGTGGCAATACACCACTCGGTACGGGAGATTACGCGACGTGCCCGGTTCGGAGACCGGATTGTGATCTATAGCGACTCACAAAGCGCCCTGAGTGCTCTCGGGGCATTGGAATCTCCGCATCCCCTGGTTCGCGATATTCGTGACGCCACGGTTTTTGCGAGCCGGGCAGATGTCGAGATTATCTTCTGCTGGGTTCCTGGACATGTGGGAATTGCGGGGAATGAGCGCGCCGATGAGGGCGCCAAAGAGTCCGCGAGGACTCTGCGACCGGACCAGCGTTTCGCTCTTCCTCACACCGACTACATGGCAGGAATACGGGCAGCTCTTCGGACTGCTTGGCAAAGAAGATGGGAGACGGTCGAAGGGAACTTAAAGTTGCGTGCCATTGCGCCGCGACTGTTCCCATGGACCTATCCCCCAATGCCGCGGCGGCTTCAGGTTGCTTTCTGTCGTCTCCGAATCGGACACACTCGTGTGACGCATCGCTATCTGGTGGAGCGCTCGCCTGCGCCCTATTGCAACGACTGCGTCGTCCCCCAGACTGTTCGGCACATTCTTGTCGAATGTCCCAGTCTGGGTGATCTTCGCGCACGACACCTGTCCCGGTACCGGGATGGGCGGGGTCGCTACCGCCTGTCCCTTGTACTCGGGACGAGTGCGTGCACTTTGACTGGTGGACTTGCTAACTTTTTGGGGGAGGCCGGCCTTCTCCCTTTTTTTTAACCAGGCTTAATTTTTGTTGTTGTTGTTTTTGTTGTTGTTGTTTTTGTTATTGTTTTTTTTATTGTTATTTCTTTTTTGTTGTTCCCTGTTCCATTTTTTGAAGTAGCCTAGAACTAGGCTGTTTGTTTACGGCGACTTATGCCTAAGTCGGCAGTCGCCAGATAGCCCCTTAAATAAAAAAAAAAAAAATCGGGACCGATTCGTGCGCACAGACTTGTGGACTATACGACTTTTTCCCTCCACTTTATTTGACTGTTTTTTTGTGTTTTTTTTTTGTAACTCTCATGTTCCTCTGCCGTGGGACGCCGGAGCGCGCTTCCTTCTTGCTTTTTTGTTTGTTTTCTTTTATTATTTTTTTTAGCCTTTGTCCTTTTTTATCGTTATTTGTTATTTACATATTATTTTTTTTAATATAGCATAGTAGTAGGCTGTGTTGAGTACGGCGACTTATGCTCAAGTAGGCTGTCGCTAGATCAGCTCCCAAAATAAAAAATAAAACCCTTTCCCTCCCGGCTTCCCTCCGACCCGGACTTTGTAGATACGCACCGGTTATTGGGTCTTGTTTTCGACCCACGCCCCAACTGGCATGCCCATATTTGCAGCTTTAGTATCTCTTGTACCCTGGCCATGTACATTGCGTTCCGTGACGTTCAACACCTTGGGTGCTGATAGGGCAACCGCAGTGGTGCACAACTCAAAATGGGTGGCGGTCCAAATTCGTTTTTCATGATTTATCAGCGGGCCGAATAGGAAAATAAAAACGAGCAATTCTCTCATTACTTTATATTTATAACTCATTGTTCTAATTGCATTTTAAAACGTATTTTCCTTATCCACTCTTTTGAAGCCGTTTTTGTTCCACCAATTTAGCCACGTTTGCTTCCAATGGAGATATTGCGATTCTCAACACCGTGTCAAGATGTTCATCTGTTATTTTGGATTGATGCTTTGATTTATTGACATTCATGATCGAAAACGACTGCTCACAAGTATATGTGGACCCAAACTGCACATCCCAAAACTTAGCATTTGTAAGCAGCTTTGGATATAATTTTGTATTGAGACGCCGATAGAACCCGATGAGAGAATACTCTTCAAAGAAGGTCTTCAAATTGGAATCAGCTTGCAGATCCTGGAGTTCAAGTTGGGTCGCTGGATCCACGAGCTCTTCGGCATCTACTCTGAAAGGGTGCTGAAAGAGTGCAAGCTCTTTTTTCCTCCCAGATGTTTCTTGGAATCGTTTCACGAATTTTTTTTTCAAAAACTTTACAATGTTTGGTGTATTTCTCGAAATCTGGAACAAAATCCATATTATCAAGGATAGAACTCATGGTCTTAAACTGCAATACATTGCCTTTAGACAACTGCTTCTGGAAAAGAACAAGTTGCTTCGGAAAGCTTGGACATCACGAAGTAAATCTGTAATGAGCTGATTCCGACCTTGCATTTTGAGATTCAAATTATTGAGATGCTGTGTAATATCGACCAAAAATGCAAGATCAAGCACCCAAGTAGAATCAGAGAGAACATCTACCACCATCATTCAACTTTTAGTCTTCAATGTCGGGTTCTTCTCTTGTAAGAACACTATCACTTCTTGACGGAGATAGAAGAAGCGTTCCAAAACTTTCCCTCTACTAAGCCATTGGACATCACAATGAAAAATTAGATCCATGTACTGTGCCTCAACTTCTTCGAAAAAAGATCGGAATTGCGATGCGTTAACCCTGTCTTCCGAATCTCTGACGCATGTTGTCACGACGTGCATAACATGATCAAGTTTCAAGGCCTTTCCACAAAGGATTTCCTGGTGTATGATACTGTGAATAGTGAGAACATCTTGTTCGAGATTCTCGTTGCGAACGTGGTTCTTCAGGGGAGCTACAACCCCATTCTCACTACCTGTCATAGACGGAGCACTATCTGTCGTGAGCCCTGCTAACTTGGACCACTGTAATCCGGGGAACCTTCAGTTGAAAAAACTCCAGTATAGCCGTATGTATGTCAATACCACATGTACGATCTTGAAAACCAATAAAACTAAGAAAATCTTCATGAACATTAAAATCCTCTGAAATACCACGAATGAACACGGCCAGTGTCGATCATATCATTGCTTTCATCAAAAGCAATGGAAAATTAAATGAACCCATTAGATTTCGAGGACAATTGTTTGGTGATATTCTTTCCTATTCCTTCGATTCTTCGCACAATGGTCATTCTTAATAGACTGATTTGGTCAAACAGGGGTGCTTTTTCAGGGACGATGAGCTTCGCTACGTCTCTCATGCAATTTCCGATGAATTCTACATCTGTAAATGGTCTCGAGGATCGAGCAATCTTCTGCGCCATAGTGTAGCTTGCAGTAACCACGGTATCTTTCTGTTGAGCAGGTTTCCTGAAGAAGTTTGCCGACCAAATCTTCTCTTAGCTTTCCTGTAGTATTGGAATACTTATTACTGTGCATCGTATGGTAATGCCTTTTCACGTTGTAAGTTTTTGATACAGCAAGAGACTATTTGCACACGAGACACAATGGTTTTCCCTTGAACTCAACAAATAAATATTTTAGGGTCCACTCGTCTTGGAACAGCCGATCATCATCACGCTTTCTCTTAATATTCATCTTTGAACACATCAAATTCTGCAAAAAAACAAAACAAGAAATAAACCATCATTAAATCATATGCAAAAATAAATTTATAGTAAAGTGATAACAGTATGAAAATAAAATCATACAGGCTGACACTGAACCGGTCAAACAATATTAGAATTAACTTTCTAACAAACATCACTGAGAAGGAATATGAGCTGAATATTGCTTCAACTATCTCTCACTTGCTAAAAAGAAACTATTTAAATTTCCTCAGTAGTACTTGCTTAAAACAAAACAAAACAAACTAGAAAGCACAATTATAGAAAATTAAAATGTTAAGAATAACTAAATTAAAAGAAAACAATAACTAATTAAAAGATCGATATAAAATCCATGATTTAATCCGGATCATTCTCATAATCTAATCAATTATTCCTAGTGCCATTTCGGACGTTTTTGGAAAATTTCAACATAATGCGTCCATATCCTTTTGAGTTATTTTGCTAACAGACAGACAAACAAACGCTACCGAAAACAACCTCCTTGGCGGAGGTAATAATACATCATACTTCTATGCCTCCAAAAGTTAGATTAAATATTCAATGATTGAAGTAACAGCAATTGGCTCGAATTTCTAACAGAAATCCCGAAATCAGCTTAAGAAGGAAATCGCCTTCGTCAATGTATCAACAATGAAGTCCCGCTCAAAAGATGTAAACAAACAAATTGGTAGTGTTGCCGAAATCGCGGTTCAATAAAAAATAAAAACACGAAAAACAAAAATAGAATGATCTGGGCTTCGCGGGCCACATGTGGCCCGCGTGCCTGGAGTTGTGCACCACTGGGCTACTGCCTTACTTTTTGTCTCGATCCTTTGTTCGTTCGAAGCTTGAAAACGGATGCGAGTTTTACACACATGCAGTCGAGCATGTAATGCGAAAGGTGGACTCGAACCACCACACCAGTCTCAGTCAAGCGATTATTGTCTTTCTCACTTCCACCATAGAGAGCCTACCCTTCTCTTCCACTTGCTCTGCGCCGTACACATTGCACTATGAGCTTGTACTCGCGAGCCCGTCGTTTCCCTCAGTTGCCACCGAGCTCTCTCTGTCTCCACGCGTCTGCTCCCAAAGTTTGCCTTAGTAGTCAGTCGCCAGATGAACTTTCTCTCTCTCTCTCTGCGCCCAAAGTTTGCCCTCTTAGTCAGTCGCCAGATGAACACACTCTCTCTCTGCTTCCAAAGTTTCTATCTACAGTGCCGGGAGCATTGCGTTCTCCCTCTGTGGAGCACACTTCGTCTTACGCTGGATCTCTGCCAGTGTAAACAGAGAGGTTCGTTTCCCATGCAGTATTCCCTCTGTTTAAATTCAGCGGAGCTGCGTCTGTCTTTACAGCCGAGCTGCGTCTGTCTTCACGGCCGAGCTGGATGCACTACCCCGCTCGGTACGGGAGATAACGCGCGTGCCCGGTTCAGAGGCCCGATCATGATCTATAGGGACTCACAAGACGCTGTGTGTTCTCTGTGGGCATTGGAATCTTCGCACCCCTTTGTTCGAGGTATCCATGTTGCCATTCTCGCCGTCCCCTGGGCTTTCAAGATTTTCTTCTGCTGGGTACCTGGACATGTTGGGAATAAGGGCGTCCCCGAGGCCTAGGCGATCAGACTATGGTTTCACCCTTCCTCACACTCACTACATGGCGGGAATCATTTCAGCCCTCGTGGCTGCCTGGTAAAGTAGATGTGAGACTGCCGATGGGAATTTAATATTGCGTGCCATCTCACCACGACTATTTCCGTGGACCTACCTTCCACTCCCACTACACATTCAGGTCTCTTTCTGTCCTGTTCAAATTGGACACACTCGCGAGACGTCCTCCCACTTGATAGGGGCACCTCCCTTGTACATAAATGCGATGACTCGCTCGTACCCCCAAACTCTTCGCCACATTTTTGTTGACTGTCCCAGTCAGTGGTATCTCTGCGCATGTTACCTTCCCCGGTACCTTTACGAGTGGGGTCGTTACCGTTCTCACTTGTACTCGGAATGACTTCGTTCGTGCGCACACACACTTGTGGAGACTGACTTCTTGGAGGAGACTGTCTTTCTCAATTTTATTTCTCTCTCTTTGGTGTTGGTCGCATGCCCTGTCGCCGGAGGGAGGCGGATCCCCGCCCCTCCCCCCAGACGCCGGAGCCTGCCGTGTCTCTTGCTGCTTCCTTGTGCAATGATTTGTTTGCTTTCTTTTTCTTATTGCTTAGTGTTTATATTGTCTTCTTTTGTCTTATTTTTGTCTGTGGTTTTTAATCTAGTCTTTTTTTAATTTATGGTGAGTTATTATTCCCTTGGTTGCAGTTGCCATTTGTATTGTTTGGTTTCTGTTTATTTTTGCTTACTCTTTGTATTATTTTGTTTTAGGTTCTTTTAGTCAGATTTTTTTTGTTGTGTTTTAGGTTCTTTTTAGTCAAATTAAAAAAAGTTTTGCTCTTGGTTCTTTTTAGGCAGATTTTTTTCTTTTAATTTGTTTGGTAATTGGCCTGTTTTTGCTTTTTATTTCTTACGACAAGTTATGCCCTATTGACAGTCGCCAGATGGGCGCTTTAAAAATACTCGCTGGTCCCTTTGTTCCCCTCTTCCTTCTAATTTTATGGACCTTGCGGGTTATTCCGAACTTGTGTTGTTCTGTTTCGTTGGTATGTCTTCACTTTGGTCCTACTTTTTGCCTTTAGTTTCATCTTCCTATGTTAGAACTGATAAAATGGATTGACCAAGTGCTTTAGCGTTGCCTTTAAAGATGTTGCTAGGCTTTCATTTCCCCTCCACCCAATTTTGTCCTGTTGATTTATTTTTTCCATGTTGCCACCAGGAGTCAGAATTGCCCTAACTATACTTATTATATTTGCCCTAAAATTTTGTCCTCAATATTCACTTAAAACCTCGATCTTCTCATAGTTCTGGTTTTCTTCGTCTTTGAAAAATTACTTTTTAAGTGTCACTGCGAGACTGGCTTTGTGGTAATGCTCTTATCATTGAATGTAATTCATCCCAGTTTGACGGAAAATGATGCGATATATGTATATTAGTCTTCGCGTGTGTTAGTAGGTCAAAGAAAAGCAGCTGGAGTCTTCTCCATCCCTGGCCCCAAGCAGCGAAGAAATATGCGCTTTCTATTAGGGAGAAGCGACAGACAGACAAAGGGTAGTTAATCCGAGACGAACTTTTTGGATCCGTGAAAGCAAAAGAGGTAAGGAGGGGAGGATTTCGGGGCGAATATCCATAGGAGTGTGATTTTGAGGGAAACTCGTGTTTGAAGAATCTGAATTTATAGGTTTGGGTGGCGAGTTATTTTGGTACAACCGCAGGCTCAGAGGATGCAGAAGGGAGTTAACAAGGTGGGGAGATGAATGCGTCGGGTGATCCATCTTGCCCCGCCCCCTCCTTTGTTGGGGACGGCGGGCACGGGTCGGGAAAGTTGCCTAGTTTCGCCTGGATCCGGGCGGGATTTCTTGGTCCGTATACGCACTACGCGGCATCACCACTACTTCCAGATTTCCTCAACCATTACGTTTCGCCCCCAAATAATGCACGGGGGCGGGGGCTGCGTGTGGGGATGCCTTGCCAAATGGAAGGAAGCCGATGTGTGCCGTTGTTTCGGGGGTGCTCGACGAGTGCCCTCGTTCCCACTGGAGCGTTGTTGGCTGGTCCGTTTCGCTCGGGGTATGAGAGATATTACTTCCCCTGTCTCGTGTGCTGGGTGGTTCCACGTTGAATTTAGTCCTGAGTGCTGAGGGCCGGGGTAGGAGGGGTGTAGATGAATGGTTCCAAGGTATCAGGAAAGATTTAAAGCGCAATAGCAAAGAAGGTGTTTCCTCGCAAAGTTTGCAACGAAGTGAAAAAATGGGTGGAAGAGAGATAACAGAGTATGCTGAAAATTGGGGCTGGGGGATTTATAAAAGCTGGTTTGCGACTAGCCTGCGATATTCTCCGCCGGCTAAGAAAATAGGTGAGAAGATGCTTGTAAAGAAAGGAGCGGAAGAGGGGGGGGGGGTAAATGGACATGCCTGGAATGAATTAATAAAGCCTAGGTAATCTCGATCTAGTTCGAGACTGCCTGAGGCCCCTCCTCTAAGTACCAGGTGGATTTGTTTATACAGGGCAGCCCTTTTGAGGGCATCAGTAGGTGGAGGAGGGGGTACCCCATCCCCTCTATTTTTAACGAGTTTCTGTACGTACTTGGCATACTATGGGATATCCTGATTGCCACACACAAGAGACATTGAAGGATAAAATAAATGACCGACTAGATTTTTGTATTAAGAATTCGTGTGTACGTATTTCATTGTTGCACGTGCTTACGCTCTAACTCTACCCGGAGCTCGTGTTCATTGAGCAGAATGATCGTTTAGGTAATGTAAAATCGCACATGTGTACCATAGAATAGAAAGCTATTTTTAATTCGAGGTATCTTCATCATAGCGCCACTAAGCAACACGTAATACCTTCTCGCACGCTGGGAAACACACACACACACACACACACACACACACACACATACACAACATCCTGTTGTAGTCTTTCATATCGGGAGATTATGTATTTAAGCGTGCGATGCAGTTTAGTATTGGTGTAATAGTGTGTTGCGACTTGCGTTTGTCTGTCTTGATTCGGAGGTTTGTGATTTCGTTTGGATTTGTGTTTGCTCACCCTGTCCGGAGTTGGGGTTTCTGAGTCCGTGCAGCCTTGCGTTGTGAAAGGGTGTTGTTGCCAATCCGGGATCCCCTTTCATTTTTTTCATTCTCTTTTCACTCTTTTCATTTTGTCCTCCCCCATCCCCCTAAGTTATTCTCGGCAACTGTTCGTTTGTCCCTCTTAAGTTTACAATAGGGTAGGTCAACCTGAAAATTCGTGCCGCTTTGGGGAAAAAATAACAATATTTTCCCCCAAAAAATTAAATCAATTATAGAGTTACCACTTTGTAACTTTTCCCATTTTAATGGTTTACCCCCCCCCCAACCAATTTCTTTGAAAAAAATAAGAATTGCTTTGTAAATTCTGTTGACATCGCACTACTACCTAATGAGAGCCACACTGAGTTTTTTTAAGCAATAAAATAGGAAAATGTTGTACAACAAAATGGTAACTATATAATTGATCCACATTACTATTTTATTTTTTTCCAAAACGGAACGAACTTCCGAATATCTTTGGAGGCACTGTTCGTATAATGTCTGTTCGTACGCGCGCGTTGTACCCTATGTATAACAGCGTGTACATTTTATTATTTCTATGGCTTTTATCCACGTGTTTGTTGTAAGTATTTTTCTTTTCCAGATCCCCCATTGTCTCCACTTGCCATGGATACGCCAGATCGCCTCCTCGACGCGGAATCTCTAAATGTGCCTGTTTGCGACCGCCGGATTCAGTCTCTGGAGAAGCAACTCCACATCGAGCTCAAGGTGAATGGATGGATAGCTGAGACAAATGGAAATAACCACTAGAGGGAATTAAGGAGTTGGGGACGGATACGCACGTTCTTACTCCTTAGCAGGCCGTCGTTCCCTGGAAAACATGAGAAAGAACTAAATAAAAAGGAGTGAAGAGGCGGATGGGGGGAAATTATCGGAATGAATCGTAAAGAGGCGAGTTGTAGAGACGTACCACTGAACACCGTCAAAGCATTCAAACCTGCGAACCTCTTTTCTTTCTCACACCCTTCCCTCCCTATTTGCGCGATCACCGTGCGCCAAGGCACCTCTTAACCAACTCTCCCTCCCTCCCTCCCTTAACCGATAGTGACCCAAGTATCTGGTGCCTGCAAGGAGGTTATGAGGATTCCCTGGGGATGAGGTCCAAAGACAAGTTTGAAGGATTGATTGTATATCTTAGTGAAATTAGGATGGAGGGGGGGGGGGGAGGCGTTAATATGAGGAACAGAAAAAAAAGAAAGGAGGGGAATTACGAATAGAAATAAAGGGCGGGTCTGCATACGACGACAGCCCTTAATTTGGTGGGAGCCGAGTTCTTCTCAACCTATCGGTAGAGGGAAAAGACCGGCTCTCCCTCCACTCGAATGGGTGCTCGAGAACACTCCTAGGCCCCCCCCTCCCACGAAGGAGGTTAAGGTTATTTTTTTATGTTTATGTACATTACACACTATTATTCCTTGGTTGTTGTTGTTTTTAATCTCTTGTCTGTGCTCAAGCATTTAGGGTGGTCGGAGCGGCACCCTAAATGCTTGAGCACAGACAAGAGATTAAAATTTTGGTTTGCCTACCTAATTTTCCCCATTGGATTAGCTCAAATGGGCGTTCCGAACTGTGGGTGGTTACATCATTATGGCAACCGCTGCTCATTCGACTCGACTCACAAGGATTCCCGGGTATCCCTGTTACACTTGATACCCGGGGGAATTGAATATCCTTCCGGCCTGAATGTAATTTAGGGAACCCCTGTCGTCACTGGGTTGACATGAACACCCTGATGGGGCCTTGGAAAGTTGTGGGTGCTTTTTCCCCCTTGCTCCCCCTTAACGCCACTTTTATCTTTATTTATTAGTAGTACTCTTATTACTGCTCATCCCTCAATCTGTTGTCTACGTGCACTTTGTACCAGGAGGAACTGTTCTCATCTGGACAGAGTAATGTCCGCTAGACATGGTGCTTAGGTGGACTGCCTGCCATCTTGATATCACCAAGCGCCGGGATATGATGATAATAATCGTTGATCACCCACCCTAGTCGTTAGTGGACCCGCCTATCTCTACTTATTTCTATTACATACCCGCCTACCCCTTACCAAACTTGCTCTTCTATCTGTGGAGGTTCTGGCTGCTCGTCCCACTTTCCCCCTCATATAGGTCCTTAGTCCAGTGGCAGTGTATACCATAAGGTCCCTTCCTGCTGCTAGGGCCGAAAGCTCGCCGGCTAAGGCATGTATTAGACACGGGGTGTGTTTGGACGTCCACTCTGCTCACCTTCTTCCAATACACATTTAAGGTGACTACGTTGACACCTTCCTTTATGGTCAAAGCTCGTCTCAATGGTGGACATGGTTGTCAAGGCCCATCTTAGCTCGAACCCCTGCGTCGAGTATGTGTAAATGATCACATTCTGGAATTTTCTGAGACTACGGAAACTTTTCTCTTAACCTCTCAAGGCATTAGGTCATAGTATCTACTATAGATGCATTTTGTTTTATTACTGACGATCGTGGCTTCCACAGAGTCAAATAGTGGGCGGGTACATGAAAATTCACCTCCAAGCGCGGCCTCGCCCTCCCTAGGTGTCCGTTGAGAACGAAGGAAATCCAGATAAACCAACCGACAGAGGGGCTCCCCTGTCACTACTTATATGCCCCAATGTGGCTTCCCCTTTGCTATCTTCGGAGCCGCCTTAGGGCAGCTACACCCCAGAAAATTTGCTGGAACCCCTATGCTTTTTCACGGCTCCCTCCAACTTTATTTTTAGCGGATATTAAGTTTACTCTTCTTCTATTGCTACGGTTGAGGTGGCCTTTCCATCAGCCCTTCCTGTGGGTCGCCCATGGACGACCCAATCTCTACACCAGCAGCAATCCCCCTTTCCTTTCACAGGGGACCTTCAAGAAAACAGGAAGGTTAGCCAGGATCGACTGCTCCCAGTGGGAGCGACCTGATATGGTCAACTTCCCTAGAGGGGCAATGAATAGCAGGGCGCATCGGGTCGAGCCCTCGACACTCTAAAAACACTGAAGAATCCTCGATTGAAATCCGTGATACCTGGGGGGGGGGGGAAACATTTATTCGCTCCCAGAACTGGACATGATCTCAGGGGTGGCACAGCCACAGATGGCATAATCGTCCCTGGGGCGAATTTGGGCTCTGTGCCGAATCTAATCCGCCGACGTATAAGGTTCCCCTTAGGTGGCTTGGTCGCCCGAGGACTGACGCAGAGAGGAAAGACCTCTTCCACTGGCGGCCCTTTATCAGCTAATACCTACTCCATTTGGGAGAACGATCTTGATGAAGCCGGTTCGTCCGGCCTAGGTCCCCTTTCGAGTTGGAGAGAAGCGTGTTCAACCACCCCCTCACCCTCCTCTCCTAAAAATAAAAAAAGAAGTAAGAAGAAGACAAGGAAAAATAAGGGTTCCTCTCCCTCCACCAGGACTCCGGGAACAAACGGGTCCTCTGCTTTTTGTGCGCGCAACCATGGCCAAGATCGATAAGTCCGCTCTGAGGTGCCCATGAGTGGGGGGGTCCCAGACTAAGACCAAAGTTACAAGTGCGCTGAGTGGGGCCTTAATTACATCTGGGAGAGAATTAGCTTACTTTATTGGGACAGCCGAAGGTGTCCGCTTTCTAGAAATGCAACCTTCTGGCGAATGCGTTGGACCCTTCCGAGGCGGCCATTATTAGTGCCCTTCGGACACTTGATGGCTCGCTGGTGAGTGTGACGCCGCACTCTACCGGGATCTTCGCCGAGTGCTTTATGCCAGGGAACTCGTGGACTAGTCCATAAAATACATCACCTCAGAGATGACCGACTACGGGGCGGTCAAGGTCTAACGTGTGATGAGAAAACGAGGACCTTAAGATCCACCTCGACAATCTTGGCGCAGCCAGCGCTGCCTTGGACGTTATATGCATCAATGTTAAAAACCCCCTTTGCTACTGGCCCCTCCAGGCCTACGGGCATGGGCGGCCCTTCCTTGCTATCGCTTGAGTTGGCAGCACAATGGGTTCACACCCACCCTCGACTAAAACCAGAGCCCCTCCCATAGCGATACCGTTTCCCGCAAAGCGAAACGGCCACTCGCCTCCAACGACTCGTTAGACTCACAGGAGGCAACATCCGTGAAGGTGGTCGTGAGGCAGTCGTCCGGGGACGAGCGGGGTCGCTACCACTTGTCTCTTGTACTCGGGACTGGTTCGGCACAGAAACTGGACTATATGATTTTTTTTGGAGGAGGCTTCCTCCACTTTATTTGACTTTTTCTTCTTTTTTATAGGCGATTGTTCCTGCGCTATGGGGCGGGGGCTATCCCCCGACGCCAGAGCAAGCTTCCTTCTTGTTGCCTTTTTGTTTTGTTTAGCCTTTGTACTTTTTACCGTTGTTATTTACTTGTTGTTTTTTTTAATATATCCTAGTAATAGGCTCTTATGTGAGTACGGCGACTTCTGCCGTAGTAGGCAGTCGCCAGATGGGCTCTCTCGATCTATTCTTTTGCTCTTCTGATGCATAGCCATTTTCTGAACCGCTCTCGCCTTGAGCCCCCTCGGGGGGTGGTTGGGTTCTTCTCCGGTAACCTTATCGCCGGGGACCTGGCTACTATTCCTAGATCGTGTGTTCGTTTTGCACGCGACTGCTTCCTTAGTGGTCAAACATAAGTGTTATGCCTACATGCTCTATATGAGCTACCCGAACGATTTCACTGTGTGAACTTCTTCTACTACGTCTATGTTACGGTATGTTTCGAAGCACACCCGCTTCTCTTACTAGCGGGCTACGTGTCTTAACTTAACGGGAAGACGACTCTAGCAGAGGTTTAGAAGCGAGTCAAATGGATTCGGGCTAATTTCTCGCAAGACTCCCCATCCCATTTTCGTTCCCCAGGAGAATGGGACGCAGTCTTACTGCGCGTCATGATACCGCTGAAGGCCGCCGCCTGGACTTTCCCTCCAGAGGCGGAAAACCCTTTAACGACAGATTTACATTGAGTGAGTTGCGTTCCGCTCTCGCTTCGTGCGCAGACACCGCCTCTGTTCCGGACGATGTCCCATATACCATGCTACGACACCTAGGTGAGCGAGGCATGTGCTTCTGTTAGGTTTTTTCAAGAGGATCTGGGCAGATGATATCCTTTTAGACTCTTGTCGAATGGACACTGCTCGCTTTTCGCAAACCGGGGAGAGATTACTCTAACGTGGCCGGTTTCCGCCCAATCTCTCTAACCTCCTGCGTCTGCAACTTGATGGATTTATTGGTAAATCTTAGACTAACCTTTTTTCCTGGACAGCTGAGGCTCCTTGTCTTCTGCATAGTGCGGCTTGCGCCAGTTCCAGTCCACGTCGGATGCTTGCTCCTACTGGAAAATCCCGTTTGTGAGGCCTTCCTTCGTATACAGCACTAGGATGTTTTTTCGATCTGGATAATACCTATACACTGCATGGCGATGCGGTTCATGAAGGCGCCCTTCATACCCTAAGCAATTTTGTTTTAGGGCTAGGATACTCCTTCGAGAGTTCGGTGTAGCTCTCGAGTCGGTGACGCCTCTGGTTCTGCCCAGGACGCCACTCCAGAGGGTACCACCTTTGACGATTTGTCGCCACGCCTTTGCTTCCAAAGCTTCCACAGCGCTGGGTGTATTGCGTTCGGGCATTTTAGAGCACACTTCTCGTGTCATGCTGGATCCGTTCTTCTGTGTACGGACGGCTCAAATTCCCAGGAGGGGTTCGTTTTCTCCTCAAATTGAAGTCTGCGGGGGTCTCCCAGGCGCTGCGTCTGTCTTCACGGCCGAGCTGGTTGCAATACACCGCTCGTGCCCGGTTCGGAGACCGGATTGTTATCAAAAGCGACTCACACAGCGCCCTGAGTGCTCTTGGACCATTGGAATCTCCACACCCCCTGGTTCGCGGTGTCCGTGATGCCACTTTTCGCACGAGTTAGGTTTAAGTCGAGATTATCTTCTTTTGGGTTCCTGGTCACGTGAGAATTGCCGGGAATGAGGGAGCTAGAACTGGGCGTCCAGAGCAGCGTTTGGCTCTTCCTCACACCGACTACATGACAGGAGTCAGGGCAACCCTCCGAGGTTCTTGGCAAAGAAGATGGAATACGACGGTGGGAACTTAAAAGTTTGTGCCATTACGCCGAGACTGTTCCCATGGACCTAACCCCAATGCCGCGACGGATTCATGTCGCTTTCTGTTGTTTTCGAATTGGGTACACTTGAGGGACGCACCCTCTTTTGATGGAGCTCTCGCCGCACCTTATTGCGACGACCGTGTTGACCCTCAGACTGTTCGGCACATCCTTGTTGAATGTCCCAGTCTGGATAATCTTCTCGCACGTTAGCCCTTCCCCGTATCGGGACGTGCTGGGTCGCTACCGCTTGTTCCTTGTACTCGCGACGGGTTCGTGTACACAGGGTTGCAAACTATGACTTTTGAGAGGAGGGCCTCCCTAATTTTATTTGACTCTTTGTTGTAGGTTGCATTTTCTTGCACTGAGGGGATGCCTCCCTTCGCCAGAGCGTGTTTCCTCGTTCTTCTTGCTCTTGTCCCTTTTTTTTGTTTCTCTGCTTTTGGCTTTTTTATCTGTTATTTTGTTTTTGTATTTTTTTATTGTTTGTTATTCTAGCCTAGTATTAGGTTGTAACTTGAGCACGGCAACCTCTGCCCTAGTAGGCACTCGCCAGATATGCTCCTAAAATAAACAAACAAAAACAGATTTAATCGTGTCTTGTGGATTAAGTCGGTGCTTCTGTTCACAGAACATTGATGATTAAGAATCGCTTGCAGGAAATAATATTCCAAAAGCAAATAATTACAGTGGGCCTTAAGACCGAATGGCCTCCCAGAAACCCTACTTTGACCCCACGTGGTTTGTGTTTATGGGGTCATTTGAAGAGTGAGGTTTATTCATCACCACCTCTCAATTTAGATGATTTGAGGAATCGCATCACAAATGAGATTAACATCTTGAAGAGACGTGAATGTTATCAAAAGAGTGATTAAGGTTCACAGAACACTGAATAACGTTATAGGTTTGCAATAAACAATAAAGAAAATGTTAACTGTTATTAAGGATTGATTATTTTGAGATGATTGTTTTTTATTTATTAAATCAATATCACAGACATTTTTGTCTCATTGACCAAATTGTGCGAAAACAAGCCGTTGTATACCCTTTAATTCAAATACACGCTGCTTGAATACTATGATGGTTGCCTGCAAAACCATTTACGGTGTAAAGTAGGACTGTTTTCTACATCAAATAAAATAAATGCTTTCCAAATATCTCAATTTCTTGAAAAGGTTATTTAGATTTAAATCTGGTATACTTTATTGTATAATGCTATACTTTATTATATAAGTATTTTGATTTATGGACATGAGTCTTGGTACAGCACTGTGACTACAGATAAAAAACTATTGACATTTGAAAATAAGGTTCTGCGACGAATATTGGGAGTTAAATGGTGGGATAGATTGTCAAATACCAGAATCAGAGAAATAACGGGGATGCAACCGGTCGATGAGTTTGTTAGATTTTCCCGTTGGAAATGGTTAGGTCATGTTTATAGAAAGCAGGGTATAGTTCGGGATACACCAGAGTTGGTGGCCCCTAGTAGAAGAGGTAGACCAAGGGAGACTTGGATAAGGACTATGAGGCGGGAAGCAGGAGATGATTGTTGGGAAGATCTTGACGCATTAGCTCAAGATAGAGCGTGGTGGCGTAAGTTCATTGAGGCCCTATGCATCCCCGTGGGTGCCACAGGAAATGATTGATTGATTGATACTTTATTGTGTTTCACTCTGTATAGCCGTAGAACCTCTTGCATGCATTTGGGATGGGAACTTTCTATTGGTGTTGGGGGTAGGAAGGCACAACAGCCTCCACTTGTCTCCTGACATCTCCTTGCGACTGCGTAAAAGGATAGATAAGGAAAATAGGGTTGGGGTGGGAGGTGTACCAACTCCTCCCTCCAGGCCCTGACCAGGGATGAATGAACAAAAGCTGGACGGCGACTAGCCTGTGAAATTATCCGCCGGCCATAATAAAATGGATGAAAAGAAACTTGCAAAGAAAGTGGTGAAAAAAAAGGTAAATTGGAAATGTCTAGAAGAAAAATGCGTTGTAGTTTTAATCTAGTTTGAGATTGCAGTGGAGCTGGACATCGTGTCGATCCTCCAGTTACCATGTGTAACCGTCTACATGACGCCCCCCCCCCTCCTCCTTCTTTCCCAGAGATGGAGTGGTAACGAGTCTTGCCTTTTCGCAGGTAAAAGCCGGCGCTGAAAACATGATTCAGATGTACAATTCTGGGCCGATGCGGGACAAGAAATTGCTGGCGGAGGCTCAGCAGATGCTGGCGGATTCACGCGCCAAGATCGAATACATCAAGATGCGGATCATGAAAGCGAATCAGGCGAAGGCGGAGACGGCCGATATGCAGGGCACCAGGAATAAGGGTAAGTCTTCCACCAGTTGGGTTGATATGGGAGAGAAATGTGTAGTCATTTAATCTAAGTTTCACTTTGTTAAGAGGAGGTTCCATTGTTGGAAGTGCTATGCGATGGGAGTTCCCGAAAAGTAATCAAAGTTCGAGCGTGACATGCATTCCCGAATTTGAAGAATCATGTTCGGTTCCATTAGCGGCAAGAGAAGATATGATGTCACTTTAATCGTGATGACCCGATCTTACCTCAAGCCGAAGATGGACAGGACCTACATCTACCGGCCTCTTTGAACTCCCGGGATCGTAGTATTCTCTTTAAGATCCAGACGTTGTGTGTTCAACTGCATCTGGTTCCTGACGGCAGTGAGTGCGAACGTCTGCTGGTCAAGCCGATGCGGTGTTTCTATGCGTTTAGTTTGGGATGGCGATCACACCAGACACTTACTAGGGACACCCATTTATAAAGGGACGACGGGGATGTTTCCTCTGCGTAGTTTTAGGTGGCTTGGCGTATAGACGAGGGTTTGGTTGTGGGTTTCGTACACGGGGGCATCGTTTCGAGAAGTGATATGCTTTGGAATACCTCGGTGTAACATACCTCTGGAGGGGTGAACTACACTGGGAGGATCATATTGGTCTTGCCTGTCGTGATAATCATGTCGGGTTTTGGATTGTGGTTGGAAAACTTTACTCCTCGGAAGGCAGTGTTTTTTATAGGCACCTCCTTCGTTTCGTAGTTTAGGTGATATATTTAGGGTGACACCCACGCCCTCCGTTTGTTAGTGTGTTTGATGAATTTCTGGGATTGGCTGATTGAGGGGCCTGCAAGTTCTCGGCGTGTGTTACTTTGTGTGTTTGAACTTTATTTCCCCCCAAAGTGATACCGAGCACCGATTCAATTTTATAAGTAGAGTATCTAATGCTGCAATGGGGGTGGGTGCTTATATTCTATGATGGAAGATGCAATGAGTTAAAGATGATTTAGATGGGAAGACCTTACCTTCTTTTGCAACCCGACCAGAGTTCGAGTCTGGGGCGGTATCGTTTTAGAGCTCAGGTTTCGGATGTTGGGCGAGTATACTGATGTCATCTGTGTTGTTGGACAGTCTGATGATATTCGGCATGTGGAGGGAGAGTGCACGGATCCTTATTGGACCCTCCTATTTATGTTGTGTTCTTGTTTCTATGCATTGTACAGTATTATCACACGTTGGCCTGTGTGGAAGTGCAAGCCATTTTTTTTTAGTTTTCTAGTTCCGCGTTATTTTGTTAAATAATGAGTTTATACCAAAAACTAAGCTTTATATTATATTTCGAGATTGCCTTACAATATATACATGATATGTGAGCTAATATATAACTATTAGATCCACAATATTTTTACTCATAAACCATGGATAGCATACATACATATCTGGAATTTCTGGCACATAAACTCTATCGTTTTGCTTCTGTATTGGCTTTTTAATTGTGAATATTTTTTCATCTCTGAAAAAGTTTATCTTAAATCCTTGAAATGTTTAAAATTCAAATTATTCTCAAGAATGCGATGAACGCGACTTGTTGAAAAGTTGCTCTTGATCTGGCTATTTTTGCTTTGTTTTTTGTTTGTTCTTTGTCCATCTTCCTGGCTTAAAATTAATTCCTCTGCTTCTATATTTTTCCTCGTACTCGTACTTCTTTCCCTGGCCGATTTTTTTAGATTGACTTTTATAATTACAGTAAACCCTCTTTATAACGAATTTCGGATATAACGAACCAACTTTCCTGGCTGAACTCCATCAGGTTTAACGAACCGAAGTTCGTTAAATCCGATGTAGTCCACTTAACTTTATTAGTAATATTAGTAATTACATACGTATTACATATTCATGCAATACAGTCTTTATATACATATTTACGTATACAGATTAACGAACGAACCATCATTATTTCCATCGCTTTTAACGAACTTTCAGTTTTAACGAACGACCCCCGCCCCATATAGTTCGTTATATCGAGGACTTAGCGTATCTCATCTTTAGTAAAGACTAGGTCCAGTGGGTGTGACGACCTGAGAAAAAATCATTGGCTAAAAAAATGATAAAAAAATATGAAGTAGAAGGGCGTCGAGTCTGAAGCATGCGTGCAGGCTGCCCCGTCATCACTCTTCCCTTCCGGAACCTACCGATGGCGGGTTCATGTCCACCCTCCTTCTGAGGTGCAAAGGGTGACACTTCCCTAGTTAATTAAAGTACCCCTCTCTCTGCACCTTCCCTCCAAATAAAGACCAACCCTTGTTATCCATGGGCTTGCCAGTGATTATCAACCTGATCTTTATGTGAATTTCATTATCCGATTGGAGGACTTCATCCACGATTGATGAGGGGCGTGGGTTGGGTGCGCAATTAACTGACATCATAACATGCTCTACTTTTATTTTTGTCTCCCTACTTCGGTGAGGTGGGCAGACCCCAGGCATGTTACCACACCCACTGAGGGGTTCTACCGGACCCTCAGTGAAGTGATGGAGTGACTGTTCCGTGTTTGTGTAATGTTGGAGGCAAGCGTTGGGAGTTGTTTAGTGTCATCGGTCCCAGTTTTTTTTGTCAATTTATATCACGAATGTTGGCTGTATGTGTGTGTGTGTGTGTGTGTGTTGTTTGCGTAAGGGGCGCTATAGTTCAAACTTTGTATGAGATTGAGCCTATGTTTGGTTGTAGGGTGTGCTGTTCCAAAAGCGAGATGTTTGGAGTGTTGTGAGCGTGTTGCGTAAATTCCTTTTTTGGTGTAATCTTTTGAACTTGAAAGGTTGGAACAGTGTAGATGTATCCAGTGTTTAGATATGTTGGATTTTGTGGATCGTTGGTTGCTGTGCCGTAGCAAGTGTAGGTGAGGGTGCGAGGGTGCATGAGTGAATTGGATATGTCCCCGAGTAGAAGAGTGAGGATGGTTGGGTCATCACTCATGAAGAAAAAAGATGGAGGAAAAGGGAGAGTGGTGATAAAGTTGTGTCTAGAAGAGGGGCCCACGCCCGACATCGGGAAGGCGACCTCTCCAGGGCTTAACAAAAAATATTCCGGAGAATGTCAGTAGACCGACATTTTATGTCTTTGCAGTACCGTCTTAAAGGGCGCAGGGGCTCAAATGCACACACACAACCCGTTTTGCGGTGAGGCAAGAGTGTGGGTTAGATCATTTTATTCACTAGTTTATTTTGAACTCAATTAGTGCTCAAATACAAGTTTGAAGGATTCTGTTTCGGCCTCATAATCCAATTCTATACATGCCCTGCACAACCCTATTGGACCTCCTTGAGATTAAAGATGGAATCCTCTTTTAATATCACGGCGCAGATATGTCTCGAAACCGTGCGACTTAGATTGACTTTCGAGGGAAGATAGGCATCTGTAGATAAGGCATATTAGGTCTTCAGTAAATAATAGAGAAAGTAACAAATTTGGGTACATTTATTGAATGCGTTTAGGTAACCAACCACAAGAGGGACTTTCCATCGTATTGCTCAGTAGAGTTGTTTGCCCCCTTTACCTATAGTGCTCAAGATATTCATCTTTGGTTTCTCCGGCTATATACATCCCACATAATTTCACTTCCAACTACCAACACTTTAAGCACTCGCCTCTTTTCCAAAACTTTATGGTGGGAATGCCATCGTATAATTTCGCTTATTTGTTTTTTTTCTTATACAAAATCGTTTAAGAGTTATAAATGGGAGTTTCGGCTTCCTTATGAATCAACGATGTTGGTTGTTGTTGATGGTCAACAAGCTATCTGCCAGAGGAGTCCCGAAACCCTGAAGAAGGATATTCCCTTTATCAGAGTTCCACAGAGCTCTTAAGGAGTTTATATTGTGTTGTTGGTGCGCAGTCTTCCATTGTGTTTCATTGTATGGACTATTGAGTTGCACTCTGGGCAGGCACCCGCAGGAGGCTAGCCTGTATACTATAAAGGCTGTATAGCCTGTTACACCCCCGTAAGGGGCACGGCGATGTTTTTTATCTACTTTTGATCACTGCATACAGTTGTTTTATTTTTTCTACTTATGCTGCATGGTTTATGAGTAAAATGATTGTGAATATAATAGTTATATATTTGCCCTAAATATCTTGCCTATATTGTGAAGTAATCTCGAAATATAATATAAAGTCTTAATTTGTTGGTGGGGGGGTCACTGAGTCCATGGATGCCAGTTGGTATCGCTACTGTGTGAAAGCATATGTGCCACTGGCGCCGAAGAGTTACTACTGATACCCGTTCGGCTAAACGAATCGCTCATGTAGAAGTTCAAAAAAGGTACGTCGCTCCAAGGCTGTACACGATAAGTCCTTATCGTATACTGCGAAGTTGTCATTTGCAGAGAGCCGCACCCGGCTTCTTCGAAGCTATGAGTCGCGTATCTCCTGGAGAAGGAAATCGTGGCCGTTCAGGCCCAGGATCCTTTCTCTTTTCGCGAGGCTAAGGATTTTGTTCTGGCGGCTCCTCCAGGCCGACGGGCACGGTCGTTTCGCGCGCACATTCGGAACCCTTCTGCGGGTTGTAATCTCCGGGCTCTTTCCCGGTAGGGCTAGCGACACAAAGGGTTTAACAGAGATTCCCCCCGCCCCTACTCAGCGTTTGATTCAATGATTTATTAAGGAGTGAATAGACATAATGAGATTTTACATACATGTAAAATAAATAGATAATATCGGGGAAATAAGATTAAATTAAGCGGAGAAGGGAAAGCTAAAAGATGAAGTATGAAGTAAAAGTTCCGGGAGAATTCGGAAATCAGATATTTACGTAATTTACATTATACTTGAACATAATAACAATATATTCTAAGATTAATCATTTATAATAATCAAATATAATACAGGGATACTTATCATTCTATTATTGTATACTTTAGTTCTATTATTTCTATTAGTTATAATTATATTACATTTATTATTGTATCATTTTACTTATACATTCATTTTATAGTTTTTGTAACTTACGAGTAGTTGTTTGTATTTAGGGACTTTATTATTCTATTGTTTATAATTGAATTATTAATTAAATATTTAACGCAGAGTCTATTTTGTTACTTAAATCACTTATCTTTCTATTAAATATTTTGTATTTTGACACTTTAATCACTAATGTTACTATTTATAATTATTTAATTTATGTATTTATTCACTTCCAATACTTATTCACCTTTGTTACTTTATTTTGTATATAGTCACTTTAATCACATATTTCTATTTATAATTATTTGATTGTATTTATTCACTTTCTTTTGAGTTTGGTCACTTTTACTAATTTAGTATTACACTTTTTGCCTTCACTTTGGAATCTCCGAAGTTTTTTGACCACTTTTAATTAACTCATTCGTCTGCATATTAACTAAATGAAGGTACACTTTCTGGCGGGATGTAGACGACTCCTTCCTCTATTACTCCTTCGATTTCCTTTTTTGGAGTACGGTCCATCGAAGGTCCACTTGCACTTGCCCCGCTGAATACCTCGGAGTAATTGCTCCTAGTCTTTTTTCTGGGGCTAGCACAGAGGTGAACAGAAGACCTTAAGGGCGACCTCCCCCCCCGTCGAAGAGGTAGCCTTTGTCCAGTACCTCTTTCTTCAGAGAGACCGGCACGCCTTCTTCTTTTAATATGTTTTCTCTTCCTCGTCTGTTTGCTGGGATTCCTTCTCTTTGATTAGTTTTTGTTTGCATTTTTTTTTCCTTTTCCTTTTCTTCGGGCTTTGGTTAGAGCAGTCACATTTGGAGTCTTCTTCCTCGTTAGATTTTTCTTTTTCTGTGGGCGGTTGTTCCTTTTCCTTCTCTGTCTGGTCTTCTATAAATTTGATGTTCAAAATTTCTTCAGAGGAGGGGTTCGAGGTGAACCACAGCTTTTTCTTTATGCCGTTCATCTGCAGAAGGCGATTAATTTCCTCTACAAATGTACTCGATTTTGCCAAAGTCGGCAAAGATAACCATTGCCATTATGTATTTCCTTGCTTTCGCTTGTCAATAGCAATTTTGGAGTATTGACCGGTTTTGTAAGGTTTGTTCGGGTTGAGTTAGCTAGCGCTGCTTCCACGTAATTCCTTTTCCTTGCCTCTTTTTCCGTTTTCGCTTTTTAGCCGAATTGCCTCCGTGATTCTTCCCGTTGGGAAAAACCGCCGCGCGCCTCCCGAGTCG
Organism: Ceratothoa steindachneri; assembly: GCA_963969495.1. NCBI lineage: Eukaryota > Metazoa > Arthropoda > Malacostraca > Isopoda > Cymothoidae > Ceratothoa > Ceratothoa steindachneri. Next base: position 97,388,959 of record OZ018330.1, read on the forward strand.
TTAGACTCATAAGTTGCAAACTCCCCGAAGATGATCGTGAGGCCGTCTTCGTGAATTAGTAAAGCTGCCCCCTGAAAGGAGGATCAGCTTATACCCCGCCCCGCATGAGCCTAGAACGGGGGACTCTGAGAGAGCTTCCTTCGCCTCCGAACTGCCCTGACACATAAGGTTTTAAAGGGGAGGTAGGAAAAGACGCATACCGAGCACAACTTCCCCCCATAAGTCTTCAAAGGCGACAGCGCCCGGAATTATGCCTCCGGCAAGTGAACGGTCGTTCCCATGAAGTCTTCTCAACGAAGGGGGCCCCCGCATCTCCCAGCTAGGCCTAGAGGGCATACTCCTTCAATGGAATTGCATTGGACTTCGGGGCAAACTGGGAAGAGCTGCGGAGGCTCGTCTCCTCCCATTCCCCGTTAGCTATTTTTTGGAGGACACCATTCTGGTCACGTACCCCCCCTGCTCAACCTCCTGGGCTATTATGGGTTTGCGACTCCGCACCACGGGATGGGGGCAGGGCGGGAGGATGCGCGCTTTACAACCGGTATGATGTCTTTGTTCTTTTATTTGCTATAAATACCTCTTTTCAACAGTCGCAGTGCAGCTACACCTGGATAGGAGGTATACTGTTATTTCTGCGTAAATTCGACCGTCAGCCGACTTGACGCGAGGACTTTTCGTCGCGTTATTTTCCCGTTGCCGAGGTCCTTTTTTCTGCACCGGGTTTTTTGTTAGACGCCCATTCTGGGGGGACGACTCGATCAGGTCTTTGCATACCTGATCGACGAGCTGGAGATAGGTAGCCTAAACGTGGATGAGTTTACGCATCACTGCCCGAGAACCACTTCATGACTCGATCTGTCCTTTTGCTCTCCTGATTTTGTTGGGAGGTGGTCGATGATCTATGTGGTAGTGATCACTTTCCCATTCAAATATCATTTTCTGGGTCGCTGCTTAAAACGGGCGCGGTGGTGCGCATTTCCTGAAATGACTGATTTTTCTAGCCCAGTCATGGAGTTAGGTTGGTGGATGAGGCCTTTTGAGTTTTTCTCCTGCAACCTCATCGCCGTGGACATGACTAGTATTCCTTGAAGGTCTGATCATTTTTGCACGCAGTTCCGTTTCTTTGGTGTCGGCCGAATGTGCGAGTCCCCTCAGAGAGAAGCGTTATGATTTCAGTGTGTATTAATATCGTCGAGCTAGTGCTCAGGTTCGGTATATTTCAAAGCACTTCCGCCCCTCTTCCTGGCAGGCAGAAATGTCTTTAATTAATAGGAAACTTGAACTGAAGCGTTACAACCGCGATCTGTGTGGGAAATTTTCACATGCACTATCTGTGGTAGCTGGAACGCACTTTCAGTGGAAGTTGTCAACAGCAATTCTGTTGATCAGTTCAGGTCAAGACTGGACAAAGTCTTGAAAAGTTGCCGTTTGGGCACGTAAGCCGTTGAGCAGAACTGTGCCTGCTCCACTGCTCGTCCAAAGGTACCCTCTCTGAATGGACCATAAGGTCCTCTAGGGTACTTTTTATCTTTGTAGCTCCTTGTAGCTCTTGCAGAGGTATGGATCTTATCAACAGCATTGGGGGCAACTTCTGGCAGCACCCGACTCCGGTTCTCCTGGAGAACAGAACCACAATCTCGGACCCCGCGTCTGTGGTGGAGTCCTACCCAAAGCCGGGATGCTGCCCCGTCAGCATTGAATGCACATCGTGATGTCGCGTAGGGCCGCCAACTGGACTTTACTTCCAGAGGCGTAGAACCCTTCAACAACAGGTTTACATTGAATTGCGTTCCACTCTCGTTTCATGCGCAGACACCGCCCCCTGATCCGGATGATGTCTAATATGCCATCTCTTTTGTCGTGGCTCAGATGACAACTCTAGATCCTCGACTCCAACTTGTATTGAGCCCCATCTCTCGCTATGCCGAAAATCACAGGTTTCGATTTTCCTTGGCCAAGACAAAGGCGGATGTTTCTTGGTTTGTTTTTGATCAACGCATCACCTGGGATTCCAATATTCGTAGCCTTAAAGTCTCATGTACTCGCGCCATCGACATTCTTCGTTCCGTGACCTTCAGCACTTTGTGTGCCGCAGTCGAGAATGAATTGTGGAAGGTGGACTTGATCCACCGCATCGCTCTTCGTCTCGTGGCCGCTGTCTTTAGGGCTACTTCGAGACCTCGATTCAATTCTCTGGGCGCTGCCGCCTCAGGTTTTGACTAGGACGCCACCCTGGAGGGTACCACCTTTGACTATATTGTCGCCACTCATCCGCTCCCAAAGTTTGTAGAGCGCTGGGCACTATTGCGTTCGACCTTTTGCGAGCACCTCTTGTCACGCTGTCTCCAATTCGAAAGCGGTCGTCTTCCACGCCGTATCGTCGCTCGTGTTTGAACTCAACTGGGCTCTACTATGACCTGCTTCTATCTTAAGAGCAAAGATGTTTGCAATACAACTCTCGGCACGGGAGATAACGCCTTCTGTCCCTTTCGGAGACCAGATCATGATGTTTAGAGACCTATTAGGCGCCCTGAGTGCTCTCAGGGCATTGGAATTTCCACATGCTCCGGTTGCCGCTAGCCGAGCCAATGTCTAAATTGGGGGAAATGAGTGAGGCGATGAGAGTGCCAAAGAATCAACGAGGACTGTACCTCCCGAACCCCTTTCGCTCACACTGACTACATGACAGGAATCAGGTCAGCCCGGATGCTGGGAAAAGAAAATTGGAACTCAAAGTTGCGCGCCATCGCACAGCGACTGTTCCCGTGTACCTATTCCTCAACACATCGATGGTTTCATGTCGCTTTCTGTCTTCTTCGAATATGGCACACTAAAGGGACGTTGCCATTAGATGCACCGCTTCTCTGCATCTTACTATGACAACTGCTTAATCCCCCAAGATTCCTTGGAACATTCTTTTTGAGTGTCCCACTTTGGGGGATTTTATCTCGCGCGAGGTCGCAGCTGCTTGTTACCCTGTACTCGCCTGGCCTTCTTTTGTTTGGGGAATCTATGATCGCGCTCGAATGGCAAGGTGTGGGGCTCAATCAGCCAAAGCCAGAGAATTCTTTTCTCTCCTTTATATATTTTACTTTTTGCTGCATTTTTAAAAAATTTAATGTTTTTTTTCCCTTTTATTATAGCTTAATTATAAGGCTAACTTGATTGCGGCGAATTTTGCCTATGTGGATAGTCGCTAGGATGGACTCCTTGTAAAATAATATGCAATGTAGACAGGAATGTATCCAGGCTGATAGGCACACTAACAAGCAAGGTCACCCCCCCCCCTCCTAAGTCAGGGCTTAGGTTAATGTATGTTCTATCACCTGCAGGAGACTCCACGGACACCTACAACCTTGAGACGCCCGTGGAGGTTCGGATCGAGGAACTGATTCACCGCCTGCACGTGGAGTGCCGCTGCATGGAGGGAGCCAAGAATGCCGTTCGCATGCTGCAGGCGAACAAGATGGCTGTGGACAAGAAGTATCTTCAAGAGGTAGGTCGGGCTTCCTAAGTCCTCCTCCACTCCTTACCCCAAGCGGATTTGGACCTTATACCCCCACTTTCTCAGGGTCTCGATCCAAGTGTATATCATTTTCATATACGGCGATCCGGAGCCGACTAAATACTTTAGCTTCTCACTGTGATTGACTTTAGGAAGGGAGAGGGTGGGGGGGGGGGCGTTATAAGCATACCTAAACAAAAACGACTACAGCAGTAGTTCTCGCTAGCCCAGTGGGTACTTCGCCAGAAGTTCGGTGTCGAGGCAGGGTCTCAATCTCAATGAGCGCGGACAAAAAAAATTTCATCAGTGTCGTGATTTCGCCGCCCATTGGGAGGATACAATGATACCCACCCCAGCCGGGGTAATTAGCTCCACATCATGCGAAAACCCAATCATAATAACGCTATCATTTCATTATACGTTCGCTAGATCTTGTTCACAATGGGCGAGGGTCGAATGGCCCTACGAAGCTTATTTGTCCGAGGGGACTGGCTGTACAGGTGAATTAAATATATTCATTCCTAATTCAATCACAGTGATTATTTTTTTTATTGGTTGGGATTTGTCGTGTTTTTAATGTAAAATTCCTGAAGCTACGAGACAAATAATAGCATTTGTCCCTTTTTGTTTCCATTATCCAATAATAATTGGCCTTTATGTTTCCATTTTAAAATTATAACAACACTTGCCCTTTTCATTTCTATTATCCAATAATAGTAACACTGGCCCTTTACGTTTCCATTTTCCAATAATAACAACACTTGCTCTTTGTTTCCATTATCCAATAATAACACTTGCCCCTTTTTATTTACATTATCCAATAATAACACTTGCCCTTTCTGTTTCCATTATCCAATAATAACAACACTTGCCTCTTTTCTTTCCATTATCTAATAATAACAACACTTGCCCACTATGTTTCATTTTATCCAATAATAACACCACCGGCCCCATTTTGTTTCCATTATCCAATAATAACAACACTTGCCTCTTTTCTTTCCATTATCTAATAATAACAACACTTGCCCACTATGTTTCATTTTATCCAATAATAACACCACCTGCCCCATTTTGTTTCCATTATCCAATAATAACAACACTTGCCCTATTTGTTTCCATTATCCAATAATAACACTTGCCCCTTTTTGTTTCCATTATCCAATAATGTTTACATTGTCCCGTCTAAACAAAGACCCAATAAGGGAATAGTTCCATAGAAATAGATCCGAGTAGAGGGTAGCTATTCATAAAATTCCCCTATTTCAATGCGAAAAACCTATTTTGCTAATTTGACTACCCCTGATGTTGCCCTCAAGTGAGCCTAGTTTGAGTGTTGTGTGTGTGATATGTTGTGCTCCTTCGAGTTGTTGGTGTCACAAGCTTGAAAAATGGTAAACATTGCTCAAGAGTTGTTTGGTAACTAGTTCACGGCAAGAGGCTTACTGAGATGTATATATCATTTTTTTAAATATTGGGCTAGAAGATACTTCCGTTTGATAATCACTCTCTAGAGTATTGCGGACTCGAGGTTGAGTACTAAAATAAGAAATGTGCTCTAACAAAATGCAAATCCAACCCACCTTCCCGTGAGTTTGAACTCGTGATCGCCCAAATGGTTTTCCGAGTTTTAGTTCAAGTATTTTGTATCTTGCTTTTTTTGTCGTTTGTGGTTACAAGGTAATCATCTGGGTATTTTTTCATACTTCAGTGCCCTAAAATAAAATTAAAAATCTTGGAAGTTAGGTAGAATATGGACGAGACCCTTCTTACCCTCTCCTGTACACCTGCAACGGCTATGAGACACTAAGCATGTATTGGTTATGGCAAGAAGGGCCCAGACATCTTGTCTCAATTGCAAAGCTCTTCCACGCACCCCTATCGTATATGCTTCAACTCGTTTGCTCAAATCCTTTTTTCTCTGCTGACTCACCTAATGTACTTTCAGAATATTCTTATACGTTTCTTTTGCTCCCACCTCCCTAAAGTCCTGCTACTATTAGTTTATACTTTTTTCATTACATGAACATATACAGCAAGGATGACAATGAACATCTGTACAACATTTCCCTCAACTCCATCCAACCTTACTCACACTATAAAACTCTACACCCCTTTCCACGAAAAATCAACTTATATCCTCAAGGAAAACATTGCTTTGACTCGTGAATTCTTAGCCAAGCCTTAAAGCCAGTGATATTTCGTCTCGAGATTCCTTACATGTAGGCATCGCCTCGCAAAACTTTGATCCACCCGTCCTCCCGAACAATGATCCAGCAGCAACAGAACCAACACTGGCTCATGATCTTCGATCCCCGAAAGTACAGGAGCTCTCGATAGTCTAGTGGATAAGGGGGCTGGATTTCTACCCCTAATTCAGGGGGTGGGTAGCATGTGTAAACTGATTCATCATATACCTGGAGGTGCAGCGCGACCTCCCCGCCCGTAAGGGGCGCGACGATTTGCCATCCTGGCCACCGTGCTGACGAGACTCAGCACCCCGTCCGACCCCAGCTTAGCCTCTTCTCCTTCTTTCTGACAGCCTGTATTTCGCCCCTACTTCGTCACTTCACCTACAACCTCTCCCACAACTTTCTCTGGTCGGCCTCTATTTTCACAGGGTAGATGCTGAGGGGGAGGGGACAATTTTCCCTAACCCCTGAGCTCCGCTTTGGGATGGTGGGTTTTTAACTCTCTGCTTCATCCCCACCCATACCTTTCCCATATCCCTTTTCCTTCTCTCTTCACACACTATCAATTTTACGCCGTATCCAAAGTGGAGCCGCTATGCTGAGGGACTGCCAGGCCACCAGGCGGAAGTGGTGGTCTTTAATGGCGGCACCTGGCTTTGCCAGGCCTGTACGCACCCCTTGCAGCGCGGGCTACTGCGAGGGGTGATGAGCGTGTGCATCCTGTGAGAAAATTAGGGTCACCATTACCAATGATTCAAATATAAAAAAAAAACTTTCCCTTTCCCCCTCACAATCAACGGGGCCGCCTTCGGGCAGCTCCCCAGAAAAAAATGGAGGTCCCCTCCCCCCTGTCCTTGCGCAGGGGACCCTCCAAATTTCTCTAACCGGAGAGGAGGCTTACTTCTCTCCTTCACGTACGGGTGTAGGGGACTCCCCCTCACCCCCTTTTTCTGGAGATGCCTTCGGGCACCTCCCTCTTTCCAGCGGCAATCCTCCCTTTACTTTCTAAGTGGACTCTCAAGAAAGCCAGCAGTCAACCCATAGCCGACTGCTCCCCATTGGAGCAGCTCGGTAGGGCAAACCCCCTTAGGAGGGGGAGAGGGAAGCCAGTCCCCTTCATTCGCTTCCCTCAAAAGACCTGCTGGCTAGAATACTAAACCTAGCTGGGGTCAAGGCCTGTGCGTCCCAAGATGATACTAAAGACACTGCTGCCAATAGGACCTATGATTTCCTGAGGGGGAAGAGAGGGCCAAATGGAGGCCCCACCCGAGGTAGACAAGGTCCTTGAGGCAACCCAGCCTCTGACGGTAGGGCCTTCCATGGGAGCGAATCCGGGCTCGGCGCCAAGCACCGAACTCGAGTCCGCCCCTATGCAAGGTCCTTCCCAAACGGCTAGGGTTTCCAAGGCAGTACAAGGAGGGGAGGGATCTCTTCCGACCGGTGCCCCTGCGACTGCCAGGACCTTCTCCATCTTGGAGAAGGACCTGGCTGAGGCCGGTCCATCAGGCCTGGGGGCTCCTGCCGGCGGAAGCGAGAAGCGGGTTCATTCCTTGCCCTCCTCTCCTAAAAAGAAAAAACAAAACAGAGAAAAGACTAAAAAGACTCGGGGCTCCTCTCCATCCGCGGGGGCTGTGGGGGCGGATGCGTCTGCTGCTTCGGTAAGCGACCAAGCCAAGATAGGCACATCCGGCCCCTCTGCCACCCCGGGTGCGGAGTCCATGACTAAGACCAAAAGGGCGCAGGGCGGAGCCTCGATGACATCGGGGCCCCTCATTCAGAGTTATCTTGCGTTTTTGAGCCCGCTGGCTTCAAACGCTCCTCTTTTCTCTCGACTAATGGCAGCATGTTGGCCAAGGGCAACATGATCCATCTTTAGGGGGCGTAATTGGTAGAGAGCCGAAGGTGACCGGTTTCTTGGACGGGAGCCTTCTGGCGAATGCGGCGGGTCCCTCCGAGGCGGCCAAGATTTTGTGCTCTTCGGACACTTGATGGCACCCCGGTGAGTTTGACGCCGCACTCTACCATGAACTTTGTGAAAGGAGTAGTTTATGCGAGGGAACTCGTGGAGTACTCCATAGAAGATATCACTCTAGAGCTGGCCGACTACGGGACGGTCAAGGTCAAGCGTGTGATGAGAAAATAGGGAGAGGCCTCGAGGCCCACTCATACACTCTTCGTCACGTTAGACTGTGACAAGCTCCCTGAGTCGGTGCGTACCGGTTGGTACCGCTACCGCGCGAAGGCATTCGTGCCACTGCCGCGCAGGTGATATTACTCTCACCGCTTCGGCAATACCAATCGCTTATGTAGTCGTGCAAAGTCTGGGTCATCCGAAGCCTGTGTAAATTGCTCCAAAGCCGCACACGATAAGTCAAAATCGTGTGTGCCCAAGTGTGTCAATTGCGGAGAACCGCACCCCGCTTCTTCGAAGCAATGTGGTGCATATCTCCTTGAGAAAGAAATCCTGGCCGTTCAGATCCAGGATTGTCTCTCATTCCGCGAGGCTAAGGACTTGGTCCTGGTGCGCCCAGCTCTGCCTGCGACGTCTTACCCCTCAATTCTTAGAAAGACACCCTCTGCTCCTGGCCCATCCAGGCCAATGAGCACGGTTGTTTCTCCACCCATTCGGAGCCATTCTGCGGGTTCTTCCGGGCGACTAATGCCCAAGTAGGCAGTCGCCAGAGTTGCTCTTAAAAAAAAAAAAAATTGCGGGTTCTACTCAACCCGGGCTCTTCCCTGGTAAAGCTGGCTGCACAAAGGGATCACACCCAACCCCGGCTAAAACCATGGCTCTCCCCCTTTCTCCCAGCAGGACCCTTTCCCGTAAGGCGAAACGGCGACGCGCCTCCACCGAGTCGTTAGACTCACATGAGGCAACACCCCTGAAGTTGGTCGCCAAGACTTTTTCTGGGGTTCCTAAAGCTGCCCCCCGAAATGAGGACCTTAACAAAGGAGCTTCGGCTCCTTCACCCACGCCTAGTGGTTGTTTAGGTGGCTAGGAGACGGTGGATCCTCGAAAAGAGGGCCCCCCACCTCCGAAGCCGCAACGCCCGCCTAAAGTTTCGGTTTCGGCCCAGGAAACTCATTCGAGAGCTAGGTATTGCTCTCGGGCCGGTGGTGCCCCTGGTTCTTCCCAGGACGCCACCCTGGAGGATACCACATTTGGCTATTTGTCGCCACGCTTCTGCTCCCAAAGCTTATACAGCGCCGGGAATATTGCGTACGACTTCTTTGGAGCACACCTTGTGTCACTCTGGAACAGTGCCAGTGTTTACGGATTACTCCAAGTCCCAAGAGGGGGTCGGTTTCCACGCCTTACCCCCTCTGTTTGAAGTCAGCGGGGCTCTGCCAGGCGCTGCGTCTGTCTTCACGGCCGAGCTGGTGGCAATACACCACTCGGTACGGGAGATTACGCGACGTGCCCGGTTTGGAGACCGGATTGTGATCTATAGCGACTCACAAAGCGCCCTGAGTGCTCTCAGGGCTTGGAATCTCCGCTCCCCTGGTTCGCTATATCCGTGACGCCACGGTTTTGGCGATTGGGGCAGATGTCGAGATTATCTTCTGCTGGGTTCCTGGACATGTAGGAATTTCGGGGAATGAGCGCGCCATAGACTCTGCGACCGGACCATCGTCTCGCTCTTCCTCACACTGACTACATGGCAGGAATACGGGCAGGTCTTCGGGCTGCTTGGCAAAGAAGATGGAAGACGGCCGAAGGGAACTTAAAGTTGCGTCCCATTGCGCCGCGACTGTTCCCATGAACCTACCTCCCAATTCCGCGAAGGCTTCAGGTTGCTTTCTGTCGGTCTCCGAATTGGGCACACTCGTGGGACGCACTGCCATTTGATTAAGCGCTCGCCAGCGCCCTACCGCGTTGTCCCCAGATTGTTCGGCACATTCATGTTGAATGGCCTATTCTGTGCGATCTCCGTGCACGTTACCCGTCCCGATCCGGGATGGGCGGGGTCGCTACCGCCTGTTCTTTGTACTCGGGACGAGTTCGTGCACATTGACTGGTGATTTATAGACTTTAAGGGAAGGCCGGCCTTCTCCCCTTTATTTAACTAGGTTTTGTTTTTTGTTATTGTTGTTTTCTTTATATGTCGCCCGCCGGAGCTTGCTTGCTTCCTGATTTTTGCCATTTTCCCTTTTTATTGTTGTTGTTTTCATATTCTTATTTTAACATAGCCTTGTGTTAGGCTGTCGCAATTCCGATGACTTATGCCCAAGTGGGCAGTCGCCAGATATGCTCCTAAAATTAAAAAAAATATAAAAAAGCGACCTTCCCGGCTCCATTTGCCCCCCTCCAGTACGCCCTCGTGGTCCTAATACCCGCAGGAGGTCCTGAGGCTTGATATCTACCACTATTTTCGCTTCGTCTACCTTCACTTCTTTCTTTACACATCTCTCCTTACTAATTTTATGCCACCAAGGGGGTACATGCTGTAGTAGAGCTATCGCCCCTTCTACAACTGAAACCTGGAAGACATTGGGTCACCCACACTACTTAGTGAATCCGCCTATCCCTTTCTTCTTTATTATCTGCCGTAGTTCACACCTCCTAACTTTGTTATTTCGAGAAGTTCTGGTGGTTGTGTGCATTTCAAGCTTGGTGGTTTGAGCTATTCCAGTGGCGCTGTATATTGCGAGGGCCGAAAGCCCAATAACTGTTTATGTGCGTGGTGGGAAGTGTACTAGACTGCCCACTCTACCCCACTCCTTCAAGTTCATATACGAGGTTGCTACGCCGGTCCCATCCTGTATGGGAGACAGCGCAAGGAGAAAGTCTTCTTGTTGTCACGGTCCCTCCTAACTCCTAACCGAGGCTGATTATCTGTAAATTATCATATTTTGGATGTTTCTGATCCAATGTGAACTTTTTCGTTAATTACGAAGGCATTGGGAGACGCAAAATCATTCTCCCGTGCGGACCTTTTATCTGACTATGGATACAACAGAAATGATAAAAGAAGAGCACTAAGTGAAGGAGACCCACCTTCAAGAGCCCTGGTCCGTTTTAGGTGCTGGGGATGGGGGGAGGTAACGCGAGGCACCCCTTCGACCGGTGGAAGGGTTTCCTTTCCACCATATGCAGAGGGTAACGAGGCTTCCTCGTTACCAGGTCTTCCTGGAGAGCCGCCACCAAGCTGCTCGCTATTTCGGTACCCCCTTCCCCTCATTTTCGGGACCTTTTCATGGATCAAACGGTCCCTTTTTTCCTCTTCCATTGAGTCGCCATCGACAAGTTGGCCCCTCTAGAGCTAAATGCGGAGCCCCAGGTGCCTTCATCCAATGCGGTGTGCTCTTCCCCGGGGTCCTTTTAAGGCAGGGGGCCCCAATCTGCAGAGTACCGCAGGCTGCATCGACAAGTCCGAGAGGGCCCGAGGGCCGCACCGTTAAAAAACTCCCCTGAAAACCACATATTATACACAACATAAAATTTCAAAGAATCTATTAATGAGACACCGGTTGACATTTATCGGCACAAAGCTTATCAAAATCAGGGAAAATTGAACTAAGACTCAGCAAGATCACGTCGACCAAGTGGTCATCTGTGAGCGCGCACGACTCTTCGATTTTGTCAGTTTCATCTTTTTCATCGGACGCACGTAATGTTAATTTCGACAAGTGGCCGCGGGTTTGGGACCCCCTGTTCTATTCTAAGGGACCATGGACCCCAGGAAGTGGATCTTCCGGGGACGCTCCACAGGCTACCGATGTCTCCTTCTCGGATAGGAACACGCCCGATGCAGGCCTCTACTACCTCGGAACTCAGAAGGGAAGAGAAAAGGTTTTAAACCCCGACCTTACCCTCAAGAAAAAAAGCAATAAGACCAAAGACTGCTTCTTCCATTGGAACACCGAGGACGGACGGATCTCCTACTAACTCGGCTGGTGACAAGTATTAGGTTCAGGGTCTGTTGGGTCGTCGACTCTGCTCGCCTGCTTCCAGTACACAATAAGGTGGCTACTCCGGCACCATCCTTTATGGTTAAAGATCCCGGACAATTTCACCTCGATGGCGAGCCGGGGTGCTATAGCCCATCAACGTAGGACCCGTAGACAGAGTATGTGTAAATGATGACATTCTGGAATTTTTTGGTCCTATGGAGACTTTTGTCTTAAACTCATAAGGCATTATATTATATACTTTCCATGTATTTTACCATTTTTCGCACTACTAGGTATTGCAAAAGTTCTGTTTCGACGCTTTCAACAGAGGACAATATTACTTTTGATTCAGTTTCTTTTATTCTTTTAACATATAAATGTGTGTAAATTGTAATATTAATCGTTGTGGCTGCCCTCGGTGGCGAGCATTCTGTCCAGGCGAGACCTGAAAGCCACTGACACGTTGCGGACGAAGTCCTTCCTCATGCTGTCCCACACGGGGTTGAGGGAGGCCTTCAGCTCGTCGAGGTTTCTGTGGTGGACCTTGTAGGCCTTGTCCTTGACATGCGCGCAAACGCTGTAGTCGAGGGGGATTGAGTAGTTTGCGACTGAGGCGGCCAAAATTCCTTCGACCATGTTCGCCTTCTTCGTCATGTTTCTCACCCAGGGAAGGACTTTGGTGGCTAAGATGTCCCTTTAATTGACCCCGAACCACACCGGCTGGATCTTCTCGCCATTCAAGCCTCATCTCGGAGGCTTGGTGCTTGGTCGTAGACACGTCACGTAACTCGGAGACCTCCTGGCCGAAACTTACCATGTTGATGACCAGATCGACCGTGAAGGTTTTATTTCATCAGAAAAAAATGAGAATTCGATTGCCATGATTCTTCAAGTCGTTGAGAAGGCGACGATAGCGTTCCCGACGCTGTTCTCTCATACAGTCGGTGAGCTTTTGCCGCCCTCTTATTTTTCGGCTCTGGATACCGTTGTTACTGAGATGTTCTTTTCTGTGAGCGCTGTCATTTTGAGCTTCGGAGCCACTTTCGAAGGTCTTTCTCACATCCAAATGTTTTACAATTTGAGATCTGCCTGAAAGAGGTCGATCTTTTAGTTCTTTCCCGTTCTTGCCCCCCGCGACTCTGTGGACGGTCATCAGCTGACGTTTCCAGCCGCTTGGCGATGTCGGACTTGTCGTGGTCCGCGCGGAGGAAAGCAGAGATCTCAATTCTCTCGACTTGAATCTTGACAAACCTGCACACAATTAAAAACGTTTTACTGACATGCTGGAAAAGTAAAACTTTAACTTTTTCTAACGGAACATTTTTTATCACACCGAAACCTCTCGAAACCAAAAAACAAAACAAAAAACAAACACGAATGTAATAGAACTTTTGCAAAACCCGGTAATCATGGCGACAACAGAAAGCAATAGTGTGGGACAGGAAATGCACGGAGAGCCGTCAACAAGCGCTGCTTCTCCCTTCCTAGGTTCTGGGAGGAGGATGCCACACGAGACACCCCTTCGACCCCCTGGAGGCTCTTTCCTCTCACCGTCCCCATGCGGCAAAGGGAGAAGAGGTTTCCTCTAAAAAAAATTGCGGGTGCGGTTTCGGTTGCTTCCCCCCTCACTCACTTCCTTGGCGGCGCCCTTCTGCGACTCCATCTCCCTACCAGCGAGAGTCAGTGGTAGGTCTTTTCGTCCACGTCTTCCGGTCTTTTTGTCCAACGTCTTTTCGTCCAATAAAAACAATATTTCGTACTAAAAGCAGTACAAAAGGGTTGCTCCCGACGTCGGAGCGCGCTTTTCTTTATTTGTTGCTGTTGTTCCTTTTTTTTAGCCTGTCTTAGTCTTCGTTCCTTTTTTATTTTTGTTATTTACATATTATTTGTTTTTTTATCTAGCCTAGTAGTAGGTTGCAGTGTGATTACGGCGTCTTTTGCCCTCTTAGGCAGTCGCCAGATGAGCTCGTAAAAAAAAAAAAAATACAAATGGGTTGAAATGAAAACAAAATATATTTCATTTAATAAAAGGACAAAATTGAATTTCATTTATTAAAAGAAGGGGGAAAAAGGAATTAACTAAACTAAAATGAGTGGAGATTATAAGCCACATTACTAAAAAATTCTTTTTCTTTTACTTTCTTTTAACTGTCATACTTCTTGACCAAATTTTTTAGGCGAGAGTTGATTTTGTTGATACCTTGTGGCTTTCTTTGCAGTCACCACGACGAATACGAGACATTTTAGCCGGAATGAAATCCATCATTCAAAACTCTGTTGTTTACGTTCCATGATTCAATCGGAAAAGTGGGCTTTTTTCTCTTCTTCGCCTCGCTCCTCGTCCCTTTACAACATTAATATAAGTTTAATCAAAATAAGTGATGAGCTCTCCTGGTATTCCGTCATCATCTATTAGATCTTCATATGCATCTTACACATCATTAATAAATAGGAAGGAAAGTCAAAGCTAAAAAGCATCTCCCTTCTTAGCAGAATTCTGTATGGACGCGCACAGAGCCACACGATTCTTTTTTTTCCACCTCCCCATAATCTTTCTCAAGTTTCGAATTTCTCGAGTGAAAATCATACCCATAGTTGCTTCCATCAACCAATTTATTTTTATTCTTTCAAGAAATAATAAATCTTGCCATTTCCATATTAGAACAGTCATCGCATATATTTTAAAATGATCTTGAGTAGTTAAATTCGCTTTTGTTCAAGGTCTTGTTTTGCGTCACAATTTAAGACAGTATTATTGCCAAAGGTCACTGTATGGCGCATATAATTATGTAGACAATCAATTTTATTTCATGACCTCAAACTCTATACATTTTTCTCATGAAAATATTTAAGTATTTTAATAAGTACATAATTTATATGTATGAAAATACATAAAATTTGGTGTTCGAAATATTGTTTGTCCACGGTCGAACCTGAACCTTCTGACGAATGCTTCGGACTAAAATACGGTACGCGCCGTAGTTCCCCCTTTCCTATCACATGTGACTGCCAAGAGAGCAAGACAAGCATCCCAAATTTGATAGCAGGACCCGTCGGTCCGTGTCCCCTACAGTCCATTTCAAGTTTGAAAGCACCCCCCCCCCCCTTCCTTTCCCCAATTCCCGATGGAGCTCGTCTGCAGCACGCACCGACTCAGGGAGGCTGTCACAGTGTCACGGTCGAACCTGAACCTTCTAACGAATGCATCGGACTCATCCGAGGCGTCCATGATTATTGTCCTTCGACACTTGATGGCTTGTGAAAGGAGGGGTTTTTGTCAGGGAACTCGTGGACTACTCTCCTACACTCCTAGTCATGTTGTACTGACAGCCGCCCTGATTCGGTGCGTGCCGGTTGGTATCGCTACCGCGTGAAGGCAATCGTGCCACTGCCGCGGAGGTGCTACTATTGCCACCGCCTCGGACATACGAATCGCTCCTGCAGACGTGCAAAGTGGAGTTTACCCGATGTCTGTGTAAGTTGCTCCAATGTCCTACACGATAAATCCCTATCGTGTATGGCTAAGTGTATCAATTGTGGAGAGTCGCACCTCGCTTCTTCGAAGCAATGCGGTTCCTATCTCAGTGAGACGGAAATCCTGGCTGTTCAGGCTGACGGTCGTCTATCATTTCGCGAGGCCAAGGACTTTGGTCATGGCTCGCCCGGCGCTGCCTCAATTTTACAAAAGGTACACTCTGCTCCTTTCACTTCGAGGCATACGAGCACATTCGTTTCCGCACCCATTCGGAGCTCTGCAGGTTTTACTTATCCCGCGCGCTTCCCGGGTAGATATGTTGACGAAAAAGGTTCATATTTAGCTTCGGCTAAAACTAGCGTGATCCTTTTTCCCTAGCGCAAAACGTCCGTGCCCCTCCACCGAGTCACTAGACTCGCAGGAGGCAACACCCTCAGGGGTGTTGCTTCCTGCAAAAGTAGGACAGCACCAAAGAAGCTTCGTCTCTTACGCCCCCACCCAAGGCTGGACTGGGTAGTTCGGAGATGGTGGATCCTCCAAAAAAGGGACCCCCGCCTTCGAAGCCGCCTGCCCGCCAGCCAAAGGTTTCGAGGCGGAGGGGGGAAAAAGACTCGCATAGCGAGCCCAACCTTCCTCAATAAGTCTTCAAAAGAGACCGCGCCTTCAGCGTATTTTTCGGCCAACAGCGCCCGGAGTTCTGTCTCCCTAAAGGGTACGACTATTTCCTTGAGGGTCTTCTCTTTTTAGAAGGCCCCTGCATCTCCTTCAAGCTCGGCCTGGAGGGCAAATTCCTTCAATGGAATTGCCGCGGACTACGGCCATCTGGGAAGAGCTGCGGAGGCTCTTCTCCTCCAGTTCCCCGTTAGCTATTTTTTTTTTGTAGGCAGCTTGGTGTAGCTCTCGGGCTGGTAACGCCACCCTGGATGGTGCCATCTTTGACTACTTGTCGCCACCCCTCTGCTCACAAAGCTTCTACACCACCCGGATTATTGTGTGTTTTTTTTTTGTAGCACACTTGTTACTGGATCCGTGCCAGTGTATACGGTTTATGTTCTGCTGGATTCCTCTACATTTGGGGAATCCGGGCGCCAAAGAGTCTTGGAGCACTGAGCGAACAAACTAGCTTTTTGCTCGTCCTCACCCCTCATGGCATGATTCCGGTAAGGCCTTCGGGCCGAATATGAGAGATGGACAATGGGAAGTTAAAGATGCGTACCATCGCCCACCGACTTTTCCTGTGGATCGATCGACCCACCGATGCATCGGCGGCTTCAGGTCGTTTTCTGTCAAGTTCTAATTTGGCACTCTCGCGGGACGCCAGGTGTAGGCTGGTACCCCCCTGACGCCGGAGCGTTTTTCCTTCGTCTTGCTGTGGTTGACTGGTTTTGTTTCTGGTGTTATTTTTGGTTTGGTTTGTTTTGTTTTTTTGCTTTGTGTGTGTATTTTGTTTTTCCTTTTGTAGCTTAGTAATAGGCTAAATTAATTTTTGCGACGCTTATGCCCTCGGTGGGCTGTCACCAGATGGGCAGATACAAAATATTCCCTTATCCTCCTCTAGCCGCTCTTCTAGATTTGAGATGTATTTGGCTGTGTTGCGAAATTGTGGCGCGGTCGTCAGCGTAGGCTTGTGTGGGGATAATGGGTTCATGGGGCGGGAGGTCGTGCACGAGTTGTCTAGACAAGACTGTGCCTTGAGAAATAGTGTTTTAGAAGTGTCTGTATTTCTAGAATGTCTGATTGTGACTTAATGATTACTTTGCCTTTTGGGGGTGAAGTTAAGGAGCCACTTTTTGTAGTTTTAGTGCTGTTGTGTATAGAATTTTCTGGATGATGGTGTGGCTTTGGACCTGTATCGAATGCCTTGGTAAGGTCGATGGCAAGCGGACATGATCTTTTCCTGATCCGTTCGTCCAAGATGTGTTTCGACCTCCCTCTGAAAAGGGTAGTTGTGGTATGATGCGTTTTGTATGAATTTTTTCCCCCGTTTTTAATATTGAGAAAATTAGGTAATTTGATGATGAAATTTAGTAGAGCCTAACCGATTGATAGGTTGGTTGTCCCTTAGTATGAAAGGCTAAACGATACATTCATTAAATGGGGATATCATACAGGTGGTTTTATGGGTAATTAGTGATAATCTACAGTAAGCCAAAAATTGATATTAGGACGCTTAAGAACGGGACATAATATTAATGAAGATTAGGGGGAAGGTAGGTTAGCCCTAAGGAACCCCCCTTTGAGATAAGTGACCTGGGTGAGCGAAAACAGTCTTACTCTACTGCTACTAATTGCTGGCGGTTTTTCAGGTAGGATGTTTTAACCAGTGGTTGGTAATGCCACGCGATTCGGTCTAGAAAATTGAGAAGAATTTTGTGATTTGCAATATGGAAAGTTTTCGAAAAAATAAAACACGTCACACGTGCTAAGCTTTAAACTAAATACATAGACTACCTGATTTAATGCTTGGGGTAACGCGAGCCCCTTTGATTGAAGGGGGCGAAAATACTCTGTGATAAGGATTCAATAACGAGAAGAGATTAATCAACTATGCTATTAGCATGTAATAAATAAGAAAGAGAGTTTTCAATTAAGTTTTAGGATATTTGGCATTATGTACTTCATTATTCGTAAAGCGAAAGGCGAAGAATGATTAGTATTTCTGTAAGGTATCGCGAACATGTGGCTTGGCTGGAGGCAGTTATCTAATTCGGTAACAATGTTAATTAAAGTCGAGAGTTTTATGTAACCAAAAAAAAGACCATGATAAATTAGCTCAAGAATTGTGCGGTTGGAAGAAATGTTGATTAGTGAGTAAGTTTATTCAACATTTTCTAGATCTGAATGTGCGATTTAAATCATTTATTTTCACTCGGAGTGAAGTGGAATTTAATACAATTTTGTGTTATAAGTATTAAAATAAATACCCCCCTCCTTTTTTAATGTTTGAAAAAGGGTATGTTTATTGATACAATGCATTTTGAGTAGATTTGGGTGTAATCCATGAACTGGGCTTATGGTATGGATAGATATGAAGCGAACATGGTAGTATGCATTGTATACATAAAGAAAGTGTGGAGTTGAAGCGTGCCGATCCCGCTCCTTGAGAAACTGGTAGATATTGAAGTAATAAAATAATTCTACCATTGTATTTAGATCATTAAATTGATATACAAAATAAAAGTTGTATGTAGTGAGAGCATTAGTCAGTTTATAGAGAGCGAAGAACTTTGCTTTATGTTGTAGGCTGAAGATGGCGAAAATGCGCATCCCGAAACCAGACTAAACTCTGACAGAAAACAATACACATATTACACAGCAAGTTATTTAAGTTCAGCCAAACATCAACCCAGAAGAACTATTCCTCCCACGTCACCCCCGAATCGCCCTGGCACTACTCCAATGCGGTCAACATCCCAAACTAAAACAAACGAATACCGCATCAATTTGACCAACACAGACATTTCAACTCTGTCAGTGGCAACCACATATTCTTGAGATGCCCAGCACCTGTAAACGTTAGACAAAACCTACAGATACACGGAGTGCTACATCTTTGAGAGAACCCTATATGGTCGTAGAGTCCTTTAAGGCAAGGCACCTAGCCCAAAGCAACATCTATGGTGGGAGAGAGGTCCTTCTTGGTCACTTAATGAACAAATATCTGCTTTTTAAGGAATGGAAATACGTCCCTACAATCGAAAGTTGGGCTCATTGTTGTTTTATATCCTGTTAATATCCTTGATCCCTCGTGTACACTTTGCTCTTGTTCCATTTGTTTGTCTCCTTTGTTGTAGGAGTCAGATAAAGGACATTTCCGTCGTAGTGCCAAAGGGGGAAAAAGAGATGATTTCGTCGCTGAATTCTTTCCATTTGGCGGTCATGCGGAAATGGACTTTGTCAAGGTCGTTCGGGATTTGGAAACGGGGAAATGAGTTTTCGTGAAAAGGGCCTTGTACCCAGTGGTTTTTTTTTTTGAGAGGATACATGCCGTCTTAGGATGGTTAGAAACGAAATCGGAGGAAGTAAAAAGTGATCGAGGATAGACAGGCAGGAAATGACTCTATTTAGCTTCTACGAAACAGTTGCGTACATCGGGTCGCCTTCTTTGAGGCGTCTTCGAAATCCTTCAAAATCGACTTCCGGAATGATTCATGTCTTTGTTGTAATCTTGTCGCCTTCGAGCCTGAATAAATCAGGTATGAAAGTGGGCTAAAGATACTAGCTAGATATTTAGGCTTAGATGGCACTGAACGAATTATCGCTTTGGTTTTATGTAAATTGATAATCGCAGGCGTTCGGCTGGTCTGTCCTTCACCTGAATGATTTCAAGTGAAATTGTGCGGCATTTTTTAAGGTTGTTCAGGGCTGCTGTTTTCCAAGTATCCAGCGAAATCGAGTCACAACTATCCGAGCCAATACTAAAATAAGCAGGGTTTTTTGTTTTAATGTAAAATGTTCTCTAGCAAATAGTTTTGGGATCGATTACTTTTGTTTGGTTCAATAAGGAGCGACGTAGTTTCCATCGTTATTCGTTTCTCGAAAACAAATATTCACATCAACAGTTGCATTTTGTTTAACTTGCGCAATCGAATTCGAGGAGTCAAGTTCTGAAACTTTTGTCAGTTACGCTGCAATGGGCAAAAATGGTGTGTTTGACCACCGATCTGCACGCCTTTAAGAGGCCTTTTATTTGGGTCCTAGTGATTAAACGTGGGATCCAAACCAAGAGTAGTCACAGCGTATAACAGCCAATGTGAAATTAACTCGAATCGGGATTTCATCCGGCAGCTAACTACAACCGATGTGTCTTAACTTCGCGGTGATTCGCGTAGCCGTCTTTTATAATAACTCAGGAGTCGTCAGGTCTTTCTTACCAGTTAGAGGCGACTAAAATTGCAACACCCTTTCTTTCAAAAGCCCCACCTCCCCTACCTCAATTATGCTCTCACCCACACTCGCATAGAGTTACCATATATTTTATAATCTTCCTACCTTTTCCCTTAATAAGGGGAGGGAAGGTTTAGGAGACGTGTGTACCCTATAGTCTCCTGAACCTCCACCCCTTAAGGGGAAAGGTAGGACGTTTTTTTTTTTTTTAGAAGGACGAAACCTGGTCCGCAAAGTCAAGCAAAACATGTTTTTGATCGCCCTCCCCTCACCCCCATTTCACCATTTCCGTAGGAGCCCCCTCCCCCCGTCCCTCCCAAGTGCAGAGACGTTCATTTTTAGTCGCGTGCAAGCGACTCGTTAAGTTTCTAGATCGGTCGGATGGTAGCCATTTTACTTTTCAATGAGTTCTTGAAAGTTTTGAAGGTCGAAAGGTCAGATGGTCATAAGTCATTTTAAGGTCTTAAGTGATAAGAGAGAGATGATATGTTTATTAATTAAATCTTTTTTCACAAATTATTGAAATAATTGAGAGGGCGCGACTTAGTTCTGTTGTCCTTGTTTTTAATACAGTGTTGCTTTCTCTGTCGTTCCGCGAGTGTGTAATCCTTTGATACGGATGTGTACATCGAAATCTTCCTTTCACCCAATGACTTTTCTCATAACCGGGGGCGTTTATCTCCTCCTCCTCCAGCTACCCATCAATGTTCTTCTCTTTTTTACATATGACCTTAAACGTCGCAGCTCCTCCCTACCTGTCTTCTCCATTGACTAAATCCATGAAAACCTTAAGCTCTGGATCTAACCCCTGACTGATAGTTTTTCGTCGTTGTTTGTATTGCATGCGGTGATCGTACCGCCTCAATATTTGCTCCGAGTGTGTGGGATGAACTGCCTGTTGCAATACGCTTATCCCCCTTCTGTGGCGGCTTCAAGAGTGCGTTAAAGACGCACGTTTTCTCACAAGCTGCTATTAAATTGGTAGATAAGCATTTTGTGAATGCCCGCGGCGTCGAAGAGACCGCTATGCGATAAATCTTATTAAATTGTCTGGAACAGAGAGTTCTGCATTCGTGTCCCATTTTGGATTTCCCGGGTCCACTCTGACTTTCTGAATCCCTTGTCTCCTCAAATTAGATGTGGTTGTCTAATAATTATTCTCTCTTTTGGCACTTCATAGAGTTTGTTAATTATCATAAGAGTCGTAATCATTCTCTTTTGGCACTTCGAAGAGTTTATTAAATATCGTAAGAGTCGTAATCATTCTCTCTTTTGGCACTTCAAAGAGTTTGTTAATTATCGTAAGAGTCGTAATCATTCTCTCTTTTGGCACTTCAAAGAGTTTGTTTTTGTTCCGTCGTAGAAGATTAAGACCCGTACTTTGCAGTGCCATTTCCCCTTTGAAATTTGTCCTTGAAGCTGAGAATAGTGCGACTCACTGCCAGATTTGTGCCATTCGGGGCTGGTGAGATTTCATACTTAAGTCCTTTTCGGTCCTGATTTTTTTTGCATATTACTATTCCTACTTTTCTGTTCCTTGATTTATTTTCCCTTAAACATTCATTAATTGGAACACGTCTATTTCCATTTGTCCCAAGCAATTGACGAATTTAGCCAGCGGGTCCTTTAAGCTACACTAGGTGCCCGTTAGTCGATGGATGGTAGACCGATTCGGCTCGATTTTGCGGCGGTTGCGATATTTCGTGGCGACCCGTCGTATGGATGCTACTTTGAATTGTGGCTACCCAGCGAAATAGTCCATCAAACGGCACGAATCGCGGGTGGTCAAATCCGCATCAGCACAAATAAAGTACAAACTCCAAAACGAGTCACAGCCATAGAGAGGCGAAATCCCATCTTTGGTACTCAATCAGAAGAGCCTCCAACTATCATTTCTCCATTTATGGCATAATTCCTTCAACCTTGTCCTCTAATCGGGTTATTGAATTAGTTGGTACCATTTGGATATTGTCGAGACATTAAATGGCTTGGATCGAGTCCCAAAATCATAATATAGGTTTCTATGGAAATACCAATTTATTATATGGTATTCTCATTGCCCGCATTTTTAGGTAAAATAACATTATTGGATTTGAGCCGTCTTCTTAATTCCACTGAGGAATTATCATCATCATCATCATTACTTCACTAACTATAATTTAAGAAGGGGATTTTTTTGAGTATTTGAATAATAATTTCATCTTAGTTTGGTTATGACTTATGTTTTTTTATCAGTTATTTTTAATAATTCTTTTATAATATCAAAAACAAAATAGTAAAGTTCAGAAATAAATATAAGTTTCGAAATTTTGTTAATTTTTTAACAACGTGATATTTTGAAAAGGGGGGAAATTAAGTTCAGAGTTCTTTTTTAAAATTATTATAATTGGCGAAGTTCAGAAAAATTAGAAAAATTTAACCATGGCTGCTTTTTTTTAGATTTTAAATTTTAATCTTAGTAGCCAAGCACAAGCGCGAAGCCATTGCCTGGCATGAATAAAAGATGTCCATCGAAAAAAAGTACTTCTTTCACTCACCATTAGTCCATTTTTTTTTTATTATTCTTCTATTCCTAATCGAGTAGTTGTTGAGCTTTTGAGTTCAGGATTTATTTCAGTGTGTTTCGTTTCCCAGAAGTAAAGAACGAACTAATAAGTAATAGATAGTCGATCGCAGTTGGTTTTGGAAGAATTCAAACCTCTCCAGGACGACTTTTAAGATAAACGTGGTATCACCAATCTTATCTTTCTAGTAGTAGTTCGATGTTTGAAAGTGAAATATTTGAATTAATACCTTCGAGAAATTGAAATTTGAATACTCACTTTCTCCGTTTGAATGATACTGCGAGATTAGGCACTCATCTCCTCCTTTGGTCCACTTAACCTAATAAAAAAAATCGAAAATGCTGCGTCAAAGACCGAAGCTGAACTGAGGTAGGAGAGGGAATTTGATTAAGGGGGGAGGGACTGTTAGAATCTTAATACCGTGGAGGATGAGCATATTATGTATCTATGTATCTATATATATATATATATATATATATATATATATATATATATATATATATATATATATATATATATATATATATATATATCGGGGTGGCCCAGCAAAAACACTAAATTCAAATTTGAATAACTCATTCAAATGTAATTGGATATAAAATAAAAATTTGTAGACAACAACTTACATGTATGTATCTTTTATTATCTCTTGATGTGTTCAATAATATAATTATAATACTATTGCTACAATTAAAAACATAAAAAATATATACTTTTGTTCAAATGAATGATTAATATGTCCACATTCTTAGTCACATACAACCTTCAATCGTGTTTTAAAGGAAGAAATACATTTTCTGATACAGGGTGATTCCCCCAAAACCGGCCCCAACTTTCGAAAGACCTCGCTTCTTAATTTTCTGCAAGGATTGAATGAAGCTTTGTTGATAACTATTTTATTTTGTTTAAAAACATCATATCAAAACATGAGAGTCTTTGGACCTTTCTTCTCTATTCTAGAGCACGTGTTCTAGATGACCTCCATTTAGCTTTGTGCATTTCTTCAGGCGGAGCACAAAGGTGTCCATGATGTCCTTACAAACCGACCGACTAATGGCTCCGATTTCCTTCCTGATGGCTTCCTTGAGTTCCGTGATGGTCCTGGGTCTCCCTGCGTACACTCTGTCTTCGAAGTAGCCCCAGAGAAAGAAATCTGGGGGGCTAAGGTCTGGGCTGTGAAGTGCCCACTCAAAATCAGTCTTGAGACTGATCACACGGCCACCAAAGTTCTCTTTCAGCCAATCTCGGGACAGGTTTGAAGTGTGAGAGCTTGTTCCATCTTGCTGGAACCAGAACTTCCCCATAAGCGACGGAAACAGGGTCTGCAGCTCCCTCTTGAAGGTTTGGAGGACCTCCACATACCGCTCCTTGGTGACTATCACTGTCGTGCCAGATTTCTCGAAGAAGAATGGTCGGATGATCCCTCTGGCTGAGATTGTAGTCCATGCCATGCACTTAGGGGAGTGCAGGAGCTTGTGACTACCTCATTTGGTCTCTGAGATCCCCCAGAAGACATTTGTCTTCGAGTTTACCTTTCTTTCAAGATGGAAGTGAGCTTCATCTAAGGTCCAAAGGAGGTTAAGGAAAGTTGGGGCCTCCTGAATCTTCTCCACTTTCTTGACTGCACTAGTCTTTCTTTGCTTCTTGTCTGAAGCTTTAAGGGTCTGCTTCGTCTGTATTAGGTATGATTAGGCATTTACATCCTTTACTAGCACTCTCCTGCAAGTCTTACCGGATATACCGAGAAACTTACTTCGCTTGCACACAGCGTTTTGGACTCTGCTAAACGGACTCTCTCACTCTCTCGACCAGCTCAGCTGTACGCTTCCTGGGCGTCCTGAATAGCTTGGACGGTTGTCACTGGCTGCATTGAGGTTCTCCACTGTCCCATAGTTCTCGAAGTGGTCCACCCAGTCCTGAATTCTGCTCTTGGAGGGGGCTTTTTCATATTTGAACTGATTCACGAAAGTGTCCTGCACTTTCTTGAATGATCTTGTCTTATAGTAATGTTTGACGCAGTATATTCTTTGTTGGAGCTCCCATTGAGATCTAGTTGTGTTCACATGCGTTGCTTCTCTCATGTCCTACAAAGTAAGGGTGATAATGATATATATATATATATATATATATATATATATATATATATATATACAGTGACGCGCAAAATTATTGGATACATAACATTTTTTACTATTTCTTGCATAATATTTCTTCTTTTGGGTTCCATAATTTACAAATATGTTCCAATAATACTTTGATTCAGCTGTGAAAATAAAAAAAATGCAAAAATTTTATTTAAAAAAATACCAAAATAACACATTCAAAAGTATTGGATACATTTATTTAATATTTTGTAGCATAGCCTCCATTCTGTTTTACTGCTTCAAGCCTCTTTTTGTAGTTAGTGGTAAGCATTTTACAAGTTTTTGCAGGAATATTAGTCCATTCTTCTTTGCAGAAATTTTCCAACTGTTTGACATTTTGTGGATTCCTTGCACAAACTTGTAGCTTTAGTTTCCTCCACAAGTTTTCGTTTGGATTTAGGTCAAGAGACTGACTAGACCATGTCATGATGTCAATCTCATTTTTCAAACCATTTTGGCCGTGTTCGTAGGATGATTGTCCTGTTGGAAAAGAAAACTTAGTCCAAGCCCAGATGAACTGGCAGATTTGAGAAGATTTCGTTCTAGAATTTCGCAATATTGAGAGACATTCATCCTCCCTCTGATTATTTCCAATTTCTCAGTGCCATTTGATGAAAAAATGCCCATACCATTATACTACTGCCTCCGAATTTTACAGTAGGTATGGTATTCTTAGGATTGTGGGCCGTTCCCTTTTTCCTCCAAACCTGAGTTGCCGTGTTTTGTCCCAAAAGTTCACTTTTGGTATCATCGGACCATATTACGTTGTCCCAAAATTCGCTCGGTTGGTTTTCTTACGTTTTAGCAAATTTCAACCGGACCTTTACATGTCTAGTGCTCAACAAAGGAGACTTCCTTTACGATCTTGAATGTAAGCCAATGCGATTGAGGGTTCTACTAATTGTGTCCTTGCTCACTTTTTTTCCAGCTACTTTAAGATCGTTTTGAATTTCCATGCGAGTTGTAAATGGATCGTTCTGCCCTTTCCAAGCAATCCATCGTGCAATTGAATTGTTTATTTTCCGCGGACGGCCACTCCTCTGAATGTTAGCCGTCGTATTAAATTTCTTCCACTTTCTAATAACACTTGCCAACAAATTTGAAATTTATTTAATCATCAGAGAGCTGAGCAAACTTTTCTCATGGCATTTTTCTCGCTGATTTCAAATCTGACTTTAGCTTTTCTTTAGCACATCAGGTTTTCGAGATATTCGAAAATGCAATATGCCCGCCGTCGCTGATAGAATGTAGCGTTTTACTCTCATTTCTTTGCCGAAACTGGTGATATATGGTTGCATAACGCCATTGCTAGAAAAGAATTGCCTTCTGTATATCTCCATGTGCATTGAGAGGTTGAACTGACACAAAATGATGCATTTAACATATAGAAACTCTAAAATTTATCATTCTCTTTAGGCGTAAACATATGATAAAGATAAATAGCTATGTTTTGTTTATTCCACAAGCATTATGAAGTTAATGGTACTTATATTGCATGTATAAGAATGGTAAACAATGATTGAAGGGCTAATAAGTCAAAACTCGAATTCATAAATGTTGTGGATGGGATTTGCGTTTGAATTTTTTCTCAGGATTATCACGATACAACACCCACCAATGATCTCCCATCATGCTCTCATTCCAAAATCCTTCATAGCGAGTTTCTATGGTCTTGATAGCAGTGGCACGGCTATCCCACAGGCAGAGGAAGCAACAGTACTTTGTGAATCCTCCTTGCACACCCATTAGCATGCCTATGACTTTTAGATCACCACAGATGTACCACTGATGGGCTTGGTAGTTTATGGCTTTAAGAAGAATATCCATATTGTCATATGTCTCCTTAAGGTGGACAGAATGGACAATAGGAATGGAAGGCTTTGCATTGCCATTGTGCAAGAGGACAGCTTTCAGACTTATCGAGGTATGCCTGTGAAGACCTGCTCGGATAGTTAATTGGATCGTGACAGTTTACAATATGACAGAACTAGGCGAGAAGTGAAAAATTATCGTTAGTTCGACCAATGGATATTATTTAAGTTTGTGCGGGAATTCAATTCAAAAGGGGATGCAGGTGATGATTGACCAGGAAAATGAATCTTTTCCTTAATTTCAGATTTACTAAATTTGTTCTTTGCTGTAAACTTTTCTCGAAGTAAATTCCACATGGAATAGACGATAGGGTTACAGTCAGGCGATTGAGGATGCCATTCATTCTCTTTGATAAAATTAGAACAATTTATTTCTATATATTTGTTTTTTGTTAATATGAGAGGGCCACCATCTTTCTGGAAAAGGAAATCTCATTTAGGATAGAGTGGATGACAATCAGGAAGCAGGTCGATAGATAGTAGCTCGATGTAATTTTCTGAATTAACTTTGGATTTTTGTGTATCCATAAAATGGATCCGCGTTTTACCATTTCCTGACAGTCCCGCAGAAACCATTTGGTGTTTTTTTTTTTTTGGGGGGGGGCCTAAATTTTCAAGAATCACGATAAAAGCGGGATGGGGATGGATGTCCTTTTTCTTTGAGCCATAAACTTTTATTTTGACGGGTTCCTGTATTCACGAATGTTGAGCAACCGAGTTTTAGGAGGATGTTGACCACCCCCATTGTTTTGTTTTTGTTTTGGAGTATTGGGTGCCTGCTCGGAAGCCTGAGCATGACTGTTCATGTCTTTTGGTGGGTTGCTTTTGTGTTAGCCTTTTTTTTTTGCTTTCATTTTTTTAATTTCTAGAAATTAGCTTGTTTTTTGTTTCAGCGGTATGTGATTAAGTACGGCGACTTATGCCATATATACTCAACATGCCGTCGGCTGCAACTTGCTTGTCAATATATTTGTGGAGGTGGACCTCTTTTTTCCTCTCCGTGAGAAGGATGCATTTGCTTCAACTGCGATCTTTTGTTTGCTTGTTCAACTATCTATGTTCACTCCGAGGTTGTTTTGTTTTCTTCTTTTTGCGGGGTAGTACCATCGCTTTATGGACCTTTGTTAAGAACAAGTCACTTGTTATCTTTTTCCCCTCAGTCTCTTTTCATTGATAACAATAATATAGTAAACCCACTGGAAAATTGTTTTGTTTTTGTTTTTTTAAAGAGATTTGCAAAAAAAGGGGACTTGATAGAAGCGAAATTGTCCTGAAGGTCCATAACTAGAATGTCTTTTACCTGTAAATGGTCTGTCGCGTACCCCGGCACGCCTTTCCCGCACCTCTAAGGTCTTCATACCCCCAATCTTCCCGTTTCCTCTGGGTGGGCAAAAAGTACCATGTAGGATGTTAATGGTCTTGTCCGTTTCCGGTCGTTCTGCTTCGGGAAATTGTCCTTATCGATGGCCGCAGGTAACTGGTGGTGGCCTTGCGTGACGTTGCGTGACGTTTGTTCAGGGGAATAAGGCCCGGTAAAAGGATGGGGTGTCAATGTCGTCACTTGTGAGCGATTTCCTTAACCTGAGAAGAGGATTGGGCCACCACTAAGTGCGATGCAGTACTATAGTTTCATTCCACTTGAATTAATTTTATCTCCACCCCCTCCCAAAGCGCTTAGTCATCACCCCTAATCGTCCATGCAGCTCGTCGTGTTCCCCTTCGGTGAATGCCACAGTTCTACCTCTTTTTCGCACCTCATTTCCGTAAATATAGGATACCTCCATTCCCCCGTCGAATTCACTCCCATTTAGGGTTAGTCCTCCGGAGGGGTGTACCCTGTCTAGCCTGTTACACTTGGTACGTGTAGAAGGTGCAACTTTTCTACAGATCGTTTGTTCGTTCGAAGCTCGACTTCGGATGCCGGTTTTGTATCCGCAGTCGAGTCCCTCAGACCGGTCTCCGCTTGGCGACCGATGCCTTCCTCACGTTCCCCATTAAAAGCATCCTTGTAGATGCTGGGGACATAGCAATGACTCTACTGTATCCACAGCCGATCTCGACGGTGCCTATGCAGGCTTACACTAACACGTTTGGGTTTAGGGGTAGGAAACTCGTTCGAGAGCTCGGTATATCTCTCGAGCCGGTGGCGCCCCTGGTTCTTCCCAAAACGCCACCCTGGAGGGTACTACCTATTTGTCGCCACGCTGGAACCATGCCAGTGTATACGGATGGCTCCTAGTCACATGAGGGGGTCGGATTCTACGCCCTATCCTCTCTGTTTGAAGTCAGAGGGGCTCTACCAGGCGTTCACTGTCTTTGCGTTGTGCCCGGTTCGGAGCCCGGATTGTGATCTAAAGCGACTCACAAAGCACCCTTAGTGCTCCCGGGGCATTAGAATCTCCGCATCTCTTGGTTGGCGATTTCCGTGACGCTACAGTTTTGGCGAGCCGGGTGGATGTCAAGATCACTTCTGCTGGGTTCCTGGACATGTGGGAATTGCGGGGAATGATGGGCGCCGATGAAGGTGCAAAAAAAGTCCGCGAGGACTGGGCGACCAGACCAGGGTTTAGCTCTTCCTTACACTGACCACAGAGCAGGTATCAGGTCCTCCCTCCGAGCTGCTTGGCAAAGAAAATGGGAGACGGCCGAGGGGAACTTAAAGTTGCGTGCCATTAAGCCGCGACTCTTCCCATGGACCTACCATCCGATGTGGCGACAGCTTCAGGTGGCTTTCTGTCGTCTCCGAATTGCACACTCGCGGGACGCACTGTCATTTGATGGAGCGCTCGCCTGTGCCTTATTGCGACGCCTTTGCTCTACCCCAGACTGTTCAGCACATTCTTGTTAAATCTCCCTGTCTGGGTGATCTTCGCGTATGTTACCCTCCCGGTACTGGGACGAGCCTGCTCACTACCGCTTGCCCCTTGCACTTGGTACTCATTCGTGTACACGGACTTGTGGACTATCTAACTTTTGCGGAGGAGGCTGGCTGGTCTCCTCCATTTTATTTGACCTTTTTTTTGTAGATAGGGTGTTCCTGCGCCTGTGGGAGCCGTCCTCCCCCTGACGCCGGAACCTGCTTATTTCTTTCCTTTTGGTTGTCATGGTTTTGTTTTTCGGCTTGGTCTTTCTGACTTTTTTTAAATTTTAATTTAAGTTTCCTAGTATTAGGCTTGTCATTAAGTTCGGCGACTTATGCCCCTGTATGCACTCACCAGATGGGCGCTATTTAAAAAAAAAAACTTTTGTCAGACATTGGTCATCCCTATGGCCCCCTGGTTATGCCAAGTCGCCGCACAGATATTTGTAACCTTAGCTCTGATCCTATGGCTTTCATACCCCATATATTTGTACTGCTTTCGTTTTTGTTTTGTTTTTTGTTGTTTGATGCTCGAACTTTGCCACACTCCAACCGAGCCATTGCATATATATGGTTCCAATCCGAGAGGCGTCAATATATTTCTCGCTTCTGGGGATTTCGTGGCTTGGCTGGTCTGGAGGCCGTTTTCTCTTCCACACCCACAGATCGGTGTGTTCGAAAGATTAACTTTTGGGTGTTGCTGCGGGAACGCACTCGGTGGGCGGCTTGGTAAGGTCATAAAAAAGGACGTGCCCTCACGGAGTGCTTATCTAGTTAGATTATTGTCAATTTTTCAAGTTTATATCTCGTGGTTGCATGGCCCTATTCCATTAGTGGTGCCAATTTCAGCCGGGAGGTTGAAACGCGGTTCCGAGGGGGAAATCTATACGAGTAGAGGCCATTTTGGCGCCATTCATTTCGCTCCTGCATTGCCCGAATACCCGGTGGCACGGTGCCAAAGTGGTAACCGCCGAATAATGATGCCGTGCTCTCCAATTGTCTACAGGGACCGCCCATCCCTCTCCCAAAACACACACACACACACACACACACATATATATATATATATATATATATATATATATATATATATATATATATATATATATATATATATACGCACACTGCGGAAGAGGTTGCCTTGGTACTAAAAATTAGTATAAAGTCCTTGGTCTCTTTATCTTTGTCCGTCTTCACCGAAATCTACCGCGTCTTCTCCAAATTCCTCATTATTTTGCTTCCTTTTTTTCCCTTTCATATTTTCCCACTCAGCGCCGACCCATGGATGCTCGAAACCGTTCGAACTGATAAATAGGCCTGACCGTGCCCAATTTTAACTGCTCCATTCCCTTGACCCCCTTTGGGCTTTTCAAAGTTTCTACTTCGGCTTTTGAGTGTATTTTCCCTCCGTCCATAGATGGCGTTAAATAAAGCATCGTTACTTTATATATTGTCTTACTTTCATTAAGCTTACGGTATCCCCCCCTTCCTCCCACTAACACCATTACTCAGGGTGTATGGACTTGCTCCAGGTCGTATCCTACCAGTTTCCAGAAGAATTAATAATTGGAATGGGGTTCTTGAGGCCCGGGGATTTGGAAAGTAGAGTTTGTTTCCATTGAGATACTGATTCGTTTTTACAGCCAGAACAATGTCGCCTCTACTCCCCTCTTTGGGTATTCGGACACTTTGTGAGCGTCCAGCCGCGTGTTGCCTTCGAATTCTTATCTTATTCCACCTGCGACCCCCCCCCTCCTCCCAATACCCGAATAGATGCCGTTGCTGTTTGTGTGGTCGCATATTTCTCTCGGTCGTTGCATCTCCTCTGAGTGAAAGAATATAGAGGAAGAGTGCAGCGACGAGGGAGGGAAGAAGTCGCGTGGCACTGTGCCATTGCGACCGTTAGAGGAGATTGTTGGCTTTGGCGTTAGTTATAGCTGGCCCATTGGTGACCCCGCATCTCGTAGCTTCGCCCTATTGTACCCACCCCAGCGCCTCAAGATAGATATTCTCTGCTTTCCTTCAGTGTGGGATAAAGGGCATGTGTGTGATGGATGGGAAAAATAGAGTTCATCTACACACACAAAAACTTTCCCCGCGCCCGACGAGTTTGGTGAAGCGGAGGAACGCGTGTCGCGCCGGTGTTCCGTGTTGTTGGTTTCCTTTTCATTCACCCGATCCATCGATTCAGAGGGAAGGTTGGGGTGTATCATTCCTACTTTTCCACTAGGGAGGGGGGGGGTGGAGAGAACTTCCTGGTGGCCGCGTCTAGAGAGACAAGTGGAAATTTGTTGTGATCGTGTTTAAGCGTGTTATTTAATACCCACTACTAAGTGCAATGAGCAACTTTGAAATTCGTGTCGGTTTTTATTTCTCGTGGTTATTTTCGTGTGAGTAAATAGTGTTACAAGCCGAGCTTGAAGGTCGCGTGTACATCCCCATCCCCCCCAAGTTTAGAAAAGGATATTCCGTGGGCGACCTTCACTCCCCGCAGTTTAATTCACGACGTCTTGTTTCCCTTACCCCCTGGAGGCCGGGGGGGGGGAGCATCGATACTAAGGGTTGAGCAGGTTGCTACTAGAGTGGTTCCAATTCGTGACTTCTTAAAATTCTGTTAGCTTTAAGTTAATTTTTACCCCCCTCTCCCGTACGTGTGTGATCCCCTAGCCCATTCTACATTCCACGGCTTCAACATCATCTCCTCGATCTGTGCCAGGATATACGGATGGCTCACAGTTCCAGGAGGGGGTTCGGTTTCGACGCCGTATCCCCTCTGTTTGAAGTCACGGCCGAGCTGGTTGCAATACACAGCTCGGTACGGGAGATAAGGCGTCGTGTCCCGTTCGGAGACCGGATTGTAATTTATAGCGACTCACACGGCCCCCTGAGTGCTCTCGGGGCGCTGGAATCTCCACACCCTCTGATTCGTTGTATCCATGAGCCTGGTGGATGT
This sequence comes from Ceratothoa steindachneri, assembly GCA_963969495.1. Lineage (NCBI taxonomy): Eukaryota > Metazoa > Arthropoda > Malacostraca > Isopoda > Cymothoidae > Ceratothoa > Ceratothoa steindachneri. The sequence continues at coordinate 97,421,302 of OZ018330.1, forward strand.
CGAGATTATCTTCTATTGGATTCCTGGAAATGCGGGAAACCGAACAAGACTCTGGGCTGCTTAGCAAAGGAAGTGGGAGACGGCAAGGGGCACTTAAATTGCGTGTCATTGCTCCGCGACTGTTCCTCTGGACCTATCCCCCCCCATGCCGCCAAGGCTTAAGGTCTCTTTATGTCGTCTCCGAATTGGACACACTTACGGGACACACTGCCATTTGATGGAGCGCTCGTCTGCGCCTTATTGTGATGACTGCGTTGTCCCCCAGACTGTTCGGCACATTCTGGTTGAATATCCCATTCTGGGTGATCTTCGCGCACCTTACCTGATCCGGTTTCGCGATGAGCGGCGTCGCTACTGCTTGTCGGGACGGGTTCGTGTATACAAATTTGTGGACTTAGACTTTTTGGAGGAGACTGGCCTCTTCCATTTTCTTTGACTCGTAGGTTGCACGTTCCTGCGCCGGTGGGGGCGGACTTCCTCCCGATGCCGTAACTTGCTTCTTCGTTTTTTGTTTTGTTTTTGCGAATTTTCGAATAGCTAAGTACTATTTAGGCTCGAGTTTTAATTACAGTGATTCATGCCATTGAAGGCGGTCGCCAGAGGGCGAATTAAAAAAAAGAAGCATTTCCTCAATTGTATACGCAAGTATCCAATATCCATCAATATCACCCTGTCCATATTTGATTCTCCTTCTGAACAAAATACACCTCCCCCTACATTGAAAGGAATAAACCAAAACAAAAGAGAATGTCTACACAAGAAGAGATGTACCAACTCAAACATCACATTACACACATCACCAGTGTAATCTTAAAATAACAAATAGAAAACTAAAGTCAATACACAAATGCACTACCAAATGAACTCACCACAACTCTGAAGAATGCTAAAGTATCACCACGAATCACCGATTACTTGCAACAACAAAATACTATCACCAAAACAACACATAAAAACATATTTAAGAAATTACTCATACTTCAACTTCCCCCTCATAGACAAAACCCCAAAAGACATCAACCCCCACTCGTATAACTTTAGACTACTCCATTCACCCCTTAAAACGTTGTTAGCCATCAACTCTCGAAAATTCCAAAGCCACAGATAGCTCCTCCTTTCATCCTAAAAATAAACTCGACCCAAAATACTTAGGAAACAGCGAGCTCTGCCATTAGTTATAGTCAACCACTCTTGGCTCAACGCTATAATTCCTTCAATTTGGAAAGCACCTCACATCATAACACTCAAAACAGGCAAGGACACAACACAACTAATGCCAATATATCTCAATACTGTAAACATTAAAACTTGAAATGCATCACACAAAAGAATATGTTGGTCACAATCTCAACACAATTAAAATTACTCGACCACAACTCTCCTAACCACTCTCAGACAGAACACGCTAGATGGCTTCAACGCCTCATCCACAATTCTCGAATGAATTGACATAGACAAAGCCTCCTCCCACACAACATCTAGACATTTCCTCGATCGCAAAATCCTAAACACCAAACTCACAAACAGGATAAATGGCTGATAAATTTAATTTTTGGAAAACAAAGACATCACCCGTCCTACTACAAAAACCCAGGGATCCAACCCTCAGCTTTACTTTTCAACTTATCCACACAGCATTCCACAATCACAATCAACAGACCCCCTACTCCTTTTCCCTCGACTATAAAACGCACTAGCAGCGAGGGGAAATCACGCAGAACGTAGAGATCTTTAGAGAAAGTGAACCCGCGCAGAAGGACCAATAGTCGATAATCCTCCTACGGGCGGGAAGGCAAACTTCGGATGTTGAGACCTAAAGACCGCCCAATCCTTCAGGTGTCTCCCACAACAAAGGTTGCCCGCACTACACCTAACATTCCCGTGCTGGTACAAACAAACACCTACCTTCGCAGACATTTTGATGGCAGGTAACATCCCAAACTCAACAACCACTAAAATAGTACGACCAGCATAATGCAGCATAGAACAGTCCTTGCCCCCAAATCAGCAATGGCACTATTCACACTAGACAAACACGAATCGACCAGACACTCGCACCTTCCTGTTAATCTCACTCTCATCACCTTCACTATATATATTACAACCATAAAGTAGCTAAGAAACTCCAAACCATAAAAGAACTAGTGTTAGTTCTGTTTCCTTGAAGAAGGGCGAACCGTTAAGTTATCGAGATGGATGGTCGCATTTATGGTTTGGGAAGAATTACAAACCTCTCCAGAACGACTTAAAGATAAGAGTGGTAGCCTCAAGCCCTCGTTAATTAGGTACTGATGATACAGCAAAACGGAAAGAAGTAGTAACTCGATGTTTGAAAGTGGTTCCCAAACTTTTTCTGATCTTTTCCCACTTTTCATATATGATCCTCATCCATGTCTCCCCCCCCCCCTCAATCCATATCTCGTGACTACAGTGGCTGTCTGTAGTTCTACATTTACATTTATTTAAATCCATTATGAAAAAACTCCCGCAATACCTGTATTTTTATTCATTCCACCTCATTTTCTCAAATACTGAGTTATGGAAACTTGCAATTTTTTGCCAAATTTCAAATAAACATTAAAACGGCTTCCCCTAAATTTGCTGTATTTGCCCCCCCCCCCGCCCCATCAAGTTTGGGAACAGCTGCCTTACACAAAAGAAATATGAATAATCAATCACTGTCCGCTTGAATGACACGGCTAGATTGGGCACTCACCTCATCTTTAGGCACACTTAGCGCAATAATAAAAAGAAGAAGAGAATACTGCCTAACGGAGGAAGCAAGAGGGAATGGGGGGGGGGGGCTGACACCCTCGTGGGATCCAGGACTCACCCCCCCTCCCCAAACCAAAGACACGGCAAAGGAGCAGCAATATACCCATAAAGCTGAGCCCAGTTGACTCATGGCCCCAACGCAAAATGCAGACAATCGTAAGTAAAACAATGGACCAATGGACTTAATTGGGCACCCAATTAAGTCATAACGACCACCATGCATTAGAACCCAAATGAGGGAATAATTTATCGAATCAATAGACTAACCTAAATAAAATGGGAATGGAGAGGGTAGAAAGGAAAAAGTAAGGGGAAATGTGAAAATGTTTCCAATCGATAGACATTTTTAACGCTAGCAAGCACCATATTTGAGGGGGGAAAAAATAAACATCGACCCCAAACCAACATCCATCCGATGTAACCAAGACGACACAAAACACCTCGGACTGATCATACCTCACTGTGGAATCTGTGGACTCCCTCGCGGGATGTGGAGACATTCCTGGGGTCCGCCACCTCCCGGAAGAGAGAGGAGGAGGCCAAAATGTATCTATTAGGATGAAGACGAGTGACCTGGCTGCAGAGGAACATGAAATTGCGATGCATAGGATAAATGCCCCCACCCCACGCCTTTCCCGCTGCTCTTGTCTTGTGTTCATTGATTTCGTCAACTCGTCATTTTTACCCTCATCTCCGTTCGATACCCCATTCCTCCCCCTTTCCCTCATTCAATAGATAATAAAGAGTCAACTTAACGCATCGGTCCTTTCCGGCCAACCCGATAGTTGGCTCTTCTTTTTTTTTTAAACTTCCGGTTTTTGAGGTGGGCTTTGCTATGTGCCTCCCTTCATCTCTGCTGGTGGAGGAGTATACCTTCGTCTATTAAAGTGGCTTGAATTTGCATAGGCCATTTTACTCCTTGTACTCTCACTGATATGGACTTATCTTTTATCTTTTCACCCTATTTATGTTGTTCTTTGCCTGCTTTATCTTCATGGTTGTTACCTCCATCTTTCGCTCTCCTCGAGTCTTTTCGGCGAGATTGCTTCGAAGGGGCAAGCCCAATGAAGTCGAATTGCAAGGTGACGCTTACCTCTATGTCCGTTGTGTTTCGGATGCATTTTTTTTTCCGCAATTACGGGTGTGTTCGACTGACCTCTTCTAGATCCTCCTATCCATCGTTTTTAAAATTGCCTTTTCTTAACGTCGGGTGTGTTGTGTATGGTAAAATGGTCAAGAGAAGTTTAACCTAATGTAAGACTACTACCTAATCTGACCTAAATATGCCCAAGAAACTCGTCTTAAAGAAAAGTCAATTCGAAAAACTTGGGGGCGATAAGATGGACGGAGTGTTGGAAATAACAACATTGTTTTTTTTAAGGTGATAATCTTTCGTTATTATTGACCGCTTCTTTTGGCTCACTAGTGTAATCGCGGGGTAGAACTTTGTTGTTGTTTTTTTGCCGCGCGAGTTAACTGAAGGTTAATAATGCCCCTTAATTTCTCTTGGTGTCTGTTTTTCCAGCTATTCTTGGTAATTGTGCATAATGATTTTAGTGATGAAGTCATCAGTGATGTCATCGAAGTGAATAGTAACGCTTCTGATGACATCATCGAAGTAAATAGAAAAAAATAAGCGTTTATATTTTTTTTTGAACGGATGAGTGACTTTTGGGTTTCATGGAATGGTCCCGGTGAAGTCACCATGGTTGCCTCCTGGTTGAGTGACTCCTCGCGCTTGAATCAGCCAACGTTTGGTTGACTAACGAGGTTTCCGTCAGTTTCTAAATTTACATCGACTCCTTATCCTCGTTTGTCTGTTCAGCGCGTTCGTTCGTGCGTGCATCGAGAGGCGTCGCTCGCATATAAAACTACCCTGTTGCTTCTAAGTCCGCTCAGTCCGATTCGTCGCTCCGTCTCTTCCCTTCCCTCCTTATTCTTCTTCTCTTCGCACGGATCATGTCTTTGATGTCTTGCTGCGGCACCAGCACTGCTGGGTTCGATCCACTATGGGAGTCGACGTTTCGCAACGACCTCCTCCTGTGCCCGGGAACTGACACCTTCTCCGTCCCCTTCGTGGTCATTCAGTGTCTCATTCTGATGCTCCACTTGTTCGACGGCTCGCTCACGGTTGACGCCCTCTTTCTGAAGAGCGTCCTCGGCTGCTGATATGCCCCTCCACACCCCCGGTATCTTCATTCAGACACCTCTTCCATGACGTCCTCTCAGGACCCCCCCGAGGGGAGATCACGCCCTCACGCGGAGCTGTCACCTCATTTTTCGAGGGCAATGACACTGGAAGCGAGGTTTACGTTTTCTCCCCCGTCCACGTCGCCGGGTCCCTCCCCCGGAGTCCCTGCCCCTTGTGAATCGCCCCGACCTGCGTCTCCGAGTTCGACCGAGGCGTGGGAGTGGAAGAGGGACGACACCCGGTGCTTGGTGACGTGCAGCAAGCGAGGGGTAACAATGAGATACGGCCTGGTACCCCCCGGGGGCCCTTCCGGTGACCGTCTACCAGAACAACCGTCTCATTTAGGACCAGATGTGGACGACGAGGTAGCCCCGGCGGGAGCCAACCCCATGGAAGAGGAGCGTCCCCCTCAGCGCGTGGCCCGGCCGTATGAGCGTCACTGCAAGAGCACAGCTCAGATCGTCCTCCAGAGAACGGAGGACCCAGTGCCCGGAGCAACGGGGGTTTACTGCAGGTCGAGAGAGTTTCACGGCTCCACGCCCATTGAGGCCGCTTCCCTGGGTCGGGCGGTCGGCCCCGCCAGGGACGGAGGCCAACACCAGCGTCGCTCCCTGTTTCATCCTCGCCACCCGCAACCTCCTCCGTGTGGGGCCTCCTTCCCTGATCTGTCGTACAACTTCGAGGGGTACACCGCCGCTTGCTCTTGCCCACATTGCGCCACCCTACACAGCCTGGTGGCCTCCCTCCAGCGAGAGTTGCCGTGTCGCTGCGCCCCCCGCATTCGACCGCTTCCTTCCTTACACACCTTCGATTCCCACCGTTGCTACCACACCCTTCCTTCAGGAGCAGTCCCCCATTCCCGGTCTAGGGATTCCGTGGCGTCTTCCACCCATCGTGATCATCAGGGATCCCAAACCCCGAGTCCGAAGCCCAATTTGAGGGGTCACGGACACTACCGGCAAGACCCTCCGACGAAGCCCTTGGGCGGGCGAGAAGAAATTGGGGTTGTCCCTGGCAGAGACACACAGCCTCAGGTAATTTCTCACCCCCAACCCCCTCTTTCCATTACCACTACATTTGTTTATATCGGAAGGGGTAGAGAACTTGACCTACATACATATACATACATTCATTCATATTGCACCCGTTCATGTTTGCACTCACCCCCCCCCCCATCGTGAATTGTCGTCGAAACTTGTTTCGCAAGCCATTAGTCATTTCATCGTATCCCGTTTATGTAGTAACCAATTATTCATTGATCATATTCTGTTCACAAGGTTTTGTCGATTTTTTAGCCATTGTATTATTACTTTTTTATTTTTACATTAAAAATAAACTTGTGTAAAGTTTGTGTTTTTGTATTTTATGGTAGCAAGAGGGGACGGGTGGGTAAGAGGTCTGCCTGGGACTCATGATAAGCGTGATTGGATTTGCTGGCACTACCCGCCTTCGCAGATATTTCGGGAGGTCTTTGTTTTTTCTCTTATGTCTACGTTCAGTCGGGTGTTTCCGCCTCCCCTGTCCCTTTTTCCTCGGAAGCGTTTTTAAAGCACCTGGGTACTTTCGTACTTTTGCTGCGACTATTATTAGTGTTTAAAACTAACGAGGGCATCTCGCTATGAGGTTTGTAAGGAGAGATGTGAAAATGTACGGAAGAAGAATAGCCGCAGAGCCACCCAAGGGCGTTGGGTGCCTGGGGGGCACGCAAGTTTTCCAGATGTCAATTGGTGCATGCTGGCCCATGCAATCGATATTTTATCCTGCCTCTTCACCTTCGTCCTTTCTCTTCTCCATCCCTCCCGACATCCTTGAGTTTAGCACCCATCGGGCGGTGTGAATACAGTATAAGCCACTCTCCCTTCAAATCTCCTCTACGGTTTGTCTCTCCTCCCTCCCCTCTTTCGACTTTTCTTAGATTATGCGGGAGATAAAGATTAAAGAGAGAGGGAGGGGAAATAATAAACACCGAAGTGTGTAAAAAGATGGGGATCGAAACCTGGGCTTGACTTCTACCAGCAGCTTCATGCGCCTCTTTCAGGTGTTGATTTATGAGCGCAGGTGGATATCCGCCAACCTTCTATACACACCCGCAAGTATAACTCTAGATCGCTGTACATGACGTACACGTATTTGTTCGCATGTATACTCGAGTATATCCAGGTTTACAAGTTTCTGCAATGTTGGTCCATGGCTATGCGTATTAAAAGAAATTCAGCATCTTTACTACGTAAAATGTGCGCGCGCTTACGTACATGTGCTTTTTTTCGCATGTTTACATGATAATGCATGTTATGAGAAGGGCTGATTCAATTCTTTTCCATTTTGGCCTAGTAAATTTCATCCGTGGGGTCATTAGAAGCTTATGGAGTCGGTTTTCCTGTCTTGTGTCTTGGGTGGTTGGTTCCAGCCCTTTTACAGGTGTCTCCCTTCTCATCGGACGTTTAGCCCACCCACCCCTACCCTATGCAATTTTAGTAGTAGAATCACTATGTATCTGCGATATTCCTCCATATTCGAGAGAAGGTACGGATACGCTTTACGAGGTTGCATGATATCCCGAAAGCGTATTTTGCAATCGAGGTGCAAGTAGTAATTGTATAGAAGCATATGTGAAGAAAGATCAAACTATGTGATACCAGGGCAGCGTAGAAGGCCAAGGTCGGTCATTTGATATGAAAACATCCTGTGGAATGTACGTTTGGTTAATTGTTGATAACAAGAAAGGAAGACGAGTGCAGTCTATTCTGGGGGGAAGGAAAGAGAGAAGACGCGCGAATACCTAGGTGAAATGAACAGCAAAATCATAATCGATGAAGGTCGAAATGGACGCCCATGGCAGACTTTAGCTCTCCTCGAATGCTTCGGCGGGGAGGATTATTAAAGGCTCTTGGAACTAATTCAGAATAGAGTGACCTCGAAACTTGAATTATAAGTTCCCATTTGCGGTGAGAACTGGAGTCGCTCATGTGGAGTTAGAACGAACGATTGGGTAAAGAGGGTTGAACTGAAGAAGCGGAGAACAGAGGAACGTACAGAAATTCGTTAGTAGGAGATTGTCGTGTAATATACACAATTCACAATACCCTTTACACAGTGCAGGATGCGTTTGTACACGAGAGTTCAGCGTCTAACCTCGTCGCCAACGGCTGACGCTAACGAACCCCTGAACTATTGCACTTTAGGGCTAGAAAACTCCGGACTTCATGGCAAAGAATTGAGATAAGGCGCGCGGGAATAGGAAGCTGCGTGGAATCGCGCCGTGGGTGTACCCGTGGCCCTATTCCCCAATGCACCTATGGTGCTAATTCAAGTTTGTCCCCTTCGAATCGGGAAAACAGCGCCATCGGATGGAGCGCACCCCTCAACAATGCTGTGAAGATTGTCTAGTGCCTCAGAGGGTAAGACACTGTTGATTGTCCTAGCTTGCTGGAGTGGTCTCTCTCAGTACTGTGTCGCTACCCACTGTCCTCACTCCTTTAGAATGATTCCAACACACCGGATTGTGATTTGATTGAGTTTTTTTATGGAAGCGGGTCTTCCTCCATAGGATTTCATTGTTTAAATTGTTAGCTCGCCTCGGATTCGAGGGAGGCGGGTCTCCCGTCCGGCTGCTAATCGTGCCTTGACTTGGCCTTAAGATACTTTTTTGTTATTTCTGAGGTTGTTATCGCTGGTTATCGCCAGAATTTAAAAAAATCCACGGCGATATCACAGAATTTAATGCTCGATATACCGGGTATTGCAAAAGTCATGTTACGACGCTCTCGACAAAGGACACAGTGATAATTTTGTTGTCGTTAGACGCGTTTTTATCGTTTAACATATAAATATGTGTTTAAATTATAATATTAATCAATGTGGCGGCCCTCGGGGGTGAGCACGTACTCCAGGCGAGACATGAAGGCCGCGGATAAAGTCCTTCTTCATCCTGGCCTACACACGTTTGATGGAGGACTTCAGCTCGTTGACGTTGCTGTAGCGGACCTTGCAGGCACCCACACCCTGTAGTCGAAGGGATTTAGGTCGGGTGACTGCGGTTGCCAAAATTCATTCGACCAGAAGTTCATGTTCGAACTCAACCACTCTTGCACGATCTTGGCAGTGTGTCCGGGTCAGCGTTCTGATGAAAGACGTAGTCTGCTTTCGTCCTGATATTTCTTGCCCAGAACATGACTTTCGTGGGAAAAATGTCTACGTCACCGGCGCGAACTTCACCGGGGTCATCTTCTCGCCATTCTAAGCCACGACGACAAGCATCATCTCGGAGGTCTTGGACACGTAGTGGACCTCGGAGACGTCCTGACCGAAGCTTACCACGCGGTCGTTCTTGTGATCTATAGCGACTCAACAAAGCGCCCTGAGTGCTCTCGGGGCATTGGAATCTCCGCATCCCATGGTTCGCGATATCCGTGACGCCACGGTTTTGGCAAATCGGGCGGATGTCGAGATAATCTTCTGCTGAGTTCCTGGACATGTAGGAATTGCGGGGAAGGAGGGCGCCAAAGAGTCCGCGAGGAGTTGGCGATCGGACCAGCGTTTCGCTCTTCCTCACATGGCAGGGATACGGGCAGATCTTCGGGCTGCTTGGCAAAGAAGATGTGAGACGGTCGAAGAGAACTTAAAGTTGCGTGCCATTGCGCCGCGACTGTTTCCATGGACCTATCCTCCAATGCCGCGGCGGCTTCAGGTTGCTTTCTGTCGTCTCCGAATAGGGCACACTCGTGTGACGCATCGCTATTTGATGGAGCGCTCGCCGGCGCCCTATTGCAACGACTGCGTTCTCCCCCAGACTGTTTGGCACATTCTTGTCGAATGTCCCAGTCTGGGCGATCTCCGCGCACGTTACCTGTCCCGGTACTGGGATAGGCGGGGTCGCTACCGCCTGTCCCTTGTACTAGAGACGAGTTCGTGCACATTGACTGTTGGACTTATATACTTTGTGGGGGAGGCCGACCTTCTTCCCATTATTTAACTAGTTGTTGTTTTTTTTCTTTGTAGGTCGACGTTCCTGCGCCGGGGGGCGGGACCTCCACCTGACGCCGGAGCTTGCTTCCTCCTTGTTGCCATTTTCCCTTTTTATTGTTGTTTTTCATATTCTTATTTTATAGTAGCCTACTGCTAGGCTGTCGTGAGTGCGACGACTTGTGTCCAAGTGGGTAGTCGCTAGATAGGCTTCTAAAATTAAAAAAAAACAAAAAAAAACGCGGTCATGAAGTTTTTTCATCAGAAAAAATGAATATTCGATTGCCATGACTCTTCAAGTCTACGAGAAGGCGACGACAGCGCACCCGACGTGGCTCTCGCATACGGTCGGTGAGCGGGAACCTTTTCACGCACTTCAAGCTCTTGCCGTCCTCCTCCTTGACTCCCTTGGATACTGTAGCCACAGATGCTCTTTGCGAGCGCAGTCATTTTAGTCTTCGAAGCACTTTCGAAGGACTCTCTCCCAACCAAACGGTTGGCAAATTGTCTGCCTGAAAGAGTTCGATCTTTGACCTCTTCCCCGTTCCTGAGCTTTTCCGCAACTCTGTGGAAGGTCATCCAGCTGACGTTTAGCCCCTATGATTGCCAGGACCTTCTCCCTTTCGGAGAATGCCCTTGCTGAGGCCGGTTCTGTTGCCTGGGGGCTCTTACCGGCGGAGGGGAGAAGAGGGTTCATTCCCCGCCATCCTCTCGTAAAAAGAAAAACAAAACAATAAAAATATTCGAGGCTCCTCTCCATCCGCGGGGGCTGCCGGGACGGATGGGTCTGCTGCCATTTCGGTAAGCGACCGAGCCAAGATCGAGACATCCGGCCCATCTGCCTCCCGGGTACAGAGCCACTGACCATGACCAAAAGTGCGCAGGGCGGAGCCTCGATAACATCGGGGCCTCTCATTTAGAGATTACCCGGCGTTTTCGAGCCTGCTGGCTTCGAACGCCTCTTCGGCATTCCTTCCACTGATGGCACTATGTTGGCTAAGGGCAACATGATCCATCAGAGGAGAGCTTTAGCTAGTGTGATTGGTAGAGAGCCGAAGGTGACCCGTTTCTCCGACGGGAGCCTTTTGGCGAATGCGTCGAATCCCTCCGAGGCGGCCATGATTAGTGCCCTTCGGACACTTGATGGCACGCCTGTGAGTGTGACGCCTCACTCTACCATGAACTTTTTGAAAAGAGTTGTTTATGCGAGGGGACTCGTTGACTACTTCATAGAGGACATCACCTTAGAGCTGGCCGACCATGGGGCGGTCAAGGTCGAACGTGTGATGAGAAAACAGGGAGTGGCCTCGAGACCCACCCCTACACTCATGGTCACTTTCGACTGTGACAAGCTCCCTGAATTGGTCCATACCGGTTGGTACCGCTACCGCGTGAAGGCATTCGTGCCACTGCCGCGGAGGTGCTATTACTGTCACCGCTTCGGCCATACGAATCGCTCATGTAGACGTGCAGAGTCGGGGTCACACGAAGTCTGTGTAAAAAGCTCCAAGGCCGCACACGGATAAGTCCAAATCGTGTGTGGCCAAGTGTGTCAATTGCGGAGAGCTGCACCCCGCTTCTTCGAAGCAATGTGGTGCATATCTCCTTGAGAAAGAAACCTTGCCGTTCAGGCCCAGGATTGACTCTCATTCCGCGAGGCTAAGGACTTGGTCCTGGCGCGCCCGGCTTTGCCTAGGACGTCTTACGCCTCAATGCTTAGAAAGACACCCTCTGCTCTTGGCCCATCCAGCCCAACGAGCATGGTTGTTTCCGCGCCCATTCGGAGCCCTTCTTCGGGCTCTACTCAACGCGGGCGCTCCCCTGGTAAAGCTGGCGGCACAAAGAGTTCACACCCAGCCCCAGCTAAAACCAGGGCTCCCCCCTCCCCCCACCGTGACCGTTTCCCGTAAGGTCAAATAGCCACGCGCCTCCACCGAGTCGTTAGACTCACAGGAGGCAACACCCCTGAAGATGGTCGCCAGGCCATCATCCGGGGTTCCTAAAGCTGCCCCCCGAAATGAGGACCTTAACAAGGGAGCTTCGGCTCCTTCACCCAGGCCTAGTGGTGGGTTGGGTTGCTCCGAGACTGTGGATCCTCGAAAAGCGGGCCCCCCGCCTCCGAAGCCGCAAAGCACGCCTAAGGTTTCGAGGCGGAGGGAGGAAAAGACTCGCATGGTGAGCCCAACCTCCCCCAATAAGTCCTCGAAGGCGACAGCGCCTTCAGCGCATTGTCCAGCCAACAGCGCCCGGGGTTCTGTCTCCGGGAAGCGTACGGCCATTCCCGTGAGGGTCTTCTGAGCGTATTGTCCGGCTAATAGCGCCCGGGGCTCTGCCTCCGGGGAGCGCATGGGCCAGTCCCGTGAGGGTCTTCTTTTCGAAGAGGGCCCCCGCGTCTCCGAGCTAGGCCTGGAGGGCATATTCCTTAATGGAATTGCCGTGGACCCCGGGCCAACTGGAAGGATCTGCGGAGGCTCGTCTCGCCCCGTTCTCCGTTAACTATTTTTCTGCAGGAGACCATGCTAGGCGCGTCGTCCCTGCCCGCCCTCCCGGGGTATAAGAGTTTTGCGACCTCACCACCACGAGATGGGGGCCGGGCTGGGGTATGCGCAGTTTATACCCGGCATGATGTCTCCGTTCTTCTTTTCACTTTAGATACCTCCTTTCAGGCAGTGGCAGTGCAGCTTGACCTGGATAGGAGGCATACTGTTATTTCTGTGTACACTCCACCGTCAGCCCACGTCGACGCGCGGGACTTCCCCCGCGTCGTGGCATGGTTCCCGAGGCCCTTTCTCTTGCTAGAAGATCTGAACGCTAGACATCCTCTCTGGGGAGACTACTCAATAAATCCCAGGGGACAAATCCTTGCCGATCTGATCGAAAAGCTTGAGATAAATGTCCTAAATGTGGATCAGTATACGCATCGCTGCTCGAGAACCGCTTCGTTTTCTTGCTCTCCGGATGCACAGCCTGATTTTGATTGAGTGATCACTTTCCCATTATCATTATCATTTTCAGGGGTGCTGCCGCCTGAGTGACAACTCGGTGGTTCTTGGCGCGGTGGCCTGCATTTCAGGAAATGACTGAATTCTCTATCTCAGTCGTCGAGGAGTTTAGGTCGGTAGATGAGGTCGTTTTGTTCTTCTCCGGCAACCTCATCGCCGCGGGCCTGCCTACTATTCTTAGAACGTCTGGCCGTTTTGCACTCCCGTGGTGGTCGGCCGAGTGTGATACGATCCTCAAACAGAAGCTTTATTCCTACATGCGCTATAAACGCCGCCCGAACGATTTCACTGTCGTTGAATTTCGTCGGGCTAGGGTTAGGTTCCGGTATATTTCGAATCACGCTCGCCGCTCTTCTTGGCGGGCATACCTGTCTTCACTTAACGGGAAGACCCCTCTAGCAGAGGTTTGGAAGCGAGTCAAAAGGATTCGGGGCAAGTTCTCGCAGTCCCCCTTCCTGTTCTCCAGGAGAATGGGACCGCAATCTCGGACCCTGCGTCCGTGGCGGAATCCTTCGCGACCGCTTTCCCCGCATTCTCTAGCCGGGATGCTGCTCCACCAGCATTCAATGCACGTCGTGATGTTGCGGCAGGCCGCCGACTGTACTTTACCTCGAGGGGCGGAGAACCCTTCAACGACAGTTTTACTCTGAGTGAGTTGTGTTCCGCTCTTGCTTCGTGCGTGGACACCGCCCATGGTGCGGACGATGTCCCGTACGCCATGCTTCGACACTTGGGTGAGCGAGGAATGGCCTTTCTGTTAGATTTGTTCAACAGGATCTGAGTCGAGGATCTCCTCCTAGATTCCTGTCCAATCGCTACTGTGCTCGCCTTTCGCAAACTGGGGAGATATCACTACTCTGGCCGGTTTCGCCCAATTTCTCTAACCTCTTACGTGTGCAAGTTGATGGAGAAATTGGTAAATGTTAGATTAGCCTCTTTTCTGGACAACGGACTCCATTTGTCTTGTGCACAGGTCGGCTTCCACAAGTTCCACTCCACGTCGGATGCTCTGCTCCGACTGGAAAATGCCGTCTTCGAGGCCTTTCCTTCGTTGACAGCACTACGCCACGGTGTTTTTCAATCCGGATAAGGTCTATGATACCAGGTGGCGATACGGTATCATTGATACTCTCCACACGATGGGGGCGAGGGGACGCCTACCAATCTTTATATGTGAATTTTTGTGAGATCGTCGATTCCGCGTACGTGTTGGGGGAGCCATCTCCTGCCCAAAGGAGCATCAAGAGGGTGTCTTCAGGGAAGTGTCCTCAGTGTCACACTCTTTGCCCTGAGCATCAACGGCATCACCTCGGTGCTGCCGGAAGATGTTTTCGCTATGCTCTACGTGGACGACCTTTCGATCTCTTTTGGCGCGGCCCAGATGCCAACTCTGGAGCGTCGACTCCAACAGGCATTGAACCGCGTCTCTTGCTATGCCGAAGCGCACAGGTTTCGGTTTTCCCTGTCCAAGCCTAAGGTGGTGCACTTCTGCCGCCATCCACGGTTCCACCCCGACCAAGATTTGTTTCTTAATGCGGTGCGCCTGGAAGTGGTTGAATCGCACCGTTTTCTCGGTCTTGTATTTGACCGACGCCTCACCTAGGATTCTCATATTCGCAGCCTTATGGTCTCTTGTACCCACGCCATGGATATTCTTCGTTCCGTGACGTTCAGCGCTTTGGGTGCCTATAGGTCTACTGCCTTACTTTTTTATCGATCCTTTGTCCGTTCGAAGCTCGACTAGGGATGTGATTTTTATGCATCCGCAGGTGAACGTCTATTACGGAAGGTGGACTCGATACACCACACCGGCCTTCGCTTTGCGACCGGTGCCTTCCGCACTTCCCCTATTGAGAGCCTGCCTGTCGATGCTGGAGACATGCCATTATCTATGAGCCGTGCACAGTTCATTATTCGCCTGTACGCACGAGCGCAGCGTCTCCCTTTGTCGCCAACGGCTCTCGAAGCCTCCGCAGTTGATCTCGACGTTGTCTATGCCGCTGAGAGATGCCAGTCATACCCTATGCTCTTTGAATTTAGGGCTATGAAACTCCTTCGTGAGCTAGGTATAGCTCTCGGGCCGGTGGCGCCCCTGGTTCTGCCCAATACGCCACCCTGTAAGGTATCACATTTCGCTATTTGTCGCCACGCCTCTGCTCCCAAAGCTTGTACAGCGCCGCGAGTATTGTGTTCGACCTTTTTGGAGCACCCGATGAGGGCGCCAAAGAGTCCGCGTGGACTCTGCGATCGGACCAGCGTTTCGCTTTTCCTAACACCAGCTACATGGCAGGAATCCGGGCAGCTCTTCGGACTGCTTGGCAAAGAAGAGGGGAGACGGTCAAAGAGAACTTAAAGTTGCGTGCCATTGCGCTGCGACTGTTTCCATGGACCTATCCTCCAATGCCGCGGCGGCTTCAGGTTGCTCTCTGTCGTCTCCGAATAGGGCACACACGTGTGATGCATCGCTATTTGATGGAGCGCTCGCCGGCGCCCTATTGCAACGACTGCGTCGTCCCCCAGACTGTTCGGCACATTCTTGTTGAATGTCCCAGTCTGGGTGATCTTCACGCACGACACCTGTCCCGGTACCGGGATGGGCGGGGTCGCTACCGCCTGTCCCTTGTACTCGGGATGAGTGCGTGTACATCGACTGGACTTGTTGACTTTTGGGGGGAGGCCGGCCTTCTCCCTATTATTTAAGCAGAGTTTGTTTTTTGTTTTTTTTGTTTTTCTTTCCTTTAGATTGCACGCTCCTGCGCTGGGGGGACCTCCCCCCGACGCAGGAGCTTGCTTCCTTTCCCCCATTTGGGGTGTTTTTTTTTCGTTTCTTTAATTTTATTTTAAAGTAGCCTAGAACTAGGCCAGTTTTAATACGGTGACTAATTCCCATGTAGGCATTCGTCAGATGAGCTCTTGAAAAAATAAAAAAAATAAAAAATTGGAGCACATCTCGTGTCACTCTGGAACCGTACCAGTGTATACGGATGGCTCCAAGTCCCAAGAGGGGGTTGGCTTTCACGCCTTATCCCCTCTGTTTGAAGTCAGCGGAGCTCTTCCAGGCGCTGCCTCTGTCTTCACGGCTGTGCTGGTGGCAATACACCACTCGGTACGGGAGATTACGCGACGTGCCCGGTTCGGAGACCGGATTGTGATCTATAGCGACTCACAAAGCGCCCTGAGTGCTCTCGGTGCCTTAGAATCTCCGCATTCCCTGGTTCGCGATATCCGTGACGCCATGGTTTTTGCGAGCCGGACAGGGTTCGAGATTATCTTCTACTGGGTTCCTGGACATGTAGGAATTGCAGAGAATGAACTCGCCGATGAGGCAGCCAAAGAGTCCACGAGGACTCTGCGATCGGACCAGCGTTTCCCTCTTCTTCACACCGACTACATGGCAGGAATACGGGCAGCTTGGCAAAGAAGATGGGAAACGGTCGAAGGGAACTTAAAGTTGCGTGCCATTGCGCCGCGACTGTTCCCATAGATCTACCTCCCAATTCCGCCAAGCCTCCAGGTTGCTTTCGGTAGTCTCCGAATTGGGCACACTCGCGGGACGCACCGCTATTTGATAAAGCGCTCGCCAGCGCCCTACTGTGAAGCTTTCATTGTTCCCCAGACTGTTCGGCACATTCTTCTTGAATGTTCCAGTCTGGGCGATCTCCGCGCACGTTACCTGTCCCGGTACCGGGATGGGCGGGGTCGCTTCCGCCTGCCCCTTGTACTCGGGATCTGTTCGTGCACATTGACTGATGGACTTATAGACTTTAGGGGGAGGCTCACCTTCTCGCCTTTATTTAATTAGGTTTTGTTTTTGTTATTGTTTTTTTCTTTGTATGTCGCACCCCGGAGCTTGCTTCCTGATTGTTGCCATCTTTCCTTTTTATCGTTGTTGTGTTTTCATATTATTTTTTAACGTACCCTAGTGTTTTGCTGTCTTGATTCCGGTGACTTATGCCCAAGTGGGCAGTCGCCAGATAGGCTCCTAAAATAAAAAAAAAAAAATCTCGGAATTACCAAACCGCCCTTCAGAATGCACACGATGATATTCGAAGACGAAGCTCAATATTGTTTGTTCGCTTTTATTAATTTAATTGTTTGATTATCAGACCGTTAAGGTCCACCGTTGGGTCATTTTAACTCATTCGCACTCGCCTTCATTTTCCGCCTCTCGCTGTGTGGACAATGAACGCTGCTAGTGGCAGGGGGTCGGGTTTAGCATAGACCAGTATGCTGCATGCAGCTGACATCTGCAGGATTGTGTGTCCAAGCCAGAAGGCCAGCGTAACATCTGTTCCTATATACTTCAACACAATTTCTCTACCTCTATCTTTCACCACTTTTGTTACACATTTCTCCTTACATGTGTTCTACGGGAGATGCCTTCGTTAGTTTCAGCTTTAGATTTAATTTAAAATCCTTTAGTTATAGCTTTAGATTTAATTTTAAAAATCCTATTAGGATTCGCGGAGTAGGGTGTTGTATATTATCGTATACCGGCGATCACTACCCTTTCCCAGTAAAATAAATTTCCAAGTCTGTGAAATGTGGAGAGGAAATTCCATTACCGAATCTTAAATTAAGTATAGTAGGTAGAAAGCTTAATTTTCTTCGAATCGACGTCCTCTTGTTTCAACACATTACATTTCTTCAGGTCTTTGGAACACATCTGATTTGCACAGGTTATAATGATCCGATGCCCTTATTGACTGATTTCCTCTTTATTGAGAATACTGATTACCTTTAAGTGGTATTTGGTGACAAGAAAAGTTCAAACTTATTTCGCTTGCTTTCTATACCTGCATTCAGTCCATTGTCCCTTTTGTTTATGCCAGAACAGAGACTATTGTGATTCTAAGAGTCGAGGCTTTCCGTGTCCATTTTCAAGGTTTGTTTTTAAAGGGTTAAGCTATTGAGTTGGTCTTGGCCGCGATGTCTGTCCTTTCGATGCTATCTGTTGCGTTCTATTTGTGCAGGTAGTGTTGTGGGGGATTATCAGAATGGAATGCCTACCCATATTCTGATGAGGTTGGAAATGAAGTGGCGGAGAGGCCCTGCTGTATTATCAGCAGTATCCTCCTGTCTGCGTATGCTTTGAGTAATAAGTGGTGGTGGATGTCACCACGGGAGTGTTTGTGCGTGATTGCGCGCGGAGGCATTAGCCACCGTGAGTGTAAATGTCATTTGTTCGTTGTTTCTTGCGCCTTTGTTTTCGACTTACTCCACATCCACCAGGAGCGCAAGACCCGCAGAGTAAAGCGCTCGAGAGGGTCCACGAGACCGAGGACTATCCACATCGATGTCTACTGCTCGAGTAGCAGTGGGAGTTCGGAGGGTGAAGAAGAATCTGACTACTCAGAATGTGCGCGTCCCGTCGTTGCTTTGGGCTCCAGAAAGAAACACGTCAAGAACGAGTTCACGCTGAAGGAGTCAAGGTCGTCTAAACCGTCTGGCTGGGTCCATAACTACACCCGGTTAGATTCCCGTCAAGAACTCGAACGGCCATCATCGATGGTTTCTCTGACCTCTCACCCCCAATCGTTCTGCTGTTCTCCGGCGCCGGCGGATCCCGCGCTTAACAGACCCGCATCTTCGCCTCCTCAGGTGGACACCGTACAGGATGAGCTAGCACCCATCAGGAGCTATTCGGGGCTGGATCTCTTTTTGCCGCGTCCAGTGAAACCGAAATCTTTGGCTCTTCCGCACCCTCAGGAAATGGTAGAGCCAAATCACCGATTTGACACGGCTTTCACTCAGAGGCGAAAGAAAGATAGAATCGAAAGGGTACAACCCACGGAACCTGCACCAGTTTCACCTGCAGTACCTCGTCCTCCACTCCTTCCGAGGGCGAGCTTGGATATGAGTGCCCTTTCATGGTCCGAGTCGAGTTTGACATCGCTCCAAGAATCATGCTCAAGTCTGAGCCCAGATTCGCCGAAGGCCTTCGAAAAAGAGGCAGAAGACGAGAATGACCACCCCATCGCGGGGCCGTGGCGCTCTCCGCGGCTCGAAAGGAAGAGGTACTTGACGCAAGAGCATAGCGCTCAGCATAGGAACACTAACCCCGCTGGTGTCTTTTCTGTTCAAGATGAGAGCAGGAGAGAGGGGAGAGAACGGGTCTCTTGTATCAAGACTCCGACGAAGGTTTCTGAACTCGCCAAATTGTCGGTATTTCAAGACTTTTCTCCCGAGGAATTGAGTGTGATTTCCCGGTCCTTGTCCCGCAGGGAGTCCGAGAGATCCACCCCGGCGTCGCATGATCACCGCTCCCGTTCAGGTTCCGGATTGAGCAAGGAAAGCTCATTGAGACGCTCCCCGGTGCTCACTTCAATCTCTCGTTCCGTTTCGGGAAGCGACCGAGGATTCAAATCCCCTCTCACAGGAAGCGTATCGTCGCCCATTCGTCCCGAGCCCGAGCCCGTTTTCGAAAAGGGAAATGACTCTCCTTCCCTTGGGCCATCGAGGGCCACTGGAAGCGGCACCAACAACGGCAGAACAGGGCAGTTGTCTGCCATTCGGAAGAAGTTAAGAGATAAAGTTGCGATCAGCGAGGCAGTCCGGTGCCCAGGTCTCGTTCGCCGCCTCGCCCGATTTACATTGGGTACTTACACGTACCCCGGCCCCTTCCAGAGCCAAGGCGGAGGGGCTGGAGCAGCGCAGTTTATCTCTGGGCCGCCCTCACCTTGTATCCCTGGCCGTCCTGGCCCAGTCCTAGACTCCTCCTCGCCATTTGGTGAGAGCATCTTGAAGTCGAACCGCAAGTTCGGAGTGCATTTCGGCCCGCCCCGTAACCCCCAGTGTGGGTGCGTCAGCTGCCGGGTTTGGCGTTTGGGGCAGGTGTCTATGGAGGGATTTTCATCGTCACTCCCCCATCCAAAGTCTTTTTCTGCGTCCGACATTAGTCTTACCTCTGGGGGCCTCCTGGGGAAGAGGGAGCGAAGGGGAGGAACATTCCCACGAAAAGAGAGAGAAACACTTGTGAACGAGGGTGACTTTTAAGTCGGGCAAAACGACCAGTACCCCCTCGATCCCTTCTCGAATTTTAGAGACCCCACCCGCTTCCCCATACGTGCCCTGTTTCTTCCCCCGGCACCTCCCTCTTCTATCGTCTTGGCCATCTCCCCCCCGCACACGGCTCGTCAGGTCTCGTTTTATACCCGTCCACGTAGAGTCGCGCTTCGTGTCCCTGGTAGGTAAGATCCTCAAGTACGTTTTTTCCTTCGTTCGGGGTATCGGGAAGTAGGCCTCTTTGGGAAACATATTTCGGAGTACCGAGAGAAGCCAAGGGGCTGGTTCCGGCTCCTTACTTGAGCAGTGTTTTACCTCTAGCCCCATTGGTTGTTTGTATGAGTGAGGAAGAGTTGTGGTTCCATTGTTGGTAGAGGACGGGGGATGAAGTAAAGCCCCGCCTTGTTCCTTATTACCTCCCTTTGCTTTATCAAGGGGGGTTCCTTGAGTTGGCAACAAAAGGACTGAGTAGTTTTGTTTCTCTCTTAAGGCTGAATTGTGGTATATACCGGTAGCTTTCTTACTCGTGCTAGTAATACTAGTACTATTAATGTGGTTTTGTTTGTTGGGCACAGGCGCAGCAACGGTTGGAGGAGAGCAGCCACAAGTTGGACCTTATTCGGCTCTCCCTGGATAGGCTCCGTGCAGAGTTGCCTCCAGGTGCCCTACTCATCGGAGAGGTAAGTTTCCATCTTGTGGTGCGCGTTACCGCTTGTCCCTTGTCCTTGGAACGGATTCTAGCAGGCATAACTGAACTGACTGACTTTTTGGAGGAGTCTGGCCTCCCTCTTCCACCGTTATTTTTATTACCATTATGTATTCATTGTCAGCTGAAGCGGGAACTGGAGAATTCTCTGTCTGCGTCCCCTCTACCTGCTAACTACACGAGCCTACACGACAAAGAGAACTTCCCCAGCAAGAGAGCGCAGTCACACAATAGCAAGTGGGCTGCAGTCACAGGCAAGCTCGAAGTGAGGTATGTTGGCCCCCTCACTGGTAAGGGGGAGTTTTTTTTGGTTGTTGCGAATTTTAGAATAGCGTAGTAGGTAGGCTATACGGGAGACTTATACCCTTGAAAGCAGTCGCCAGATGGGCGAATTAAAAAAAAAACAACTCTCCTATAGGGCATAGGTCTAGATGTCACGTAAGTTGAGCCGGTGTGCTTCAACTTGAATGAGCAGATGCAGTATCGGAATTTAGAGGATTCTTACAACAATCCTCAATTTGTTGTAACTTCCTTTTTGCATCCTCATTTTCCTTTTCCACAATCCTGCAAGGGAGGAATGAGGATGGGGTTTCCCTCCACTTGCAAGCCACCATTGGTAACTTTTGAGTACTAGGGTCCTCAGTAGCCTATTGAGCTTTGTGTTAGAGCTGTCCACTTTGACCACGCTTAGATTTATTACGCGTTCATAAGTGTTTCTGTTCGTTGCAGGTTGATCGGCGTGCAGGACCTCCTTGAGGATGTGCCGGGAAGGTCACGTCGTGACTCGCACTCTGGCCCTTCCGACCTTAAGTCCTTCATGAAAGGCGTCACCAAATCGTCCAAGTCGTACGCCGTCAAGGACGAAGTCTCGAGTAAGTCGCTTGTGTGCTTCCGCGCGGGAGAGTGAAAATTGCATGCGTTTGAGAAAAGAACTTGTTGCCCGTGTGGTTTAGTGATATGTCTGTATGTATTGGTGGAATGCGTGTGTGTGCATACGTACAAGGTAGTGTATTTTTTCGTGCATGTGCTTCGTTCATTCGAGTTTGCGAAAGGTGGATGGAACTAACAGGAGAGGAATGTCTAGTGTATTGAGGCAAAACGGCAAAAGAATGATATAGAATTTTTTACCTTGAAGATTATATCAATATGATTAATAGGATTAAGGAAATTATTACATCTTTCTAATTCTGGGTAATTTAGTAATTTATCAAATGATAACCCACCCTATTCAAGCTCGATCTAAACCACTGCAAATTATTCCATTTCCCTGCCATAACTAATGTGTAGAACATTTTTTGACACAACATGCAAAAAAGACTCGGTTATGAAAATAGACATAAATTTATCTTAAAGGTATCTGAAATTCGGGGGGGGGGGGAGTGTTACACGTTTCGAATTGGCAACAACAGTGAATGTTATAGTAAAAAAGGATATGGGGAAAAGTGTGTAAAAGCATGAAAACTAAAAATTTTAACCTGTTAAATTTGTTTTTTGTTTTTTTTAAGTGGTGGAGGGGGACTAACTACCATTCTTGGGTGCACTTAACTGCACATTTAAGCAATGAAACTTTAGAATAGTTCTTATTTAAGATGAACAGTTATATATATATATATATATATATATATATATATATATATATATATATATATATATATATATATATATATATATATATATATATATATATATTTGAAATATGTAAACAAAAGGGGAGGGATCGGGGTCGCATACAATTTAAATTAAATTTTAATGCCTAGCAACATGTAGAATTGAAATACAAAATTTCGCCCCTCCCCCTTTTCCCCCTCAACTACCAACTAATTCGTTTTAATTCCATAAGTTATAGTAACGCGTGTTTCTATCCTACGTTCACCTGAAAATTCTCACTGAGATATGAATCAAACAGTGCCTAATCGCTGGTAAAATGCGTACAGAAACAAACCTATTGTATTTAACCCTTTCTTTTCAGCTTCACTGCTTAGTCATTACGCCACCTGTCCCCTTTTTATTTGGACGATTTACCGAATATTGAAATTAATTAACATAAAGATCAGAATGACAATATCTGGCAAGCCTGAGGACGTCTTGGGACAGGCGCTGAATTAATGCGTTTCCACTTGTGCCACTAGCCTTCGTTGGTTAGTGGTATTAAGTTGTGTTTGTTGTGCATTTTTCATTATTTTATCCTAGTCACAAGATCCCTTCCATCCGTGCGGTTGTAAATTTGATCTTGAGCAATGAAGTCATTGATACATTTTCCTTTTCTTCTGTTTCAGATGAAGTCATGGCCGTGTTGAAACTAGACAACAACAAAGTGGTCGGGCAGACGAACTGGAGACCTTGCTCTCAGTCGGCCTGGGATCAAAGGTGAGAAGGCACCCGGCTTGGTTAGCGCAGATCACCCTCTCAGGGAGCGCAGCTCTCGTTATCCTAATTTTCGTCCCAATTTGGGGGGGGGGGACTATTTATACCTTTACACCTAGTATTCGGAGGAGCGGCGCGGCATGTCCCCCTGGCCTGATGGTACAGAGGAAAGGCCTCGCTCGTTCACTAACTAGGGATGGTGCGGTCCCTCTTTCGCGTCATGCACCGGGTTTTCTTTACGAGTATCTCCTCTTTATTTTTTCGGCCTATGATTAAGGCCCCACCTGGTACCTGGAGTGATTACACTTCCTCCATGATCAGCCCAGTGCCGGGGTATGATAATGGCTCCACATGGTATCTGGAGAGATTGCACATCCTCCCTGCGAGGCCCAGTGCCGGGCTATGGTAGTAATAAGTGATCACCCAACTTACTCCGTGAACCCTCTTCTATCTATTCTTCTTTATTACATATCATAGTCAACTCACTTTATCTTACTATCCAGAGAGTTTCTGGTGTCTCGGCGCCCTTTCCTCCTCTTACCATAACCTAGCCGAGTAGCAGGTTTACCGAAGGCCGAAAGACCGCTGGCTCGGGTAGGTATTAGCTACGGGGTGTAGTGGGTGGCCGACTCAATTCACGGCTTCCAGTGTACATAGTAGGTGACTACGCCCCCACACCATCCATTATGGTTTAATCCCCCAGGACAAAGTCGCCATTCCGGTTGGTCGGATTGTAATTTACTTAGATCTTAGCAAAGTCTTTGACAAGGTTCCACATAAGACTGGTTAATAAATTAAAAAGGCTTGGGATATGTGTGAGAGTATTGAATTGGATAGCTGAATGGTTGAAAGATCAGAAGCAGAGGGTAGTGTTAAATGGAGTAAAGTCGTTGTTGAGGGATTAGTTCTGGGTCCATTATTATTTGTAATCTATATAAATGACACATGAAAACAAATTGGCAGCTTGTGTAAAAGAAGTTGTGTTTAAAAGTTTAAAATGTAGAGTAACTTAAACAAGTTATTTGCTTGGGCACATGTGTGGCAGATAGCTTTAACCTTAAAAAATGCCAAGTTATACATATGGGAAGAGATAATGGAGAATTTAGCTATAAAATGGATGGTGCATTGGTTGAACTCAATAAAGGATGAGGAGGACTTAGAGAGTGGTAATAGATAGGTAATGGTCCTCTAAAGTATATTTAGGCAAAAAATTAAGTAAATTGAGTGTTTGGCTTGATTAGTTTACAAAATAAGGATGTTATCCTTAAGCTATAACTTGTATGTTTGGCCACATCTTGAGAATTGTATACAGGCATGGTCTCTACTATTTTAGACATAATAACACCTGATAGATTCAGGGCAAAGGAAGGCACCAAAGATGATACCTTCTTTCAGTCACCTTGAATAGGCAGATAAACAGTGGGTATTAAATATGTTCTCGTTTGAAAGGTGGGTGACAGGGGATCTGATTGAGCTTTTTAAAAATTGTTCTGAGATGGATATGTTGGATTTTGGAAAGTTCTTAGAGTTGGAGGGTAGTAATAGGACTAAAGGGAACCACTTGAAACATAGAAAAACAGGGTGTAGGTTTTACCCTACGAGGTAAACCATGGTAGAAATCGAAATGCTTTCAAGCGCAGCTTGCACGACTATATGGGGAGGCAAACTTATTGTGGTTGTTGAGTTTTGTCTCTGGATATAAAATGTACATACCTATTTTAATATTGATATTATTGCATATTGTAGTTGCATGGTAGAGCGTTTAATGATAACATCAAGACGATGTTATGGACACTATCCTTTGGATGTAGTTAATGGAGGGATGTTGGGGTGGATTGATTCGGATGCCCTTAAATAGGTCCTTGTGGCTTTTCTTATCCATAAATGTTATGTTAGCTTGAATCTGCCGCGAGTGTGGGGAAATAATCACATTATGGATGTTTGATCCTATGGAGAGTTTTCTCCTTAACTCCCCAAGGCATTGGAAGGTCGTAGTATTTCTCTTCCCCCTCCCCCCTTCCTCAGAGTCGTCTCCAGGCGACTCTCTTCACCGGCGGCGGATCCTCGTTTTCTTTCCCAGGGGGCCTCCAAGAACAGTGCCGCTTGGATTTCCTCTCCCGATGAGCGCAATTAGACCGGGCGTACCCCATTAGAAGGGCAAGAGGTTGTGGGGTCCACTGGACCTTGCTCCCGAGGCTTATAAACCCTAGAATGGCTGCCGATATAGCTGCCCACATTTTTCTCGATGGAGGTCCCCATGCCGGCCCCGACGACGAATTTTCCTCGAGTAGGCCATAGGCCTCTTGTCTATCATGTCGGGATCCTCGACACCTTGGTCTGGGATGGCCAGATGTAGGCTATTCTCAAGGTGGTCATGGACCCGGAGGTGCCAGCACCCCGGGAGCAAATAATGACTCGGTGGGAGACACCCCGAGCCTAAGTCCGCTCCTTCGCAAGATGCCCCCATGCCAGCAAGGGTCCCTGGTACGGTTAAGTTCCTCCGCCGATTGCGCAGGAGACCAAGCTAAGGCCAGCACGTCCAGCCTCGGTGCACCCTCGGGTGAAGAGTATAAATCTCAACAGATCCTGCCCAACAGTAAGGTGAGCGGAGCCCATCATCGAGAAGTAGCACTGCATGTTCGAGCCTGCTGGCTTCAAAAGTTTCCTCATTCGCTCAAGTTAGAGCAGCATGCTGCTATAAAGCCACATTTTCCATCAGAGTCGAGCTCTAGCTAAGCTAATTGTTAGAGAACCGAGAGTAAATCGGGGTGGCCCTACACAGGCGGCTATTATAAGTGCCCTCACTGGAATTTCCATTGAGTCCGGTGGAACTGGGAGGAGCTGCGGAGGATGGTCTCTTCCCGCTCCTCTCATCTGCAGAATGCAGCTTCCGCAAGTTCCTCTCCACTTTAGATGCTCTGCTCTCAATGGAAAATGTTATCTACGAGGTCTTCTTTCGTAGACAGGATGTCAACTTTGTAGCGTCAACTCCAACCGGCATTAAACCGCATCTCTCGCTATCTCGAAGCACACGGGTTTTAGTTTTCCTTGGCCAAGCACTAAGGTGGTGCACTTCTGCTGCCATTCACGGCTCAACCTCCACTCGGACTTCTTCCTCAACGGGCTCGACTGGAAGTGGTGGATTAGCATCGTTTCCTTGGTGTTTTCCGACATCTACCCGTAGGAGTATGGAGAGGAGTAAACTTCCTCTCAGCTGGAAGCATGTTGGATAGCACCCTGAGAACGCACAAGGTGTGGGGGGGAGTGGAGCTGTCCGATAGCGGCTCCATAGATGACCAAGGGGGAATCCCCATTGCATTATGAAACGAAGCATTCTTGGAAGATCGTATGAAGGATGGATTGATTATGTCTATACGACAAGGGACTCACGAATACACAACGACCTGATGTTGTGCAATGGTTGGGTTGTTCGCGGTGGCCGTGGGGGCGTAGCTTGTAAAAGGGCCTTCTGCTGCCCAGAGATGAACTCTGGGCGGCTATGGTACATTGCAGCTTATCTTTATGAAGGCCAATAGCGGGTTGAAATAGAACTTAATTCGGGAGGTGGGGGGGGGGGCTTTGATTTGTGACTGTTCCCCACCTTCTGTGAAATTTGTGATTACAAATAAATAACTATTACTATCTTTATATGTTTCAGATTTAGCATTGATCTTGACAAATCGCGCGACCTAGAGATCGACATATATTGGAAGGATTGGCGGTCACTTTGCGCTGTTAAGTTTTTGAGACTGGAAGAGTTCATTGATGATGTTCGCCACGGGATGGCGCTCCAGCTCGAACCCAAGGGACTCCTCTTCGCCGAGGTAATAATGGAGTGTTTCTGAAGGGACAGGATTGAAGAAAAACGAACCCGTTTTCTCCACTGAGCCCTATTTCTCTATTGGTCTCTCATTCCATATTGAAACGTACCCTATTTTCTCATTCACACTCCAACCCCCCATTCCTACCTTGCTCAGAAATTTTCCCTTCATCTTTTATTCATCCTGATCCTAAATCTACACCCGTTGGGAAAGAATCTACTGAGGGATGAGTTTGGTGTGAAAGCTCTGAAAGGTAGTAGTGGAGGAATGTAAACATTTTGGGGCCTCACTGTGTAAAGCTAAGGCTCTCATTTAAACCGTTTAGTATGCAAGAGGTTGTTTGTGTGGTGAGGTTTGATAATGGGAAGGCTGATTGAGTAGACGATAGTGGCTTAGATTCTAAAAAAATGTTTAGGAAATGGATCTGGTGGTTGTGCTGTAAGGCCAGGAATAATTTTGTGATAGTACAACTAAAAACGGGGAATAATTCCGTTGTTATGGGCAAGCTGTATTAGCAATATTTTAATTGGACATGTGCGAAGGATAAGGGAATGAGCAAGGTGGGTTTATCGTGAGTAGATGAGAGGGAATGAGCAAGGTGAGTTTCGAGTGTATAGGGGTGCCTATATCAAGACTGCCTGCAGAAAGCTGGCTGATAAAGAAGAGATGTATGATGGGTTTATGGTTCTGCTGAATTTCGGGAAAATCGTTGGAGGTAAGACGTAATTTGGGAGGGAAATGGTTTGAGTGAGTAAGGCAAAATGATATGTGATGTTACCATGACTGTTGAACATAAGTTCGAATGAGGGTGTGACAATGGCGAGGAATTGATTCTGGCTAGGGTGGTGAATGCCGATGACCTGCTGCTGTTGGTGGCTGAAAATGAGAGGGATTTGGAGATGTTGACAGAACCGTTTAGAGGGGAATGTTTGAAGAGGCTAAAAATGCATGCAGAAAAGGGTAAGGGGATGATTTTGGAGTGTGAGGACGAAGTAGGGTGTGATTAGAATCGTGGTATTGTCCCTTGAATAATTGCAATGTATCAAATATCAAGGGTGTATCATGTATGATAGTGGTACGGATCAAGCAGATGGCGACAACTGGATTTTGAGTGTGTTAGGATTTTTAGTTAGATCCTAACACACTCCGAGCACCCCTTTCACACATTAGCTCTAGTGAATACTAGGGTTCGGTGTGGAATTTGTCAGAAATTGCTGGTGCCAACATTAGTGCATGAGAGTGAGACTGGTTTGGAATGAGAAGGAAAGAAGCGCAAATTAGCAATTTGCTAAGAGTTGAGTGAGGAATGAGTGAGTGAAAAAGTTGTTTATCCATCCAAGGAAATTAGAGCATAGGTCATTTTAAAGCACCCACCCATCCCTTCCCTAGTCCGGACGTCTAGTTAGATTCTAACACACATTCGAGCAATATGCAGAATCCCTCACCACACCTACAAGAAGTGCACCCATTCGATATTCACACATTCCTGTAAGGCTTGGGAACCTTATCGTCCGCCTTCATCACTTAACTCGCTACGGTATGTCTACGCAGCACAGCAAATAATCACCTTCACTTTGAAACGAAGTTATCGCCCTTAGCACAGCACCCTGACTTGCATGGAGTGCAGGATCTCAACATTAGAAACCCCTGTTCCATACCTTCCTCCGAAAAATTTGTCTGGACCCCAAGACAGCCACTCCTACCCCTATCCAAAGTCACGGTCCCATCACAAATAAATGTTCTTTAGACCTATCATTCAAAAGCCCTCCAATCTCGGCCAAATCCTTTCCTCAACGCCATTCTACCAAGCATCGACACATGAAGAACCCTCCCACGTCACACATGTGTCGTCCTGCCAGTCCCTAATGCATCCACCATCCGGATCTCGAACTCTACAAACACCGCATCGGCTTGATCAAGACAACTCTCTTCACACTTCGGCCACCAGTAACCAGACAGTTTAACACACAATCACAACATGCCCCACATTTGTGCACCCAAGAAAATCACCATATACACGGCGTTCTACAATAACGGCATCCGATCGTTGGAGTCCGTGAGGCGGCTGGTCCATGTTGTTATTTCCTAAAATATTAGAAGCGCGAAAACCACCCATGGGCAGGGTGTATTTTTTTTTTTTTTTTTTGGGGGGGGGGAATTATCGTCAGAGCACTCCTTCATTCTCAGTATATCTAGCCTTCTCTCCTTAGACCCATCCTCGTTTTCACTGATTGATTTTTCGCACATTTGAGCCCCTCAAACTGAGCAAGTTTGACTCATCTTCTACTTTACACACTTGTTGATCCTTATATATGTCTTGATCGGATCCACAACGCTCCAAGAACTCTCCTCTTTTCATCTTTCTGGTTATGGGCCTTTCACGTATTTTTACTGCCTCAAACTTTTCAAAACATAATGAAAAATCAATGTACCGTTGGTTTTTGCTTTTTTTTAACTAAATAAATGAATGGAATGAATATTATGATTTGATGACAGAGGCATTCCAAGGTACTCATTCCCAACCCTACCTATTCTCTTGAATCAAGCTAATAGCACGCAGTGGATAGGATTCTGTCTCTTTATCCTTGAGGTTGGTCATTTTTTAGGTGCGAGCATATTGTAATTGTAGGCGTGTCCTTTTGGCAGATCAAATTCCTGAACCCGATGATCTCGCGCAAACCAAAGCTGCGGCGCCAGAAGAAGCTGTTCAAACAGAAGGGGAAGGTGCTCCGCCCGGACCAGATGAACATCAACGTGGCTGCTTGGGGGCGGCTCATCAAGAATAAGAATATGCAGTCATCCGTAGTCGGGGACCCTCCCCATGCCCACACGCATCCCGGTGCCGGCACCCCCCTGGCTGTGCAGACCCCGTCGCACGGTGGCGTCCACAGGAGCCTCTCCGACGAGGGGAGGTCTCTTAGCCCCGCAATACCGCATCTTCACTATCACACACATCACCCTCCCGCTCAACCTGATGCGGAGGACTGTGCTGGGAGGGGTTACCCTTTTACTCCAATCTCGTCGCAGCCGACTATGTCAGCAGGTTAGCTCATATCGCCGTTGCAGGCCAAGGGTAACGAGGTGGGAATGCGTTCATTATTTCAGGGGTCTAATTCCTCGTGGCCAGGGGCCATTCCTGAGCAGGAATTAGCCCACATTCTCCCAAATGCGGAATAGTAACCTGGGAACAAGGACGATCAGCGTAACCAATGTGGCGAGAAAGAATTAGTAGTAATCATGTAGAGAGTGAGTCACTTGAATAAGAGGGCGCTAGTGAAGGACGCTGGTCATAGCACTGCTCTAACGAGGCCAAACCAATGGCCAGTTCCACATGGGTGGGGTTCTCACCGCTCTTTTTAGCCATTTAGGAAACTGGGAAAGAAATGTGCGAGTTTGCAGAGTCAATTCTAGCGTTCATTGGTACGTTTACGTTTAAAAGGGTGACTATGGGTGGGACTCTTATCCCTCCCAAACAAGGGTGTCTAGGTTTGTTGATGAGCGCCTCCCCCCCATCATTTAATTGTTTTTACTAAAGTGCATTTTGTTCCGCAGGAGGAAAGTGTGGCCCGATGCCTCTGCGTCTGGACTTCGAGACCAGCCCCCCCGAGAGAACTCCTGGCGAGGAGCGACCCCCCTGCCGCCCTCTCGTGTCCCGCCGCTCCTATTCACACCTTTCATACCTTCCACCACCCTCCTGCGGGTACTCCGAGCCCACAACCCCCTCCACCCTCCTTGGACGAGGTGCTGAAGCGCAACACGGCCGCTACTCTCCCTACCACCCACTTCGGCTCCGGGGAGCCCGTATCCGTCACCAACAACTTGTCCCCTCTCTATCCTCCGCAGCAGCAGCAGGTGCCCCCCGTCCCCGGGGCTGCCCCCTACCAACCCGCTTTGGAGGGAGACCTGGGGCGATCCCTAGAGGGGGGTGCGAATTTCCCAGCCTTGCACGCTTCCGGCACGCCCCAGCCTACCATCAACCCTAACCACTCCATCACTGTTCAGGTTTGCACTCGACCACCCTCCCCACCCCACCCCACTTTATTCCTCCTCTACACTCTTAAAGACACTTTGTCGTGACTCTCCTCTACCAATCTCTTCATATTTATCCCCTTTTTATTATTCCAGTTCCCTCTGCTTCTTTTCTGTTCATCCTTTGCACCTTCACCACTCACCTTCTTATCGAATTTCTCCTTCTAAACCTTTCTGACAGAGATACTCTCGTTGGTTTCCCTCATTTTGGGGGGGAATGAACTCCAATTTTCTTTACTCATGTTCCTCTCTTAACTTCCTGTGTCCAAGTTCCTTTGCTTCGTTAATTTTTTGTCTCTCCCTGTTTTTTAAACCCTCTGTTAACAATCTATATTGGCGCCTCCTTCCGAAGGTAGAGGAATTTGTTCACAAAAGGAACAGAAACCCGGAAATAAAAAAAAATCAGTTTGGGAAGGGGCAATAAGTACCTCCGTTTGACTCGAATTTATTTGTTAAAAGGACACTTGAGCAGGAAGAGGGGTATCGGATCCTATTTTCCAGGTGTGACCGAAAGGACGCTCGTTTTAGAGAGGACCGATATGAGGATCTAATCCCTCATATGTGTCACTTTAGTGCCTCATGCCATTGTGATATATTTTTTGTTCGGTGCCTTTATGAATAAATGATTGTTCACTGGAAGGATGTACCTGTTGTTGCAACTAAAGGTCCCCGTACTCACGGGACTAGTGGGAGAATGACCATAATCTGGATTTATTGGGAGTATTGTGTATCATTTTGATGCGATGCCCATTTTTATTTATAACCCCATTGCCGGACCTTACCCTATTCGCTCTTTCCTTATTTTTCGTAGGTCACGAAGCGGCCCATGTCTACTCCGCCCCCACCTCCTCCTCAGTTTGCCTCTTCGAGGCCCCTCTCCGGGGCTGTTACGATCACCGTACCTGCATCGCCAGTTGAAGCTGACGTTAAGGTAAGTAGCATTTTACATTCTTGTTGACCTATGCATTAGTGTCCCTACTTTGTGGGCCCGGGTTCACTTCAGTCAAACCCGGCATCCCTCAGGAATGCTGCGACGGCGAGCGATCTTCTCCACAGGTCTCCAAGTGACGTGACATGATAGTAGGCTCCGAAGTGTTCGGGGAAAGGGCAGATGAGGATGAGATGAATGATGTCTGTCAGTTGGTAGTTGCTAGGGTGGTGTCAGGGTCTAGTCCGTTTTTGTATTCCATTGTGACCTGTTTAAGAACTGCTAATGCAGAATGACGAGCTAGCGCAGACCCTAAGATCCACTTTAGGCTGGTTCCAAAAAGAAGAAAGTCAGAGGTTTAAGATAGTTAAAGGAAATGAGGATATAGATTGAGAAATAGTTACACAACTTTTATTTCTAGAACGTCATATTTGAAAGTAATATACATTCTATTCTTAAATATATCTACTGTATTGCCTTCAATAATATTTCTTGGCAAGCCATTCCAAGGCTGTTATTTTAGAAGAAAAGAAATTTTATGGTATTGCAGGGTTAAATCCTTTGTTTACTAGTTTGGAACCGTTATTTCTACTTGCTTCTTAGTTATCTACTTACATATTGAGGCATAAGTTATATTAATAAATCCCTTTAGTATGTTAAATAATTCATTAAGTTGTCCGCACAGATGTGATATTTCCAGTGAAAGTAAATTGAGGTGCCTCAGCCTTTCTTCCTATCATCTAGTTTCATGTTCAGGAATTAATTTCATTGCTCAACACTGGATGGGTTCCAATATTACAATGTCTGAAGTAGTAGATATGGGCTGATAGTATCCAGGAGCAGTTTATTGCCTTTTTAAAAAATTGGTCTAACATTTACCTCTTTGAGCAACTTATGAACTATTCCCTCACTAATAAACTTTATTTAAAATTGTACAAAGTCGTTTTAAAAGTTTCTTTTCTAATTCTTTAAGGTGGATCAGTTAGATTTTATCTGCACCAGGGACTTTGGAAATTTTCATTATCTGAATATTTGGAGAAGAGTATCTGCCAAAATTTTATTACCTCTTGTTTTGTAATTTTATTGTCTTTGACAGTAAACAGAGTCACAAAATTTTAATATTTACACCACTTGTTCTGGCTTGTCAATATGTACACCCTCAGCATCCTGAAGGGGCCTGATAAACTCTCAAATTGCCTTACGATTATTAACTTATTTATATAAACCCTTTGGTTCTTGTTTTTCCAACAACATCCTTTTTCATGTTCCTTTTGTATGTTCTTATTTTGCGTTTGACTAAAGGTATCAACTTGTATTCTCAACACTTACTGGTTTCTGCAATTTTACATAATTGGTTGCATTTATCCCTATCAAAATATTTGGTTATAACGTAAACTTTCCTCCATCTTATCGCGTAACATATCCAATCTGGGCTTAATCTTCCTCATAACTTAATTATTTTCATTAAAAGATGGAAATTTTGCTTAATATCTTTGCTCATATACAAATGCACCTGAGAAACACAGGCTCTCTTATGAGTTTAATAATGGAAATCAGGAAAAAAATATAATATATAAAAAGGGTTTATTGAAATAGTGCAGAATATAAAGATAGGGCAGTAATTAATAGAGGGTTGGGATTGAGAGGAACTTTTTGGGGGTATTGCTGCCTGCTGACAACAAATTTTTGGAAAACTATTGCTGTTGATGAGTGATAAGGAAATGGGTTCAATCTTAAGATTTTACATGTTATGTGGTATGATTAAAGAATCACTTTGAAAGGAAAGAGGTCTTTCCGTTAGGCAATGAATGCAGGGAGAATTCGGTTTGAATGTACTTTGTGTTATAGGTATTGCATCAGTGTGAAAATGAGATGGTAACTGGGGCAGCCAGGCGTAAGGAAGAGAGAGCAGTGAATGATGTGGAGAAATTAACGAGTCAGGCTTTCAGAATACAAATCAGCAAAACCCATTAGATCCTTTCAAGGGAAGGAAAAAAAGCGAAAGTCAAGAAGTGAAATATTGGTAAAAGGAAGAGATTATGTAAATAATTACTTTGCCTTTTTTAAGTTATATTTTAAAGTAATATTTGTATTTTCTATTCTTGAACATATTTACTGAAGTGCTTTTAAATCATGGTTTAGCAAACTATTCCATGTTTGTGTTATTTTAGTGGAAAAGAAATTTTGTGCTACTGCAGTGTTAAATATTTTGTCCACTAGCTTGAAACCATTATTTCCAGTGGTTGCTCACTCAGTTATCTAACTCAAATGTTGATTCATAATTTATATTATGAAAGATGCCACTCATCCAGTGAAAGGAAATTTAGATTCCTCAGTCTCTCTTGATATGATTTATTTCTAAGCTCAGGAATCAATTTCGTCACCTGACGTTGGACACATTCTAATTTTACAATATCCTTTCGCATGTATGGAGACCAGAATTGTTTAGCAGACTCCAAATGAGCTCTTCCAAGCACTTTATACAAAGGAAGAATGATATCTTGATTTAAATCCTAAATGTCTAGATATGTATCCTAAAACCCTATATCACATGGTTCTGGGGTGTCGTGTGTGATTGGACCAGGCGACTCGGAGCTGCAGGACACTCCAAAAAGAGGGATCCCACCTTCAATGATTTCGAAGCGGAGCAAAAGAACCGCATAGCTATCCCAACCTTGCACATTAAATCATCGAAGGCGTCATCACCCAAAGATCTGCTTCTGTTCGCGTGAGGGTCTTATAGAGGAGGGCCCATGCTTCTCGGAGCTAGTAGGCCTGGACGGCATATTTCTTGAATGGATTGTCCTTGAGTCCGGGCCAACTGGGAGGAGCTGCGGTGGCTCGTCTCCTCGCGTTCTCCGTTAGCTATTTCTCTGCGGGAGACCATGCCCACCTTCCAGGGGTCTAAGGGTTTTGCGACCCCACCATCATGTAATGGGAACTAGGCTGCGGCAGGAGGATCCGAGATTTACATCGGTTCTATTTGCGATAAATGTCTCATTTCAGGCATAATCAACCGACTTCGACACTGGGGACTTCCGCAGCGTCATGGTACGGCTGGTGAGGCCCTTTCTCCTGTTTCGGGATTTGAACAGTAGACCCTTTATGTGTTAACTACACGATCAATCCCAGGGTTCAGCTCCTTGCCGATATAATCGACGATCTAGAGATGGATTTCAAATGTTGATGAGTTTACGCATTACTGCCCGAGAACCGCTTCATTTTCTTAAGTCGATTTGTCCCTATGCTCTCCGAATGCACTCTTATTTCGGGTGGGAAGTGGGCTAATGCCGCCTGAAAGGTATTTTGAGGTATTTAGGTCGGTAGATGTGGTCGTTGAGTTCTTCTCCGGCGAATTTCAGTGAATTTCGTCGAGCTAGGGCAAAGTTCCGGTATGTTTCGAAGCACGCCCGCCGCTTTTTCTTGGTGCACATAATACATATGTGGCTTCATTTAATGGGAAGACCCCTCTTGCAAAGGTGTGGAAGAGAGTCAAAAGGATTCTGGGTAAGTTCTCGAAGAACCCAGCTTCCGTGGCGGTCTTTCGTGACCGCTTTATCTTGCCAAGATGTTGCTCCGACAGCATTCAATCTACCTCGTGATGTCGCTAAAAGCTACGGATTGGACTTTACTTTCCTCTAGGCATGGCATTTTTGATAGATTTGTTAAACAGGTTCTGGACAGAAGGTATCCACCCAGACTCTTGGCGAATGGCTACTATGCGCGATTTTTGCAAACCGGGTAGCAATCCTTTTTCCAGAGCCAGTTTCCGCTCAATTTCTCAAACCTCCAGCATGCAAGTTGATGGAGAAATCGGTAAACGGTTAGATTAGCTATTTTACTCGACAACGGAGACCACCTGTCTTCTGCACATTGGAGCTTCCGCAAGTTCCACTATATTGCGGATACTCGGCTTCGACTGGAAAGTGCTATCTGCGAGGTCTTCGTTCCTAGACAGCACTACCCTACCGTATTTTTCGATCTGGAGAATGCCTATGGAGACACTCCCCACGATGGGGACGATGGGACGCCTCCCAATTTTTATTTTGCGAGATGGTTTATTCCACCTATGGGTAGGGAGTGCCCTCTTCGGCTCCATTGGGTACGGAGGTGTCCTCACTGTCGCACTCTGCTCTGAGCATCACCTCGCTGCTCCTGGATGATATTCTTGGAGCAGTAGACGACCTTTCGATCTAGTTTTGGTGCGCTCCAATGCCAACTCTGGAGCGTTGATTCCAACAGGCATTGACTGCATCTCTCGCTCTGCCGAAGCGCCCATTTTTTGGTTTTCCTTGACCAAGACTAAAGTAGTGCACTCATGCCCCCTCCCACGCGACCACCCCGACTTCGACTTGTTCATAAACGAGGCTCGCTTGAAAGTGGTAGATTCGCACTGTTTGCTTAGTTTTGTTTTCGCGCCATAGAGATTCTTCCTTTGGTGTTATTCGCCGGCTCCTGCGGTGGGGGTGGCACTCCTTGCTTATTTTGTTTCTTTATTTGCTTGTGTTTTTTTGTTGGTTTTGTTTATTGTTTTGGGTTTGGTTTGTTTGTTGTTTTTTATTGATTTTTTGTATTATAATATAGCCTAATGTTTGGCTGAAAATTAATTACGGCGACTTGGTGACAGTCGCCAGATGAGTCAATTTAATCATTTAAATATGGGAAAAATTACAAGTGAAGCTTTCCTAAGTTTCGTCGGTCACGTCATTAATTTAGTCTCGACACCGCTCCTGTCTTATTGACTGGCAGCGGCCCCCAAAATGTGATCGTTTAATCACTTATTAATGGAAACCTACCCTTAGATGTATTATTGACTTTAGAAAAATGGACTGCTTTCAAAAGCCAACTGTTTCTTGTATATAATTTCATGGACCATTTAGAAGGGGAGGCGATTTTCCTTACACCAGCTTACAAATTTTCATTTCCAATCTCTGTTGTTTGAATACCATTCCCTCTTTAATGGGCGCTATTTTTTTTATTATTTCGTCCTTCCTCAAGGTTATTTTGTTTTATGCGGTGATTGATCGAATAAATGCTCTCGATATATCTTCTCCTTAAAAAAAATAAAAGGTGCATAATTATAGTTTAAAGTGTGTTGCCGGGTGTGACAAGCTCGCCCATTCCTTCCTTCCCACTCACTTATGGGGGAAGAGTCTCTTGCCTCTGTAATGCTCTTAGCCTTAATATTTGACCCCCTCCATTTCGTTGGGCTGCTTCTACCTTGCGCACTCGTACGGCTTCGGATTTAAAGCGAAGAAGCGATGAGAAAGGGGATATTAAGAAAGGAAAAGAGAAACACAAGAATGGCAAGAAGACGATTTTGTTTGTTTTACTACCGTTTTTTCTAGTCTGTTTTGGAAGGCTGTGAGGGGAAGAGACCACTTGTATGGCTAGCGGCTGTCTGTAGACGTTCGGTTTTTTCCCTCCCTGCGTACTGAAAACGCTCAGTGGCGATGCTTTGAATGTTCTGTGAGGTAGTGTTTGCATCGAGTGGTCATCTGGATCGGATCAACGTGAGTGGCGATATCACGGAGCGCGTCTTCCAGGATTTTGCTGTAATTAGTTATGAGATAGAGCCGCAGACGTCGATACAAATTAAAATTTATGCTGCGAGAGTGAACTTCTTCTGGACTCATTTTCTCGAGTGCGTTAAATTACAATTAAGATTTCATACTTTGGAGACGAGTTTTGTCGTCTATACATGAAAATATTTCTCCTTCATAGTGTTTCTGTACTACAGTTCCTCCGAAAAATAGGCCTGCGGCATAATCCCTGTCTAACGCATCTCAAACAAGGTGAAGTGAAAGGGCATCTATGTCTCTGTAGACAAGATTCAGTATCAAAGGCAAAACACGATTTGACGTCTGATTGTGCCAGTCGACAAGTTCCCGATGCCTTGCCATTGCAAACAAGAAAAACTTAATTCATCCCGGTAGATTAATTTATCGACTATTTTTCGTGTAAATGTACCCTCTAAAAAGAGTTTGTCCAAAAATGCAGCCCAGAAAAGAAGGGTGTACGACCAGCGTCTCCCCTCAAAGACGGTTTTCTAGGTTAACGCAACACGAAAGCACTTTGCGCACTGACGTATCGTGGCGGACAAAATTTTACGTCGATACCTCCCAGAAGACTGTGTGTCCAAATACGTCTCTACGGCTGTTGGTTGGGTTGATGTCCATGTCCTTGAATGCCGCTGCGATGTCCGTACATCAAGGCGCCTGGCTTCTTCGTTACATCCTAAGTCATTTAGACTTGCACTTGTTTCTGCAATTTGTTCGCTCCTATCTGTTTGTGGCAACACGCCTGCTTCTACCCCGATTGTGGTTTGTCTTCGTTGTAAGAAATGTTCTTGTTCATCGTGGTGAGCTTCCAGAGGTGGCTATTCCGAGCATTTCCCAGAGTGAGGTAGGTGGCTGCATTCCGAACACTTCGTTCTACTTGATGGAAATGTCCACGCCCACACTTAGATGTTCACACGCGTAGAAGCAAGAAATATTTTCAAATATTGGGTGAGCCTAAAGTAGACGAACAGTTTTTTTTCCTTTATATTTCTAGTATGTTGCCAAAGGTCAAAATAATAAAACGACTTTCTTTCTTGTTAGATATAATTGAAGATTTGGATTGGACATAATAGGGCAAAATACTGAAGAATGACAAATTTCATATTAATATTGGAGATCCCAAAATGCATTTTGACACTTCCAATATTCATATGAAATGTTATTTTTCAGTATTTAATTATTTTGCCCATTTATGTTAGGTCCAAATCTTCAATATTATCTAAAAAAAGATGAAAATCAAGTTTTATTATTTTGAGCTTTAGCAACATATAAACCAATAAGTGTTCGCCTACTTTATGCTCACCCTGTACATATATGTAGATTGGTAGAAGAGGAAACGAGTAGAAAGACATAAGGGGTCTTTAAAAAGTTCGTAGAAAATTGGAATAAAATGAAAAAAATAGTCTAAATTTTTTTTTCAACATAAGTTCCATTGAGGTTTTATTTATTTATTTTTGCCCCTTTCTAAGTCTTTCGGATTGTTCTTAAGCTGATTTCGCGCATATGGAACTAGTAAAGAATGTATCGGTCTTTGGTTCGAATCCTGCTAACCATGATTCGTTGATCAACCTGTAATCAACCCACGCTGTCTGAGGTTAGCGCGACTAATAATGTCCACTGCGAGGAAGGTTCTTTCCTGTTTCATTCATCATCGAAAAAGGAAGATAAAATGTTTAATGATATATGAGAGTTCAAAATCACACACATTTTTAGTGGTCACCCTGTACAAGTGTGTCCAATCTACTGCTCGCCTGGAATTGTTTACACCAAAGTGTTCATACCCCGATTGGTGAAAGGCTCAATCAGTTCCCCAAGGGTGGGGGTGAAATTCCTCCTCATAAATGGATTTTTTTTTTTTTTTTTTGGGGGGGGGGGGTCTGTGGATGCTCTCATTCTCAGTTTAGTGAAATTTCTTAGCCCCTCTTTGCCACTTACTCGATTTTGACTATGCTGCCGCATTTCTATTTCTTGATCTGTCTGACCTCACCCATTTTCCTAATTCTTGTTTAATTCCCTATCAATCAGTGGGTGTCTGTCTGCCTTGGGGTTGCATTTCGCTGCTCTCCTTTGTTGCTTCGAGGGCTTCCTCTTGAGAGGAAGAGAAAGGTGTTGGAGGGTTCGTTCATCTTTAAAGGGAAGAGAAGAGGGTATTAAGGGCACTGCTACTCTTAAAAGGACGAGGGGGTATTGGAGGTCCGTTTTTATAAGGAAGAGAAAAGGGTATTATGGATCCTGTTCCTCATAAAAGGAAGAAAAGGGTTGTATTTGGAAAGGCCCGTTTTTGGGGGGAGGGGGGCGTTAAACAAAAAATAGTTTGGGGATGGCCAGCTAATTGGTAATCATTTATACCTTTGTGGTCAATGAGGGGTATCGCTCGCCGAGTGAATAAGGCTTTGGAAAATACAGGAATTGGAGATTTAAAAGAGCTTGATTGTTTGAAAATAAAAGTGCTAAAATTCTAATGAAGGCAAGTTTGAAAGAGGTTTGCTTCAGATCTGAAAATCTCTCGTTAGAAAGCTTGAAATTAGGGGAAGAGAAGGAGTTTGATAATATTTGCTAAAGCCATTTGGTTGGAAGAGAATCTACACATTTGCAGTCTGAAATGGATCTGAAGGATTGGAAGTCCTACACCAGTAACCACATAGTAGCCTGCAACGTTCGAATATTTGACGATTTGGGAGACCATGACTAAATAAAAGTGAACACACTTGATAAGAATGTAAATCGACATCGTTAACACACACGCACTCTATTAAAGATACTCAATAAATTGTAAAGTCAATTTGAAAGATGAAACAAGGAAGCTAAACAGGTATGTGGATAAAACAGACGTTCTTGACAAGCGAGAAAATTCGTACCTATGTGAGTAAAAAATGTATATTCTCAAAAGTCCCCATACCCACCGGGCCGAGGACAGAGCACCTACCTCACCCCCCAACTCTACCAAGAGGGGGGGGGGGGAATGCCCCCAAAACCCCCCCACGCGAGTGTTACTTTCCTAGGGCGGGGGCGGTTGCAAATGCCCCCTAAACCCCCCACGCGAGTGTTACTTTCCTAGGGCGGGGGCAGTAAAACCCAACCGATGACTTTGTTCCATACGTTATAAGGCGAGTCAGCTGGTGGTGTTTTTGTTGCATTGCTTCCCTTTTACCCATTTCAGGCACCAGTTCATTATTACCATTCATATGGCCTACCACTGCCATGCAAACCAAATAACTTTTACGGCGCGATTCCCGTGCAGTGTGCGCCAAGGCACCTCTTAACCAACCAACCAATCCCCAGGGGCAGATGACCTCTGCTCCGTCCGCGCCTTCTGTGAGGCTGTTTTGAGGTGATCTGGTAGAGTGGAGGGAGGCTGTTGCGTGCTGGGGGAATTTTATAGCATCCTATATAGGAAGTGGGAGTTCGAATGCCGCTTAACTTCGCGGAGATTGCATCCAAATGGGGTGGCCCTACACCAAGATTGCATCCAGGTGGAGTGGTTGTGTCATATTCACTTGGAAATCACTGACTACTCTACAACTCTTATTTATTCTTGTCCTACAGGGTAGCTAGAGTTAAAAAAAAACAGCCTTGCCTGCTGGGGCGGCCCAGTAGGTGTGAGAAGGAATATTCAGAGAAGCTTGACGAGATGTGTTAAATAGATATACAAAGAGGGTAAGCACGAAAGAGGGAAGGGGGGGAATTCCACAAACTCGAAAACAATCATTTTGACAAAGCAGATCAGGTGGTAACTATCATAATTACAGCCAGTGTTAAGAGTGGTCCATTCTCGGTTTCCGATTTGCTCTCTTTTCACCAATTTTGACTTATTATATCTAGTATTAAGAACCTGAGCAGCTTAGAAGATAGGCTTTGTAGCCTCTATAAACATTCCCTTTCATCACTCGGCTTACACAGAATAGGCTTGATGTTCTTGTGCGTTTGGACATGATTAGTGTAATAATGATTTGCGCCCCCAATAAATACTTCCTTAACTTGTAATGGGCTGACCACCTCCATGTGACCATTCTTGAGTACCCAAGACTAGAGCGTGGTTTCGGTCGGTGGTTTTATGACCATGTTGTCCGACAGGCTAACTAAAAGTGTCTGGGCTTGCCGGTTGCTCTGCAACTGGCACTCATTCTGAGTGCATACGCTCTGTCCGATCTCGTGGTGTACCCGAGTTCTGCGATTATGACCGCGATGACGAAGGTAAAACTGGCGGGTGATTTTCACCCCGCTTGATGTCTCCACTTTCTCCTCTTATTAACGCACTTTGGGGAGTGGCTGTCCAGTTTCAGTTAACATTCCACCGTGAGCTAACGTCACTCCTGCCCAGCTAAATGAATTGGGTGCTCCCCACGGCCCCTCTGGGGTGTCTAATTGGACATTCCCAGAAACCAGGTCTTTGTGCGTCTAGTCAGAGCTGAGGTTGATGCCGTTGGCATGGACGAGGCTTGGCGCATGCGCATTCCACCTCTTTCGCTTCTGTAGTTCGATTTGCCCCTCTGCTCCTCGAGTGCCGATGCACTACCGGACCTTGGATTAGAGTTGATTGACGACGGTCATGGAAACAATCAATTTATACGT
The DNA here is from genome assembly GCA_963969495.1 of Ceratothoa steindachneri. Classification (NCBI taxonomy): domain Eukaryota; kingdom Metazoa; phylum Arthropoda; class Malacostraca; order Isopoda; family Cymothoidae; genus Ceratothoa; species Ceratothoa steindachneri. The sequence goes on from OZ018330.1 coordinate 97,463,218, forward strand.
GTTTAAATTGGATGCTGCGATCAACAATAGATGGGAAGACGGAATTTTAGGTCTGTCGATGTGGTGTCTACCTCCGCTACCTCTTTCTCCACCCACTTGTCTTCTTTTCCTCAAACTTCTTTCGATTTATCTCAGACCTCTTTTTTGTGTTGATCAGCTGAGTGTAAGACAACTCTTGGAGAGAAGCGATGTGCATTTATTTAAGGACGTTTGTTGTTGGTCTTTGTCCTCCATAACATTTTGTGGTCACACGCCTCCTGTAAATATGCCATCATGGGGAGATGAAAATGTGTTTTTAAGGAGAGATCTGTAAGAAAATGTGAAGATGGGGCAAGTGAAAATGAGGAAAATATGTAGCCCAGATTCACCTGCGGCTGTTGTGGCCGGGAGGGCACACAATCCTTCCTTAAGGGCAACATGATCCACCAGAGGAGAGATTTAGCTAGTGTGATTGGTAGAGAGCCGAAGGTGACCCGTTTCTCAGACGGGAGCCTTTTGGCGAATGCGTCGAATCGCTCCGAGGTGGCCATGATTAGTGCCCTTCGGACACTTGATGGCACGCCTGTGAGTGTGACGCCGCACTCTACCATGAACTTCGTGAAAGGAGTAGTTTATGCGAGGGAACTCGTGGACTACTCCATAGAGGACATTACCTTAGAGCTGGCCGACCATCGGACGGTCAAGGTCAAATGTGTGATGAGAAAACAGGGAGGGGTCTCGAGACCCACCCCTACACTCTTCGTCACGTTCGACTGTGACAAGCTCCCTGAGTCGGTGCATGCCAGTTGGTACCAGTACCGCGTGAAGGCATTCGTGCCACTGCCGCGGCGGTGCTATTACTGTCACCGCTTCGGCCATACGAATCGCTCATGTAGACGTGCAAAGTCGGGATCACCTGAAGTCTGTGTAAATTGGTCCAAGGTCGCACACGATAAGTCCAAATCGTGTGTGGCCAAGTGTGTCAATTGCGGAGAGCCGCACCCCGCTTCTTCGAAGCAACGTGGTGCATATCTCCATGAGAAAGAAATCCTGGACGTTCAGGCCCAAGATCGTCACTCATTCCGTGAGGCAAAGGACTTTGTCCTGGCGCGCCCGGCTCTGGCTGGGACGTCTTACGTCTCAATGATTAGAAAGACACCCTCTTCTCCTGGCCCATCCAGGCTAATGAATACGGTTGTTTCCGCGCCTATTCGGAGCCCTTCTGCGGATTCTACTCAACCCGGGAGCTTCCCTGGTAAAACTAGCGGCACAAAGGGTTCACACCCAGCCCCGGCTAAAGCCAGGCCCCCCCCCCCTTCCTCAAGCGTGACCGTTTCCCGTAAGGCGAAACGGCCACGCGCCTCCACCGAGTCGTTAGACTTACAGGAGGCAACACCCCTGAAGTTTGTCGCCAGGCCATCTTCTGGGGTTCCTAAAGCTGCCCCCCGAAAGGAGGACAGCAACAAAGGAGCTTCGGCTCCTTCGCCCACGCATAGTAGTGGGCTGAGTGGTTCGGAGACGGTGGATCCTCGAAAAGACGGCCCCATCCGCCTCCGAAGCTGCAATGCCTTCCTAAGGTTTCGAGGCGGAGGGAGGAAAAGACTCGCCTAATAAGTCCTCGAAGGCGACAGCGCATTCTCCAGCCAACAGCGCTCAGGGTTCTGCCTCCGGGAAGCGTACAGCCATTTCCGTGAGGGTCTTCTTTTCGAAGAATGCCCCCGCGTCTCCTCCGAGCTATGCTTGGAGGGCATATTCCTTTAATTGAATTGCCGCGGACTCGGGCCAACTGGGAGGAGCTACGGAGGCTCGTCTCGTCCCGTTCTCCGTTAGCTATTTTTCTGCAGGAGACCATACTAGGCGCGTGCCCCCTGCCCACCCTCCCGGTGTATAAGGGTTTTGCGACCCACCACCACGAGATTGGGGCCGGTCTGGGGGATGCGCGGTTTACACCCGGCATGATGTCTCCGTTCTTCTTTTCACTTTAGATACCTCCTTTCAGGCAGTGGCTGTGCAGCTTCACCTGGATAGGAGGTATACTGTTATTTCTGTGTACATTCCACCGTCAGCTTACTTCAATGCGGGGTACTTGCGCCGCGTCGTAGCACGGTTGCCGAGGCTCTTTCTCTTGCTTGGAGATTTGAACCGCAGACATCTTCTCTAGGGAGACTACTCAATAAATCTCAGGAGACAAATCCTTGCCGATCTGATCGAAGAGCTTGGCCTAAATGTGGATGAGTTTATGCATCACTGCCCGAGAACCGCTTGATTTTCTTGCCTCGATCTATCTCTGTGCTCTCCGGATGCACAGCCTGATTTTGATTGGGGGGTGGTCGATGACCTCCATGGTAGCGATCACTTTCTTATTCAAATATCATTTTCTGGGCGGGGGCCGTCTGAGAGCCCACCTCGGTGGTGCTTGGCGTGGGCGCGGTGGCCTGCATTTCAGGAAATGACTGAATTCTCTATCTCAGTCGTCGAGGAGTTTAGTTCGGTAGATGAGGCCGTTGAGTTCTTCTTCGGCAACCTCATAGCTGCAGACCAGGCTACTATTCCCAGAACGTCTGGCCGTTTTGCACGCCGACCACTCCCGTATTAGTCGACTGAGTGGGAGACGGCCCTCAGAAGCGTTTTGCCTACATGCGCTATTAGTGCCGCCCGACCGATTTGACTGTTCGTGAATTTCGTCGGCTAGGGTTAGGTTCCGGTATATTTTGAAGCACGCCTGCCGCTCTTCTTGGCGGGCATAAATATCGTCACTTAACGGTAAGACCCTTCTCTCAGAGGTGTGGAAGCGAGTCAAAAGGATTCGGGGCAAGTTCTCGCAGTCCCTCCTCCCGTTCTCCAGGAGAATGGGACCGCAATCTCGGACCCCGCGTCCGTGGCGGAATCCTTCGCAACCGCTTTCTCCGCATTCTCTAGCCGGGTTGCTGCTCCGCCAGCATTCAATGCACGTCGTGATGTCGCGGAAGGCCGCCGACTGGACTTTACCTCCAGAGGCGGAGAACCCTTCAACGACAGGTTTACATTGAGTGAGTTGTGTTCCGCTGTTACTTCGTGCGCGGACACGGCCTATGGTCCGAACGATGTCCCATACGCCATACTTCGACACTTGGGTAAGCGAGGCATGACCTTCATGTTAGATTTGTTCAACAGGATCTAGGTGGAGGGTCTCCTCCCAGATACCTGGCGAATCGATACTGTCCTCGCCTTTCGGAAACCGGGGAAAGATCACTCTATTCCGACTTGTTTCCGCCCAATCTCTTTAACCTCTTGTGTCGGCAAGTTGATGGAGAAATTCGTAAATGTTAGATTAACCTTTGTTATGCACAGCGGAGGCCATCTGTCTTGTGCACAGTGAGGCTTCCACAAGTTCCACTCCACATTGGATGCTCTGCTCCGACTGGAAAATGCCGTCTGCGAGGACTTCCTTCTTTGACAGCACTACGCCACGCTGTCTTTCGATCTGGAGAAGGCCATGATACCGCATGGCGATACGGTATCATGGAGACACTCCACCCGATGGGTGCAGGGGACGCCTCCCATTGTTTATATCTGAATTTTTGCGAGATCATCGATTCCAAGTACGGGTTGGGGGAGCCCTCTCCGGCCCAATAGAGCAGTAAGAGGGTGTCCCGCAGGGAAGTGTCCTCAGTGTCAAACTCTTTGCCCTGAGCATCAACGGCATCACCTCGGTGCTGCCGGGAGATGTTCTCGCTGCGCTCTACGTGGACGACCTTTCGATCTCTTTTGGCGCGTTCCAGATGCCAACTCTGGAGCGTCGACTCCAACAGGCATTGAACCGCGTTTCTCGCTATGCCGAAGCGCACAGGTTTCGGTTTTCTCTGTCCAAGACTAAGGTGGTGCACTTTGGTCGCCATCCACGGTTCCACCCCGACCAAGATTTGTTTCTTAATGCGGTGAGCCTGGAAGTGGTTGAATCCCACCGTTTGCTTGGTCTTGTATTTGACCGACGCCTCACCTGCAATTCTCATATTCGCAGCCTTATGGTCTCTTGTACCCACGTCATGGATATTCTTCGTTCCGTGATGTTCAGCGCTTGGGGTGCTGATAGGGCTACTGCCTTACTTTTTTATCGATCCTTTGTCCGTTCGAAGCTCGACTAGGGATGTGAGTTTTATGCATCCGCAGCTGAACGTCTATTACGGAAGGTGGACTCGATCCACCACACAGGCCTTCGCTTGGCGACCGGTGCCTTCCGCACTTCCCCTATTGAGAGTTTGCCTGTTGATGCTGGAGAGATGCCATTATCTATGCGCCATGCACTGTTCATTACTCGCCTGTACGCACGAGTGCAGCGTCTCCCTTTGTCGCCAACGGCTCTCGAAGCCTCCGCAGCTGATCTCGACGTTGTATATGCCGCTGAGAGACGCAAGTCATACCCAAAGCCCTTTGGGTTTATGGCTATGAAACTCCTTCGAGAGCTAGATATAGCTCTCGGGCCGGTGTCGCCCCTGGTTCTACCCAGAATGCCATCCTGGAGTGTACTACCTTTGGCTATTTGTCGCCACGCCTGTGCTCCCAAAGCTTATATAGCGCCGAGAGTATTGCCTTCGATCTTTTTGGAGCACACCTCGTGAAACGGTGCCCTTGTATACGGATGGCTCCAAGTCCCAAGAGGGGGTTGGCTTCCACGCCGTATCCCTCTCTGTTTTAAGTTAGCGGGGCTCTGCCAGGCGCTTCGTCTGTCTTCACGGCCGAACTGGTGGCAATACACCACTCGGTACGGGAGATTACGCGACGTGCCCGGTTCGGAAACCGGATTGTGATATATAGCGACTCACCAAGCGCCCTGAGGGCTCTTGGGGCATTAAAATCTCCGCATCTCCTGGTTCGCGATATCCGTGACGCCACGGTTTTGGCAAGCCGGGCGGATCTCGAGATTATCTTCTGCTGGGTTCCTGGACATGCAAGAATTGCCAGTATTGATCTCGCCAATGAGGTTGCCAAAGAGTCCGCCAGGACTCGGTGACCGGACTAACGTTTTGCTCTTCCTCCCCCCGACAACATGGCAGGAATAGTTGGGTTTTTTTTTTTTATTTTAGTAAGTCGCATGTTCCTGCGGCGGGGGAAAGCTGACCTCCCCCCGACGCCGCAGCTTGCTTCCTGCTTATTACCTTTTTTCTTTTTATTTTTATTGGGGTTTTTTATTTGTTTTTTTTTAGCATCCTCTTTTGAATATGCCTTATTTTAGGCAATGTTGAATACGCCGACTAATGCCCAAGTATGAAGGCGCTAGATGAGCCCTTTAAAAAAAAAAATTAATCTATTTATATACACCAGTGGCCATAATATAAGGGTCAGTAAGAATAAGTGTATTTAAATATTTATTATACACATATTTACATATATCTAATATCTATCTTTCCTGAAAATTTCAAGTGAATGGAATAAATATTTCTTAAGTTATGAGGAAATAAACAAACTATCTTCAAATTGTAGCGGCCAAAAGTTAAGGATCACTTATAAAAAATGAACCTCCAACCGAGGTATTTGTGCTTAGGCGACTGTTGATGGGCTAACTATTACTTCTTATGATCATACATTATTGGAACATTCAACTCTCAACATGACCCCTTGTGAGAGACGCCCGGTGTTCTGTGACGGAAAACAAAGGATTGTGTGCCTTTACCAACAGGGTTAAGTCAAATTCTGTGATAGCAACCACTTTAAGAAGGTCTAAAATGTTGTGCAACGAATCCTAGCTCGTTTTAACTCATCAGGATCGAGAGATGCTAAACCCAAAACCGGTAGCCCTCGTAAAATGTCATCAAGGCAGGATCGTATTATGGTTAGAATGTCATTGAAGGATAGGTTTAAGAGTGCTGCTGAGATATCCCGCGAGTTCAGCTCCCCTCCGAGTCAAAGTATCGCGCAAAACAGTTTCCTGGAGGTTATGAAATTCTGGGTTGCTTGCTCGGGCACCGGCAAAGAAACCTCTGATATCCAAGAAGAATCAAAGAACCCGTCTTCGTTACGCTCACAAACATGTCATTTGGACAGAAGAACAGTGGGCGCAGGTTCATTTTAGCGATGAATCGAAGTTTAATGTGATTGATGGCGGGATGTACGTGCGAAGAAGATATGGCGAAAGGTTATCTCCTGCATGTGTGAAGACGCTAAAATATGGAGGAGGAAATGTAATGGTATGGGGAGTGATCTAGGCTACTGGTTTTGGTCCACTAATTCACCTACAATGGACTGTCAATGCCCAAATCTACAAGCAGATTCTTATAGACCATGCCTTTCCACATCTCCGATCCTCGTCAGTTCAACCTCATATCTTCGTGCAGGACAACGCTCCCTGCCACACTGCGAAGACAGTCAAAGATTTTTTAAGTGATAAATGGGTTTATCTTATGGACTAGCCACCTCAAAGTCCCGATCTCAACCCAATATAAAAGGTTTGAAAGATTATTGGAGATGGGGCGCGAAGGAGAAGTCCAAAGAACCCAGATGAACTCTGGGAGTTATTGAAAAACGAATGGAACAATATTACTGCATCATTTTGAAAGAAATTAATTCAGTCCTGTGCTAACAGATGTTAGGAGCTCATTGCTAGTAAATGGATATTCACAAAATACTAATAGTAAGGGTTTCTTTTTCTTGTTCATGTTCCATTTTACATTGTTTTGCTAAGTGACTCTTAGCTTTTGGCCGCTGTAATTTGGAAGATAGTTTGTTTATTTCCTCATAACTTAGGAAATGTTTAATCCATTCATTTGAAATTTTCATGAAAGAAAGATACGAGGGGAGGTCAATAAGTTTTGCGAATCGGTAGGGCAAAACAGAGGAAGTGGGATGGATGTTTGTGGGGGTGTTAGGACAAATTATGACAAGTCAGGACCTGCACCCACACGCTCCTGCCTCGTCTATTTAAGAAGCAGTAGCTGATCGCAGATCCTCAGTCCCAAATTTTTGAACAATGGAGAAGGTTGAGCACCGCGCAGCGATCAAATTTTTGAGCAAGGAAGGCAAGAATGCAAAAGAGATCCATGAACGCATGATTGCAGTGTACACCGACACCACCCCTTCCTACGCAACCATTGCTCGCTGGAATAGGGAGTTCCGCCATGGTCGTGAGTCCCTTGAAGATGACCCCCGTCAGACGTGACCAACGAGGACAATGTGGCCCGTGTGGAGAGGATGATCCTCTAAAATCGACGGTTGAAGGTCGAAAAAATCGAGCTAGAACTTGGAATATCACATGGAAGTGTTATCCACATCATACACGACAATTTGGTCATGACCAAGGTCTGTGCCCGTTGGGTCTCTAGAACCTCACGCCCCATGATCGATTTCAACGTGGTCAAAGTCCACAAGGCCAGAGTTGCACAAGCTGCCCCGCGCGAGTGCGGATTCAAGGAGCTCAACCATCCCCCCTACAGTCCATATCTGGCCCCTAGCGACTACTTTTTATTCCGCCAGCTCAAGGCTGCACTGCGTGGACGCTGAAGATGTCCAGCTCGCCGTCCAGGAGTGGATTGAACAGCAGTCGGGAGATTTCTGGTTGTCGGGAATGCGAAGCCTCAGGGACAAGTGGCGCAAGTGTATTGAAGTCAAGGGTAGTTATATTGAAAAATAATAAAACACTTTTCCTCATATCTCATCTCCTTATATCCGAATTGCAAAACTTATTGACCGCCCCTCGTACATATTAGATATATCTAAATATGTGTATAATATATAGTCGCAACGTTTTTTTTAAACTTCTATAGTAAATATTTAAATACACTTATTCTTACTGACCCTTATAATATTATGGCCACTAGTGTATAGTTGCCCACCGCAAACCTTTTTAGGTACACCATGGGACCTCCTTAAGTATAATTCTTCGCTATATATCTTTCGAATGTTTGCACTCTCACTTCTTCCGTTAGTGATGTCAATTTTAATTCAAATTTCCTTTCTAATATTAACGAAACATTTATGGGTTTTATATTTAGTTCCGTCTCGTTCGTCTATTTAATCAAACAGATGCAAATTAAATTGGTTCTGTACGCGGGTGCGCATGATTTCTCTTGTAGCTCGGTATCAATTTAATGGCGAAATTATTATTTTTAAAGCATATTACTGAGTGAAGGGAGCTTATTGGTATGCCTCTGCCTCTCTAAGGATGACATTGTCCAGACCGAACAGACCAAGCGTTCGGTTTTCAGCTTAGACATTCTTAAGATTTGTCGGCAGGTGCAAGTTTTTACATGGTAATCTATAAAAAATTTGTTTGGCTGCCTCGAGTTTAGGTTATGCATATATCGCTTTGTACTCACTCCACTCTATGGCTAGATGATCATGCGAGTTTTCAGCACATAACTCTGCTTTCTCAGCTCTTTATAAAGACCAATGCTACGCTTATATCCTATTTAGCAAGAGTTCTCTGCAGCAATTCTGCTCGCAGACTGGAATTATATTTCTTGAAACGCAGGTTGAAATAAAAGTAATTGCCAACACTTTTATTATGAAAGTAATATTCAACTTTAACAAGTAATGAATTCAGATCGTGAAAGAGGAGTGATCTCTAACAACGCGGGACTTAATACTTCTGACCGTGTATACTGAGGAATATTTGGTGCAGTGAATTAGGTGAGTTAAAGTCCTTGGTGAATGGAGCGTAGGGAAGTTATTGGGGTTGCGGATAATAAGATAGGGACTTAGGGCGCGGATCAAGGCTGCGACTGTCCGACTGTGTCCCTTTCCACCGAAGAATGCTTGAAGTGAACTGAGCGGACATAAGTGAGTTTAACTCCTTCGATGGAAGAAGTGAATTCGAACACAAATGTAAAGAAGACTTGTTTTCATGTTATACGAAGTAATGTGGTGATTGTCCGTCCACCTAGGAATGCTTTGTAAGGTGGGCTTAGAGTGGCTCTTGCCTCCGTGGATGAAGCGTAATGAAATTGTCAAGGTCACGGACGACTTATGGCGAGGATTAAGACTGACTGACTATCTACCCGTCCGGACACCTATCCACTGCTGAATGATTGGTAGGGTGAACTGAGTGAACTTTGGTGAATTTAATTCCATCCTCGGTGGATGGAGTAAAAGGGAAGGGAGACATCCCGTCTGCTATCTTGTCTGGTTGTGAACTTGTGTATCAAGAAGGAAAATAGCCGGAAACTGTATTCGCAAATGGGTGGAGCCTGTACACTGTTTTATTTGTTCGTGCTCGTGATAAAGCAGTTTGTGTATGTCCTTAGGATTGTGGGGGTTTAAGTGAAAAAGGGGGAAAGTCGGGAGGCATGCTCCGCGTCCACAATCTGAATGCTGTATTTATCACGAATCATATTTGGTGTTAAGTTCTGGAACGCAGATAATAGCTAAGTTAAAAGGAAGACGACTCACTGCGTTTCTTGGCTCGGCCTGAGCTAGTGGAAAGCGTATTTATGAGGCCTCACAGCTTGATAAGCGAATTATTCATCGATATGGTGATTCCATACCCTAAAATTTAAAGCTTCTGACGAGAGGGGTGGGCGAGAAAAGTACCCACATGTATGTGAACATCCCAAAGCTCTCATTTATTTTAAATAAAATATCTAGTGTTATTTAACGCGGACGTCTTCATTGCTACTTGTCTCGAAGAAACCTCGGTGCTCTCGCTAGCCGTGTAAATACCGCGTTGGACTTCTAACGTCGATGTGTCGGGTTCAATTCCAAGCGAGAACGGACACGAACTTCAGCGCACGTAGAGATCTGGTCAATGATTGGTGGACACGCTGGATTTACTCCCGCGGGGATAGAAATGTAGATCTTACACAGGTTATCACACGCACAGACAATCACAACACCGCTCTCTCTTCTCCCGTCTTCAGCACACCATATCTTCTCTGTTCAGAGAAGAAATCCCGCCGATGGGTATTGATATCCCTGATGTGGAATGGGTTCCCTTAACCCCGAAGGGACGAACCATCCTACCCGATCGCGGGTTGGTGTCAAAAATACTTCGCGACACCCTCCGCCCCCCCCCAAAAAAAAAAACGAGGAGCGGCTTATGTTGTCCTCGGGTTCACTATCGATTGTCATGCTGATCTTTATGTTGGTTTCATTATCGGGTCGGGAGGATCCCGTCCACGAGCGAAGTCGAAGAAACCCGGTTAGTTTACGCCACAAAATAATAATAGTAATCACCATGAAAAATCATTTCCTCACTTTGAGGTCGGCGCCCATCAAAACCACCTGAAAAAATACCCAACGCCTACCATCTCTTTATTCCCTTCGAGCACAAACCACCCATATTTTTTCGTGCCAATTTGGTCCTTCGTAGCGAAAGGTTGCTGTAGCAGAAGGTCCTTAGCAACCCCCCCCTCCCCTCCCTTCACTATCATACGCAATATCATCCACTCCCTCCTCGCTCATAATCAGTCCGTCACATGATCAACCTCCCTTTTTACGCGGTCTTGAAGCCCTTCGCACACCCGGTGCCCTCTCTTTTATTCCCTTCCCAAATCTATTTCCATTCTTTCTTCTTTGATGCCTTTACCAACTACCAGAACCTCGCAGGCATTACAAATGCCCCGTACCAGTCGTTCCTCACTGTATTTACCCATTCACATACCCAAACATCCCTCGCAACCTGTCCATTTACATACCCTGCTCTCACTCGAGATATTCCATACCTCGGGATGGGTTCGTTTACATAGATTTGCGGACTATCTGACTTTTTGGAGGAGGCTGGCCTCTTCCATTTCATTTGACTCTTTTGTTGTAGGTCGCATGTTCCTGCGCCGGGGTAAGGCGGGCCTACCCCAGACGCCGGAGCGTGTTTGCTTTTTGGCTTAATTTGCGTTTTTGTTTTTGTGGTTGTTTCTTACCTACCTTTTGTGTTGTTAGGTTTTTGCATGGGTGTTGTTTTTTTTATCTAGCTTAGTATTAGTCTGTAGCGTGATTATGGCGACTTATGCCTAGTAGGCAGTCGCCAGATGTGCTCCTTAAAAAAGAAGAAGTCTTTTCATGCCTTAGTTTCACTCCCATATACCTGTGCTAGCACCCACCCAACATCTCTCATGTAGCTTCCTGATACACTCCCCACCCAGCATTCACTAACCCTCTGATCGCCCCAGTCTTTACTGCCATTCATTAATCCTTTGCGCTCATTATCTGTTATATTTGTATCATTGGCGATACGCCTACGCGAGTATCTGCAATCTCCCTTTGTTTACTTCCCCCTCCCTCTTTTCCTCATTGCATATACTCTTCACAACTTGCACACTCATTCGATTCACACATTGACACGTGTGTGTCAACCAACACAACTGGACGGGGGCCGAAACAGCCGTTGCCCATCGCGTATTGTGCCCGCAGGAGCCAAACCTTCGGACGCGCGGTGCGGTTTCCCATACCATTGTCCCTGATATTCAGGCCTCGAAATTCGAGAATAATTCTTATGCAAAAATGGGTAGTGTTTTAGTGGAGGAGAGAGAGGCTGGTTGTCAGTGGGCGACAAGAATGGTAAAAGAACAAATTTGGGCAACATCCTGGGTGTTACAGATGTTTTCGTGAAAGAAGTCGACCCGATAATTTGTTCCCAAATATTAGCCGTATTTTTTCCTCCCCACCCCCCTCTTTTGCGCCCTATGTAGGGAACTAAATTATCGGCGGGGGAGGTATTCAACGCCACGCTGCGGCTGGGTGTGAAGTCGAGACGTACCACTCTCGTGCCCAACGCCCACTTTCCTGATCCACTCGCTGGCCCCGTTCTCGAGGCCCCTCTGCTAATTGGCAGCAGTGACCTTGATGGCCAAATGGTGGTCGAGGCCGCACGATTCCCCTCTCCCTCCAAGAAATTAGCCCCTTCTCACCATGTAACCTGAATTGGATATTTGATCTGAGAATACTGGCGGGGGGGGGGGGGGCTAAGCATGAATAGGAATGACGATAATAAGAATTGTATAGAGTCTTCGCCTTACTATCCTGATCGCTCCGGACGGTGATGGGGATGGAGGGGGGCGGGGATAGGGTATTAATGCTGGCGACTGACAGCAATGGCATAGCCGCCGAAAACGGTGAGGGGGTGAAAGGTAATGAATGCCGGCAAGGTGGCGCACTCAGCGCAGTTTTTCTCTATTCCCCCCATTGCAGCCCTGACCCCCATTCATTCTCGCCTGCATTCTATGAATGGCGATGGCCGTGACCCCCCCCCCCCCGACACCACCGTAATGCCTACTATTTGATCCATTTTCGTATGGCACTGATGTTCGTCGATGGCGGCACCGGCCCGTGTCGCTCATATTAACGACTTTGCATCGGAGGGATTGTGGGGGCAAGGGCGATGGTGCCCCCGTTTGGCAGTAGGAAGTATTGGTCCTACTTCTGAGTGATTATGCTCCGTTGGATTACACAGGTGTCTTTTCATTTGTAATTTATTTCAATCGGTGTCATTTTTTTTTTTCCTTCACCTGCTCCATCGCGTGGATGAAGGCGAGTTCGTACTCTCCCAACCCTTGTTGCCCCAAGTAGTCTCCGCTTTTGGCCTCGGCCTTTTTATTAGGTCGTTTCAAAAAGAGCGTCAGATTCCAAAATGTCGTCGATTGCGGCAACAGAAATGTTTTTTCGGACTGACTCATATAAATAGCTCATTATGATGATTAAAGCGGTTGGGTTTTAAGTTTTTTCTTCGTTTTGTTATTGAATTAAAGTTGCAGACAGGAGGATTCTGAAGAAAAAAAGAAGAGTTGAGTTGACTGAGTTTTTAAACTTGGGCGCGATGCGTGTCAAATTGATTCCCACATTAACCAGTAGGGGTGAAGACGCCACTTCCGATCCTGCAGTGGGGTGATGATTCCAACAGTTGTGTAGTAGAGATATGGGACTCTTAAGCCTTGAGATGAGACTAAAATTGAAGATGAATAACAGAAGATGCTGGGGGAACAAAAACCACGCCAAACTGGATGATCCGCCGATACTCTCTCATTGCTGACTCGTGCTATCTGTAATATTTCAGACTTTGGTCAGGATTTTGTTTATACATCTTGTTCACCATCCATTGCAAATGAACGTCCTCTACCTCCATGAAGTGGTGCCTTCACCCGCTTCTGGTCAATGTGGGTCAACTCAACTCTTCCTTTTTTCAGAATCCTCGTGTCTGCAACTTTAATTCGACAACAAAATTAAGAAAAAACTTAAAACCCAACCGCTTTAATCATCATAATGAGCTATTTATATGAGTCAGTCCGAAAAAACTTATTTCTGTTGCCGCAATCGACGACATTTTGGAATCTGACGCTCTTTTCGAAACGCCCCCTACCTTACTCATAATAAAAACGCATTTTAGATGCCTTCGATGGTTTTAGTTATTTTTTAAAATAAATATAATCCCTTTCTTATGTTGTCGTTCTCTCTGTCATCCCGCAGTTCCCGTCGGGATGTCAGCGGAGTTGTGCGGGTTTCTTGGTCGTGTGCAAAGCCGCAGAGAATCCTGCGCCTCACTGCCCACTTTGTTTTTTTTGCCCTGATCAATGGTGTTTACGTGTGTTCGGAGTTAACCACCTGCCTTTCCGTTCCCGGAGTGGTCACGGGGTATAAATAATAATAAATGAAGGCTGAAACATTAAAAGCAACATCAGGCAAAATTCAAGGCACAAAATGATCTAATCAACAAAAGTTAACCCTTCTGGATTTCCAGTGTGTATACACCTTTCGCTGTTTGGGATTGAAAGGTTTGTTATGCATGTATCGCTGTCCCTCCCAAGTTGGAAGGGACAGTGTGTGTATGTGTGTGGGGGGGTCTCCTGGACCCAGGTATCCGAGCCCTCCCTCCATTTGTGTAAGTGCGTTTGTGTCCGTTTGTGAGTTGGGGTCGGTGCTTATGTTGTTTCGTAGACATTTGACTTGATTGTGATGCTGCCCTATGCGTTTCTCTGTCGGTGGGTGTTAGGTTCTATGTTGCTGCTTGTTCCCCCACGTGTGTGTATTCGAGTCTGAAATTATTTGGTTGTGTGTCTTGTATTTTTGAAGTGTACCGTGTGCGCAGTGTGAAACGCCTACCCCGTCACTCTACTTGCCCTAATGCAAATGTACTCCCCATATTTATGGGCCTACCCCACTTATCTGACAGATGACCCTGACCTTATATGTAAATGGTGTTTGAGGTGGAGATGTAGGGGGATGAAGGGGAGGGTGGGGTGTAGGCTGAGCGAACTTTCCGACTTTTTCCGGAATTATAAAATGCCTTTATTTGTACAGTATATTTCGGTTTAAATTGCAGCTGTTTCAATATGGCCGTGTGTGTTCTCTGTTTTTTTTTATGACATCGGCCACCCTTTTCCCGCCTCTCAATAAAATGCTGCACAGGTTTGAGAAACAAACAAATCGGGTTTGGATAATGAGTTGAAACGATCATCGCTGTTGTCATTTTCAATACCTCACAACCATTATTAACTATCTTCTCGATGTACCTTCATTTTTTTTTTTTATTTAAAGTGAAAACCAACGAAGCCATCTGCAGAAAGTTGATAAAGAGGGAATCTTTTAAAGAAAGTGGCGAGGATAGAGTCTCGGGCGTTGGGCTGTAAGGCATTCAATCTTCCAGATGTCTGGTCTAGCGCAGTTGTCCATACTACCACTTAAAATTGGTATACGCCATCTTGCAGAGATGGGTATTAGTAGTGGTTCATCAATCTGCCTTTATCCAGGCGGATCCCGACCGGATAATGAAATATGGTGCCCGAGGGCACCAGGGGGCTGGTCCTCTTTAGGGAGAGGTGTCAGGAAGTATTGTTTTTTTCACACCACACAGCGTTCAGGTGGAACCCTCGTCGCCCCGGGGTAGGGGGACCTGTTCCACGTTAGAGATATGTGGATATAGATACCCCTCGGCAGGATTCCTTTGAACAGGGGAGAAGAGTGTGCGTCTTGTACTGCGAAGACTCAAGACGAAAGAAAGCAGTGTTTTAGTTATATGTTTGTGTGATGAGAAGTGTAAGATCTATCCACCCCAGTACAGGGTGAGCCCAGCGCATCCACCAATTAGTATCCAGATCTCTACGAGCGCTGGCGTTTGTGTCCGCTCCTGTCGGGATCGAACCCGGTACCGCGACGTTGACAAACCGACGCCGTATTCACACTCGGCTAGCAAGAGCTCTACAGGGAGGCGGGGGGGGGGGTGCATAATAACGCTTCTCCTTTGAGATTCGATCTTCTTGAATGGTGCGTTTTGGCTCTTTAATTTGTGGGTGGCGCCCGAGGTGATGACATTCGTTCTGGTGGTATCGATAAACTTGACCTATCCACCTGAGATAGAGGCAAAATCTTATCCTTTGCCAATGTATCTCCTTGGCTAAGGAATGGGGCATGGGAGGGTGGGGGGCAAACAAAATTATTTCGTTCACACAGCGAGAATGGAACATATTCCATGATGCGCGCCATATTCGAACAGCAGAGAAATTCTTGAAACAGTCTCAAGGATGACAAGGATTCTTAATTAATACCGAAGAACTTGATGCTCTTCTGTGGCCTGCGGGGCGGTAAATTCATACGTTGGATCTTAGCCTTGGAATTTCTCATTGCGTACCTGTGTTTATTGTTCGAAGTAATCCCTGGAATCACTATGAGGATCGCTGCCTTCGATGCCCAGTGGGTGGGTGGGGGTGGGGGGGGGCAGATAAGGAGAGTTGCGCGTCTTGTCTGGTTTGTTGTATTTTAAGGATGTGTTTATACGGGACCTCCTCAGTCACGGTATTTATGGGTCGCGAGGTTCACTATTGCAACCTTGTTACCTGTTTAGTTACTCTATTTGTCCATTTTTTCTTTGTTTCCCTCTGTGCTCCCACCGCCACGTTTGAGCGAAGATGCCTCCGTTTGGTGAAAAATATGGGAGTGTGCGTGGATCGGATTGAAGAAATGATTGGAAAATTCCTTTTCAATGTACTTTCGGTTATCCTTTGTCTGTGTGTGTGACAGTAAGTTGTGTGGTCTCCATGTGTGCGCTCCCTGGTGCAGGCACGAGACGTAAACCCTGCCAATATAGGTAAAAGTCGGGGTGGGTTAATTTATAGAATGATAAATAACCATCGAGTGCATCTCCACCGAAACTTTGTGAGACTTTCATAAAGGTGCCGAAGGTAAAATGTGTAGCATAAGAAAAGAATGAAAAGGCAGGGAGTGGTGACACGTTCCAAACTGCCGTTTTTCCTGTTGTGGATGACCCATCCCCTCCTCTCCCCTCCCACTAATTCGCTGGTTACGGCAAAACAGGTTTGTAAAGCGAGAAACGGACTGAGTGTGACAGTTGCGCCGAAATGAACAGGAGGGGGGGGGGGTCACCAGCTGGGGTCCTTGAGATGCAACTTGGAGGCGTGTGTTGAATAGACAGACGAAAACAGGGGGGGGGGCACAGTTAGAAAAGTGTAATTTTAAAGGGGGGTTTCGTGAGCAATGGTTAATTTTTCTTTTGAGTTAAAATGTGGCGAAGAGATATTGATGCCGATCCTTAGTTCTACGGGGATTGGGACCTGGGGGGGGGGGGCTAGGAGGGCCCGCGATGCTTAGGCCGTCAACAGCAGCATGGCTTTGAGGCTGCACCTGGCACCCCCTTGCGGCTGATAGTAATGGAAGAGAAAGAATTAAAGTGGCGGTAAGGAAGTAGATATGTAAAAAAAAAAAAACCTATCATCCCACTTGCATACACCAGAGCCAAGTTGGGGGGGGGGGGGCTGAGCCCTCCCCTCCCTTCCCCTCCCCGACCATGAATTTGTCGACGAAAGTTGGTCGGCGACTAGCCTGTATTAATAGCCGCCAGCGTGGGCATAGATGAGAAGGGGCTGTAAAGAAAAAGGACTACCGGGTGGCACTCTCGCCTGAAGGACATGCCGCTCTTCTGGGTGCCAAGTGTAACAGAGTACTCACGTGGGGGGGGGACACCCGCCGCTCTTGGGAGATTCGTGAGCTACGAGATAAAGGTGGTTCGTATGTGGGTTCACTCAAATTCGTGCCCACGTACATTCGAATCTCACATTTTCAATCACCCCACCACCATTTCGGCCATCTCGATAAAGTTGACCTTTTCTCCCCCACTTTCAGCGCTTTCTACACCGCATTTCACCTCTCACATTTTGTAGGAACTCCCCACCCACGACGTACTTGCCTGGTTAAGTGAATTGCACGCGTACATACACGGTATTACCACCTTCCAACTTTTCCTTCACCTATCCACCACCCCTTCGGAGAAGAAAACGCGGTTTAATATAAAAGGAAAACCTCGGAATTGAACTTGGACAAGAATAGCAAGACGAACCCTCAGCCGCCCCGAATGGTCGGGGTAGGCTAATTTGGCATGTCCAGAGATGACAGAAACCGCGATCGACGGACCTCTTTTTGAGGAAAGAAGGAAATAACGTGTCTGGATCATTCAAACAGCGGGGGGGGGGGGTGTAATTTCACGTTTCCTTGTGTGACAGGGTGTAGGATCAGGTGGAAAAGGCTCAGGCGCCACCCCTTACTCTATCTCCCACTGGCCCTCCAAGAGGGGACGAATACATAAGTACGAGTGTGTGTGTTCCTTTCTACCAATATCTGTTACCGGAAGAGCAACAAATTTACGGACGTTTCTTAAATTCAAGTGTTTTTCACCTCTTCCCGCTTCAGTGTTGTTCGCTGTCACCTTTATATTCCTTCAGATCGGTGGTAAACCCGCATTCTACAAAGAGTAAAGTTCGTACGCGAATTTCCTCTGGCCATTTATTCGCCCGTTTTCGTCTTTATCCTTGTCCACCGCACTCCACCCTAGCTAGCTAGCTGCAAGGGGGTGGCGAGAGGAAACTAGAGGCACGAGTAACCAACGAGATGATTTTCCACTGTGACGAAACGATGAGGAGATAAGGAAGGAAAACTTTAACGGTGACTTCTTTCCTAAATTTTGTGGCCCTATTATAAACATCACTCTATAAATAAATAGAGAGAATATTGGGGTTGAACGCGGCTTGAAAAAAGACATGGACTGGTGGAGTCACATCCGACTCTGCCAAGCGAATCCCGTAAATCGACTGATAGGAGCACCTTTCCCAAACCTCTCGTTCGAACAGATGAGCCTCCAGTTTAGTCGTACTTGTATGCGAAAGATTAAATATATTAGGTCAATAGATGCAAGCAAAAATAAACATTAGTTGCGTTAGGTCAAGGGGTGGGCGGATACGAAGCTTTCTAATTGATTAAACTTATACCATGAACGTCCGGAGGTCATGCTATTAATGAGAGGGTGGGAACTTGTCTTTGTTTTTTTATATTTATATATATATATATATATATATATATATATATATATATATATATATATATATATATATATATATATACAGTGGGTGCAATAAATATCCGATACATGGTCAAAAGTTTATTAACCATAGTTACACAACAGAAAAGTAATCGAAAATTGAACATCTTATGTATTTTGTACGTTGAATACAAATTCTGTATTAGAATACACAAATAGTAAAGCATTGATATTATATCGACAAAAGTGTTAAATTATCGCCTCAAAAAGTATCCAACACACCCACAGAATTAGTTTTAAAGCCATAATAAATAGTTCTCGAACATTCCAGAGCGGTTTACGTGACAGGAATGCTGTCGAACTTTCTAGAAAAATAATCTACTTCGTCCATGTGATCGTTCAACACTAATTCTAATATGGTGAAGACTAAAGATTTGCTAAAAAGGAGCACAGAACTAATTGTTCAGTTACATAAAAGTGGTTTGGGCTATAGAAAAATTTCATCTATGCTAAAAATATTAATTTCAACCCTTGGTGACACGATTCGCCGGTTCACGTCATATCAGTCCACTGCAAGTGGACTGATATGACGTTCATGGCGCCCATCTAAAATTTCAAACTTTGCGCCTAAACATATAGTCCGTAAAGTAAAGAAGAATCCTCGAGTGACTCGATCTGAACCTCAGAAAGATTTGGAAGCAGCTGGGACAAATTTATGCAAAAATACAATTAGAGCAGTTCTTAGGAACGAGGGATTCCATTCTCTCACACCAAGAAAGACAACTTTGTTGAAACCAATTCATGTCAGAAATCGTCTAAATTTTGCCAAGGAACATTTAGAAAAGCCTGCAAGTTTGGGGGACGCTATACTATTGTCTGACGAGACGAAGATTGAGTTATTTGGGCGGAATAGTGTTTGTCACGTTTGGAGGCAGAAAAACTCGATGCATGATCCTAAAAATACAATCCCAACAGTGTAGTTTGGAGGAGGCAGCATAATGGTATGGGGCTGCTTCTTCTCTGCAGGTCCTGGAAGACTCCATATTATTAAAGGGAAAATGAACGCTCAGATGTATGGCAGAATTCTGGATGATAATCTCCTACAGTCTGCAGACGACTTGAAGTTGCCAAGAGGATGGACATTCCAGCAGGACAACCATCCAAAACATACAGCCAAGGGCGCTGCAGCGTGGTTTCATCAGAAGAAATAAAGGTTATGGGATGGCCAAGTCAGTTGCCAGACCTAAATCCTATCGAGAACTTGTGGCGAGAATTAAAACTAAAGATTCAGAAAAGGGACCCAAGAAATCTAACATTTAAAAAGAATATGCCAAGAAGAATGGGCCAAGATACCTACAAATATTTGTAAGAGCCTCATAAGTAAATATCCCAAACGGTTGGAAGCTGTACTAGCGACGAAAGGTCATATCACCAAATACTAACTGATTTTCATAGATGTATCGGATACTTTTTGAAACGTTCGTTTGATATTTTTGCTGTAATCATAGTAATGTTTTACTATTTTTGCAATATGATACCAATTTGTATTCAACGTACAAAATACATAAGATGTTCAATTTTCGATTATTTTGCTGTTGTGTAACTATGATAAATAAACTTTTGACCATGTATCGGATATTTATTGCACCCACTGTATATATATATGTGTGTGTGGTTGAATCTCATTTATATATGTTGGGGTGATACCGTACATGTGGGTGTTAGTGTCCACTCGTGGAGTGCATGGCTTTCTTTTGTATTCGACCGGTTTGTTGGCGTTAAGTTGAATTGGACTTGGGAGTGTAGATCCTGAACAAATAACATAACGAAATCACCGGCTGACAATAGCCGCAAGGGCCTATCAGAGGTTATCCGAGTCAACACCCGCCCTATAAACTGAATCCAAAACACTGCTTAAAAAAAATCATCACCATAATGGTTTGTCAAAAATTAAATCATACAGTTATAATACATAATATCAATAATATAATATATGTATATAATTTATGCACGAAAAAACGCACCTCTCTCCAAAATCTGAACGTCACGTCCAATCTACAAAAATGTCGATATTACAATCTGTAATTCGGGCCATTACAAGTCACAAACCATGACAACTTACCCCCCCCCCCACCCCTATCTAACCGGTGCTGGAAAACATTTAAATTTTCACTGTTTATTGTCTCTTGGTAAACCATTCCGGTAATCTACCACTCTGTTAGTGAAAAAGAAACTTTCTCACAGCCAACCTACACCTCTATTTTTTAAAATTATTAATTGGTGGCCCCGAATCCTTCCAACTCAAAGAAATGGCTAAAATCCAACTTATCGATATCATTTTTTTAAAGCTCAATCATATCCCCTTTCAAATGAGAATATATTAGGACCTTCAACCTATCTACATATCCAAGCTGCTTCAGGGAAGATATCATATTTTGTTGTCTTTCTTTGCACTGACTAGCAGGCTGATATGTCTAAAGTGTGGTATGAGAGAAGGTTTAATGTTCGAACGCCTCTCATTTCTTTCACATATATATATATATATATATATATATATATATATATATATATATATATATATATATATATATATATATGTATATATATATATATATATATATATATATATATATATATATATATATATGTATATGTATGTATATATATATATATATATATATATATATATATATATATATATATATATATATATATATATCTAATACTCATCATGACTTTCCAGTAACTTTTTGATAACAATGATATTCAACCACTTAATTCTGTTAACATTTTGGTTTAGAAATTAGTTGTAGAGTGGATCATATTGAATGCCTGGCTAAGTCTGCTTGTAAAAATGCTGGGTATAGTTTAAATATCGCAGTTACTTCTCTGAACAGTTTAAGGATCTATGTGGGACTTTTCGTCCTTGTATGGAATATTGTTCCCATGTCCTGTGGTGATCATCTTTCACTTGCCTCCTTGATAAAATTGAACCAATGACCAACCGTCTCATCGGCAACCCTCTTCTTACTTAAAACTTTGCCAATGCTTCTGTGAACTAGCCTCCTGTATGACCCCCCACAATTCAGACCAAGCAAAATTTTGCAGACCTCTAAATTGCATGCTTAATGTATGGCGACCAGGAACCCAAGGGTGGGCTGCTTTGAATGCCTTCTACTTTCGGTGCCTCCCTCAGTCGCCAACAACTCTCACTGCATCCGCAGCTGATCTCAACTGTGCTCGGTATAGCTCTCGGGCCGGTGGTGCCCCTGGTTCTGCCCAGGACGCCACCCTAGAGGTTACCACCTTTGACTATTTGTCACCACGCCTCTGCTCCCAAAGCTTGTACAGCGCCGTGAGTATTGCGTTCGGCCCTTTTGGAGCACACTTCCTGTCACGCTGGAACCGTGCCAGTGTATACGGGTGTCTCCAAGTTCCAAGAAGGGGTCGGTTTCCACCCCATATCAGCTCTGTTTGAAGTCAGCGGGGTTCTGTTTGGCGCTGCGTCTATCTTCACGGGCGAGTTGGTTTGCAGTGCACCGCCCGGTACCGCAGATAATGCGACGTGGCGGTTCGGAGACCGAATTGTGATTTATAGCGATTCACAAAGCGCCCTGAGTTCTCTCGGGGCATTGGAATCTCCGCATCCCCTGGTTCCTAATATCCGTAACACCACGGTTTTGGCAAGCCGTGCGGATGTCGAGATTATCTTCTGTTGGGTACCGTGAAGGCATTCGTGCCACTGCCGCGTCGGTGCTATTACTGTCACCGCTTCGGTCATACGAATCGTTCTTGTAGACGTGCAAAGTCGGGGTCACCCGAAGTATGTGTAAATTGCTCCAAGGCCGCACACGATAAGTCCAAATCGTGTGTGGCCAAGTGTGTCAATTGCGGAGAGCCGCACCCCGCTTCTTCGAAGCAATGTAGTGCATATCTCCTTGAGAAGGAAATCCTGGCCGTTCAGGCCCAGGATCGACTCTCATTCGGCGAGGCTAAGGACTTGGTCCTGGCGCGCACAGCTCTGCCTGGGACGTCATATGCCTCAATAGTTAGAAAGGCACCCTCTGCTCCTGGCCCATCCAGGCCAACGAACACGGTTATTTCCGCGCCCATTCGGAGCCCTTCTGCGGGCTTTACTCAACCCGGGTGCTACCCTGGGAAAGCTGGCTGCAAAAAGGGTTCACACCCAGCCCTGGCTAAAACCAGGGCTTCCCCCTCTTTTCCCAGCGTGACCGTTTCCCGTAAGGCGAAACGGCCACGCGCCTCCCCCGAGTCGTTAGACTCGCAGGAGGCAACACCCCTGAATTTGGTGGCTAGTCCATCGTCCGGGGTTCCTAAAGCTGTCCCCCGAAAGGAGGACAGAAGAAATGAGCTTCGACTCCTTCGCCCAAGCCTACTGGTGGAGCGAGTGGCTCGGAGACGGTGGTTCCTCGAAAAGAGGACCCCCGCCTCCGAAGCCGCAACGCCCGCCTAAGGTTTCGAGGCGGAGGGAGGAAAAGACTCGCATGGCGAGACCAACCTTCCCCAATAAGTCCTCGAAGGCGACAGCGCCTTCAGCGCTTTGTCCGGCCAACAGAGCCCGGAGGTATGCCTCCGGGAAGCGTACGGCCATTTCCGTGAGGGTGTTCTGTTCGAAGAGGGCCCCCGCGTCTCTCCTGAGCTAGGCCTGGAGGGCCTTTTCCTTAAATGGAATTGCCTTTGACTCCGGGCCAACTGGGAGAAGCTGCGGAGGCTCGTCTCGTCCCGTTCCCCGTTAGCTATTTTTTTCAGGAGACCATGCTAGGCGCGTACCCCCTGCCCGCCCTCGGAGTATAAGGGTCTTGCGACCCCACCACCACGAGATGGCCGGGCTAGGGGATGCGGGGTTTACACCCGGCATAATGTCTCTGTTCTTCCTTTCTATTTAGATACCTCCTTTCAGGCAGTGGCTGTGCAGTTGCACCTGGATAGGAGGTATACTATCATTTCTGCGTACATTCCACCGTCAGCTGACTTCGACGCGGGGGACTTCCGCCGCGTGTGGCATGGTTGCCGAGGCCCTTTCTCTTGCTGGGAGATCTGAACGGCAGGCATCCTCTCTAGGAAGATACTCAATAAATCATAGGGGACAAGTCCTTGCCGATTTGATCGAAGAGCTTGAGATGGGGTCCTAAACGTGGATGAGTTTACGCATCACTGTCCGAGAACCGCTTCATTTTCCTGCCTTTACCTATCTTTGTGTTCTTCGGATGCACAGCCTGATTGTGATTGGGGGGGTGGTCGATGACTTCCATGGTAGTGATCACTTTCCCATTTAATTATCATTTTGAGGGCAACTGCCGCCTGAGAGCCCACCTCGGTGATGCTTGGCGTGGGCGCGGTTGCCTGCATTTCAGGAAATGACTGAATTCTCTATCTCAGTCCAGGAGTTTAGGTCGGTAGATGAGGCCGTTGAGTTCTCCGACAACCTCATCGCTGCAGGCCTGAATACTATTTCTAGAACGTATTGCCGTTTGAGAAGGCCCTCAAACAGAAGCGTTATTCCTACATGCGCTATAAGCGCCGCCCGAACAATTTCACCTTCGCTGAATTTCGTCGGGCTAGGGCTAGGTTCCGGTATATTTCGAAGCACTCCCGCTGCTCTTCTTCGTAGGCATACGTGTCTTTACTTAACGGGAAGACTCCTGTAGCAGAGGTGTGGAAGCGAGTCAAAAGGATTCGGGGCAAGTTCTCGCAGGACCCCCCTCCCGTTCTCCAGGAGAATGGGACCGCAATCTCGGACCCCGCGTCCGTGGCGGAATCCTTCGCGACCGCTTTTTCCGCATTCACTAGCTGGGATGCTGCTCCGCCAGCATTCAATGCACGGCGTCATGTCGCGGAAGGCCGCCGGCTGGACTTTACCTGCAGAGTCCGAGAATCCTTCAACGACAAGTTTACTGTGAGTGAGTTGCGCTCCGCTCTCGCTTCGTACGCGGACACCGCCTAAGGTCAGGACGATGTCCCGAATGCCATGCTTCGACACCTGGGTGTGCGAGCTATGTCCTTTCTTTTAGATTTGTTCAACAGGATCTGAGAGAAGGGTCTTCTCCCAAATTCCTGGCGAATCGCCACTGTGCTCGCCTTTCGCAAGCCGGGGAGAGATCACTCTACTCCGACCGGTTTCCGCCCAATCTCTCTAACCTCTTGCGTGTGGAAGTTGATGTAGAATTTGGTAAATGATTAACTAGCCTTTTTCCTGGACAGTGCAGGCCATCTGTCTTCTGCACAGTGTGGCTTCCGCAAGTTCCACTCCACGTCGGATGCTCTGCTCCGACTGGAAAATGCCGTTTGCGAGGCTTTCCTTCGTAGACAGCACGACGCCGCGGTGTTTTTCGATCTGGAGAAGGCCTATGATACCGCATGGCGATACGGTATCATGGAGACTCTCCACACGATGGGGGCGAGGGGACGCCTCCCAATGTTTATATCTGAATTTTTGCGGGATCGTCGATTCCGCGTACGAGTGGGGGGAGCTCTCTCCGGCCCAAAGGAGCAGGAAGAGGATGTCCCGCGGGGAAGTGTCCTCAGTGTCACACTCTTTGCCCTGAGCATCAACGGCATCACCTCGGTGCTGCTAGAAGATGTTCTCGCTATGCTCTGCGTGGAAGACCTTTCGATCTCTTTTGTCGCGGCCCAGATGTTAACTCTGGAGCGTCGACTCCAACAGGCATTGAACCGCGTTTCTCGATATGCCGAAGCGCACAAGTTTCGGTTTTCTTTGGCCAAGACTAAGGTGGTGCACTTCTGCCGCCATCCACGGCTCCACACCGACCCAGACTTGTTTCTTAATGGGGTGCGCCTGGATGTGGTTGAGTCGCACCGTTTCTTTGGTCTTGTATTTGACTGTCTCCTCACCTTTGAGTCTCATTCTCAGCCTTAGGGTCTGTTGTACCCGCGCCATGGACATTCCCCTTTCCGTGACGTTCAGCGCTTGGGCTGCTGATAGGGCTACTGCTTTACTTTTTTACCGATCCTTTGTTCTTTCGAAGCTCGACTAGTGATGCGAGTTTTATGCATCCGCAGCCGAGCGTTTATTGCGGAAGTTGGATTCGATCCACCACCCCGGTGTTCGCTTGCGACCGGTGCCTTCCGCACTTCCCCTATTCAGACACTGTTGGTCGATGCTGGGGAGATGCCAGCATCGACCACCAGGCCGCGTGCAGTGCATCACTCGCCTGTACGCGCGAGCCCGGCGCCTCCCTCAGTCGCCAACAGCTGTCACTGCATCTGCAGCTGATCTCGACGGTGCCTATGCCGCCGAGAGACGCCATTCATACCCTAAGCCCTTTGGGTTTAGGGCCAGGAAACTCCTTGGAGAGCTAGATATAGTTCTCGGGCCGGTGGCGCCCCTGGTTCTTTCCATGACGCCACCTTGGATGGTTCCACATTTGGCTATTTGTCGCCACGCCTCTGATCCCAAAGCTTGTATGGTGCCGGGAGTATTGCGTTCGACCTTTTTGGAGCACACCTCGTCGCTGGGACCGTGTCAGTGTATACGGATGGCTCCAAGTCCCAAGAGGGGGTCGGCTTCCACGCCGTATCCCCTCTGTTCGAAGTCAGCAGAGCTTTGCCAGGCGCTGCGTCTGTCTTCACGGCCGAACTGGTGGCAATTTACCACTCGGTACGGGAGATTACGCGACGTGCCCGGTTCGGAGACCGGATTGTGATCTATAGCGTCGAAGGGAACTTAAAGTTGCGTGCCATTGTGCCGCGACTGTTCCCATAGATCTATCCCTCAATGCCGCGACGGCTTCAGGTTGCTTTCTGTCGTCTCCGAATCGTGCACACTCTTGTGACTCATCGCTATCTGATGGAGCGCTCACCAGCGCCCTATTGCGACGAATGCGTCATCCCCCAGACTGTTCGGCACATTCATGTCGAATGTCCCAGTCTGGGTGATCTTCGCGCACGATACCTGTCCCGGTACCGGGATGGGCGGGGTCACTACCGCCTGTCCCTTGTACTCGGGATGTGTTCGTGCACATTGACTTGTGGACTTGTTCACTTTTGGGGGGAGGCCGGGCTTCTCCCCTTTATTTAAGAAGGTTTTATTTTTATTTTTTTGTTTTTTGTTTGTTATTGTTTTCTTTGTAGGTTGCACGCACCTGCACCGGGGTGAGGGGGACCCATCCCCCCCGCTGCCGTAGATTGCTTCCTAATTGTTAAGTTTTTCCAATTTTTATCATTATGTTTTCCTCTTTTTATTTTAAAGTAGCCTAGTTCTAGGCTGTCGTGTTTCCGGCGACTTATGCCCAAGTGGGCAGTTGCCAGATGGGCTCTATAAAAAAAAAATCCGGACTGTACGACTTTTTGGAGGAGGTTGGCCTCCTTTTTGTCTCTTTTCCTTTTGTTTTTTTTAGCCTTTGTTTTTCTATCGGTTGTTTGTTACTTACATATTTATTTATATTTAAATATAACCTAGTAGTAGGCTGTGGTGAGTACGGCGATTTTTGCCCTAGTAGGCAAAGGCCAGATGGGCTCGTAAGATGAAAAAGAAAAGCCTACTTGCCTCTTAGCTTCTTATATTTTCCCCCATAACTTGGGTCCGACTACATACTCTCCCATTTATCTGTCATATCTTTTTTCAATCTATATACACATTCAACCCCGGCCACGCTTTGGTGTGGACATTGTTCCGTGCCAGGGGCCTTTAGCATAAAAAATACACCTTCGCCTTAAGGTTGCTGTACTCTCATTATTTGACCCCGCCTATTTTGGGCAATGCTCTACTGAATTACATGCCTGTATGCGACCTACACTCTACAATCTATGCAATACTTGCCAGGCTTTCCATTCACGGGATTACAGTGTAAAAATAGTGAGCTCCGGGGGATACAAAGTTGATCATTTTTTATTCTCCTCCTCCTTTTTTTTTTGATCTTATAATGACCTGCCTCTTTACATTTCAGGAAGAGGCAACTTCATTAGCACATCTCTTTGTTGTTTTTCCATCTTTTCTTATTCTATTTTTCTTTGTTGTTTTTTTACAGTTTAAACATGATTTTGTATCTCTTGCCCCTCTCACTTTAGGGGTATCAAAAAATAATAATTTCGAAATGGGGGGGAGAGGGGCGTGGTTACTTTCAATTTCTTTGCGCAAGGGTTCTCTGTTTCATGTGTTCTCAACGTCTCATTTTACCCCGTTGATGATAACTCGATTTGTTTTGAATCAGGATTGAATTCTTTTTTACAAATTGGAATATGGAGGTGGAGACGATCGCTTGTGGTGTCCTTGGACGCTCCCGGTAAGGCGGTGCGCGAGAATTGAATGAAAGATTGGTTACTTAAAACAGTTTGTTGTCATGATGGAACGTCAACAATTCAGAAATAGTTGGTAGTTGATATTGCGTCAATGAATACTGAACAGTTAAACAATCTCCTGGGCTTATCCCGTTGGTAACATCTGTTTCATCCGAAGAACTTCTCTCCCCTCATACTACTTTATTACATACACGGAACATTGAAATTTGACTCCGCCTCTATCACCTGCTTCCCGGCCCATGATGCCCTTCATTTCTCCCTCTCCCCTCAGTTACTTTTCTTTGTCAAGGAAATACTCCTGTTTTTTTGTTATTGCCCTCATTTAATTTTCGTTCGTGTTAATAAATATACTGTAATTTTAAAGATAATCTAATCAAACTTTAATTTATATGAGTTTCCCCGTTAATAGCCCAGCCACCCTGGTTTTCTATTTTCTTATATTTTAGGCTTAACTTCGTTAACTTTGGAATAATAAATAGTAATGATATTATTAATATTCTCGATGCACCCGAAGGAAATACATAGAACATCCACGATACAAAATTCCTTCAGCTACCGCTTCAAATGCCTACCACTATTCTGATTAAGCTGGGGATAAGGGCAATCATTTTGGCACTATAGCAAAAAATGTGGGAGACAACCCTAAGACTATGAAGACTCTTTTGTCTTTGCTCCTTGATGGTTTCAGGTCTTATTCTTTTGTCCTTTTTTTTACGGATCTCTTTATTAAAAAAAAAAAACTTTCTACTGGGCTTACTATTTTTTTCATCAATGAAAAGAGACTGAGGGAAAAGGGTAACAAGTGACTTGTTCTTAACAAAAGACCAAAAAGCGCTGCACCCATTTTTGGTTGAATGAGCGAGTTTGCGGGAGCTGACACCTACCCCGCTACCGGCTGTACAGGGGTAGCTTTCTGTGTTTCCGATATTTGGGCTGATTTGCCGATTCATTAAATTTTTTGAGGAAGGGCACCTCCGCTTATGTTTATGTTAACTTCCTTATTTAGTCTCTGTAGTCACTAGGGTCGTTGAAGGAGGCGTACTTCATTCTAGGTACTTATTGAATAGAATCTTTCGATTGACTTCTTGAACGGAATATGGAGGTGGTTTTCAATAACAAGACAGTTGGACAATCCGACGAAATCATTCTTACACTCGGCGGGTACGTAAGGAGTTACTTGCTTGGCTCGGATGAATAGCCTCCACCGGGACTGGCTATTCATTGATATAGTAACCTCAAAAGAATCGAGATCAATAACACTAACATGGCGATTTTCACTTAGGACAGAATGGGTGGTAGGGGGATCACCGGAAAGAAATTGTAGATAAATTAAAGCTAATATTGGAAAATGTTAAGGCTAATAAAGAATGGTAGCAAATTTATGAACTCTATCTATTTGGGCTAGTATAAAGAGGTTATAAAACTCCAAGAAGGCCAAATCTCGAAAGAGTAAAGGCCAAAATTTGATAGAGGCAGATTTCTCGTTTCGCTTCAGTCGCTTTGCCTCCTTTACCTGTGTGTGTATGACGCCATCCAAGGTCCGCGATGAATTATGTCCAGGTAAGAAGACTGGAAAGCCAAACGAGAAATATGCTTCATCTAATCCAGAGACGCTCATCTGAAGATGCCTAAGAAAGGCGAAAGCTCACGGCCAAACAAAAATATTTATTTTATATAAATATTGACTAAATATAAATTGATTGAACTCACTTAATTTTCTATTTCCCACCCGCAATTAAGAATTGCATCCGTCAAATTGAAAATGGTAAAGTCAAGCTAGTTAAGGCTCAATTTAACCTCGTCGATATAAGAAAAGCTGCTTCCTCATATATATATATATATATATATATATATATATATATATATATATATATATATATATATATATATATATACATATATATTAGTGTAGTTGGGTATCAGTCTTTCTTGAATGTAAATTTTGTTAAAGACCATTGTGTATTTCGCCATAATTAATTTCCTTTGGCAACTTTCTCTTCTTCTAAATTTCTTTTTTATTCCATCTTGTAGATGGTGGATCACTTGTCCTGTATTGATTTCTCTTTTAAATGAATGTGTTTGGTCAAAAACAAACTAAATTGCTGAGCTTTCGATGAGATGATTGAATAAGATCGAAAGCTCAGCAATTTAGTTGGTTTTTACCAAACACATTCATTTAATAAAGAGATGAATACTGGACAAGTGATCCACCATCTACAAGATGGAATAAAGAAGACATTTAGAAGAAGAGAAAGTTGCCAAAGGAAATTAATTAAGGCAAAATACACCATGGTCTTCAACAAAATTTGCATATATATATATATATATATATATATATATATATATATATATATATATATATATATATATATATATATATATATATATATAAGGGCAAATACAAGTTCTGCGAGTGGTAATAACCACTACAGGGCTTTTGCCATAATTAATTTCTACCTTTCAAAAACCTTTTGACAAAATTCCCTTTCTCTTGTAATATATATATATATATATATATATATATATATATATATATATATATATATATATATTATCCGATACATTGGTAAAATGTTTATTTAACACATTTATAATTGCACGAAATTGAATGAATTCCAATCATATATTCTAATTAATATAATTAATGTATTAATATTAATTTTGAAAATTAAAAGAAAAAGCATTCACATTGTCAAAACTATACATTTAGAAATTAAAATAACCTTTTAGTTTACACGTAATCAAGAGAATTTACCACAGGAGCATTCATTTGATGTCTGCGGCTGCATTACGAGGTTAAATTTTGCTCTGAAATCCACCATGCCGAAGACAGGTTGGGGATACAGGGAAATATTACAACGATTAGAATTCCTATGTCGCCCGCGGCTGACAATTCCTCGGTACAAACCCACCTATTAGTCTACCACTTTCTGGACGTCCTTCAAAAATCTCCGATCGTGTAGCAAAATTTCTCTCTCCGGGAAGTCAGGAACCCGATAAACTGAATGTGAAATTCAACAAGACGGATTCACCAGGGACCATAGTAGGTAAAAATACAAATAGGCGAGGCGAAAAAATGCTACTAATCAAGGAAATCAAGGAAGTTATATTTGTTGTAGCCTAAACTTTGCCAACGATCACCTGAAGAAACTTGCACACTTCTGGGACTCGGTATCTTGGTCGGATGGAGGCAGCCGGCTTCTCCAGCCGGCTTCTCCTTATTAACCGAAGAGGACCAATCCGACAGTCAATCATGGTCGAGGCGTTATAATGGGATTGGGCTATTTGTCGTCTGCAGGAGCTAGGGGAGTACTTCTCGATGTACTGAGGAGTTAGTTCTCGAGAACCCTCTGCAGTCATGTTCAAGAGCCCTTAAGATACAACAGGACTATGACCATAATCATATAAACCAACGAAAGATGCTTCCAAAGGAAGATCAAGGTTATGGAATGGCCAAGTCAGTCGCCTGACCTTAATCCGCTTGAAAATTTATTGAGAATTAAAATAAAGAATCCAAAAAAGAGACCCAAGAAACCTTGGTAATCTATAAAGTGTGTGGCAAAAAGAGTGTGGCAATTTACCTCATGAGCTTTGTAGGATCCTGCCACAGGATTATCGAAAGTGCTTAGAAGCCTTAGTGGCAAATAAAGGTTATTTGACCAAATACGTTTTCGTTAAATTTAGATAAATGTAATGGGGTACCTTTAACCCTATCAATTTCATTTCGCTCTTTGTTCTTAATTTTAAATTTGTTTGCAAAATGGATGCTTATACTTGCTTATTATATTAATTAGAATGTGTGATTCCTATGTGGCCAATTTCGTGCAATTGTGTACGACGTTTTTTGCAATGTGTTTTATACATATTGCACCCGCCTTGTGTGTATGTGTGTATGTATATATATATATATATATATATATATATATATATATATATATATATATATATATATATATATATATATATATATATATCATCACTAACTATAATTTAAGGAGATTTTTTTTTAGTTTTGAATAATAATTTCATCTTAGTTTTGTTATGACCTTTTTATCATAGTTATTTCTAATAATTCTTGTATAATTTCAAAAAAACAAAATGGTGAAGTTCAGAAATAAATATAAGTATCTAAATTTTGTAAATTTTTGAAAACCCAAAGAATTACAAATGTTGAAGTTCAGAAAATTTATTTTTATATATCTTCTTCTATAACTATATTTTAGCAACGTGATATTTTGAAAGGGGGAAAATTTAGTTTAGATTTCCTTTTTAAAATTATTCTAATTGGCGAAGTTCAGAAAATTTATAAAAATTTAACCATGGCTGTTTTTTTTTTATTTTTTAAATTTTAATCTTAATAGAGAAGCGCAAGGGGGAGTAGCGAAGTCATTGCCTGGTATATATTTATATATATATATATATATATATATATATATATATATATATATATATATATATATATATATATATATATGAATCCATTAAACCACATTGAAAGAGAAAACGGAATAATTTTTCCTTGCAGTAATATTTTTTTATTACCTTTTTTCGAAAAAATCCGTGCAGGGAAGCGATTCGAACGAGGCAGACTGAGGCAGTGAGCACCGCTTTGATCACAGTTAAAAGTATGCCGTTAGTACACTATGCTACGCAGTTATTTTGCCGTAACATCCCTGGAACGGGGAAGTCTGGTGAATGTCACTTGAAATAGCGTGTCCTTCTGACCCCAATGTTCACAAGGTGGGAAAAAAACCCCCAATTGTTTGACTGGAGATTTATGCGCTCACTTTGTCCCAAACGCCCTAAGTAGTAAGTCTTGAGTCAGTGCAGTGTTGGGTATTCTAATAAATTGTTACTTTCCCTAACTTAACCGATTTCCTGGCCAACAGCATCTCGCGGAGATGCCATCGTTGGTTTTCGCTCTTTAATATGAGGTACTAATAGCCTAATCATTTTATCGTTGGGTTACTAGTCCCGAGAATCGTGTTCCGAGGAACCCCATATCTAAATCCGAGGTTGATCGTCTTCCCCCCTCCCCCTTGAATGGGTGAGAGTGAAACCCCTTGAACGATTCAGGAGTACTCACACCCACCCCCACTTTCTCACATAGGGAGAGTATGGTCTCGTGTGTGTACGTGGATGACGTGTCTCCCCGATAAAGAAGCGGAAGTGTGGCCCGGTGGTAAAAACGCTCCGTTTTTCTGCGCGCTAAAAACGGATTCGATGTATTATTGGATGCTGAGAGAAGAGGCGCACGGGGGTGTCCCGCGAGCAAGCGCACACGTGTACACATATTCGCTTGCACGCCCCTTAAGGCAGACACTCCCCTAAAGCTCTGTTTGATGAAACGCACAGCTTTGATGTTTTGTCTTGCTGTAGCTCCTCCTCCTTTCCGTAGGTGGACCCACGGCTGTAATATATCTTCCACACAGTTTCCTTTCCTCAAGCACGGCAAATATTTTCCACTTTAGATTCCTCGGGCTATTTACCTTTCTCACAATTCCACTTCGTCTTAACCCATTTATTTACAAACTACTACTTAGAAATAGCTTGGGGAAATGCCCCTGTTGGTATTCGCGTAGAGGCCTTTGCTTCTGAACATGGCTACCCTACCGCCCTCCACCTTAAATAGGTCCTTACTGGTGTGACTTCGGGGCGTCTTTGCGACAGCTGTCATACACTGTACCGATCTATGGTTCGGATCCTTTCTTAACTTGTAGGTTCTCCTGGGGTTGG
Source organism: Ceratothoa steindachneri (assembly GCA_963969495.1). Classification (NCBI taxonomy): domain Eukaryota; kingdom Metazoa; phylum Arthropoda; class Malacostraca; order Isopoda; family Cymothoidae; genus Ceratothoa; species Ceratothoa steindachneri. The sequence goes on from OZ018330.1 coordinate 97,496,432, forward strand.
AGGGGCAGGCTTCAAACTCGAGACTGCAGCCCGAAGCGAAGCGGCCTACCTCAAAGGAAATATAGAGGGGGGGGGGGAGGCTGGTCATATTGGGGCTTATTCACAGTTCTCCACTCTGTAGGGGGCGTGGGTTCGAGTTTATTAATGGGCGTGGTGGGGATGGTTAAGTGTTAGAGATGAAATTTGTATTGTATTCATAAAATGCACGTGTATATTTGTAAGGATGTGGGCATAAATAAGCGTGTGTGTATTTCGTTGTGTGCGTGCTCAAGTGTTTGATTGTTGGTGAAATGTTCATGGAATGCAGTTTGTCTTTCGAGTCCTACCTGTGTATTTGTGCATCCACAGGTACGTTAGTGTATACGTGTGGGTGCATACACATGCATTTTGTAAAACTCCTCCATCAACTGGACGTTGGTTACAACGGCAGTTATGCAGTTTTTGCTTCTTAACAGTTGCTGAAATCCATTTGTGGCCCTGTGGTAAAAACGCTCGGTTTGCTGATCCCTTGGACTGACAACACACGGCGCTCTGACTCGCTTTGTAGACTTCGAAATCCTATTCCATGCATCTCTGAGGATCTCCCTTCTGTCAAGACCCCATTACGCAGTGGGAAGGGTATCGCGCCATGCCACAACCTGGCTTTTTTATTTTATCTCTGGTTGTTTTTTTTTCGCGATTTGTGCCCCGGCACCCCGAGTTCATTGCGTCCGGCGAACCCGGCTTGTAAAATTAGCTTCACATAACCTCGCGCCCTAAGCTCCCCCCGGGTAGGCGGAAGCGCGATACGAATGGCGTCGGAGCTGGGCGGGAAGAGGATGGGGGGCGGGGCTGGCGGGGGCCGCCCAGGAGCGCCCGGGGGCGAGCCCGAGTCAGGTGCAAAACGCAAGGACGCAGTCAGTGCGCTCCGCGGCCCCTCTCACGCAGGTCTCGCTCCGAAGCTGCGGTGGTCCGCGTCGTTTCGTCGCCAATTGTCGGCTGACAGCGGCCTCTCGTCGTTCGGCGAAGCGTCCTCCGTTGCCTCCACACAGTCGTCCTCGTCGCTGCCCTCCAGTGAGGTTGCCTCCGAGGACGCCTGGGACTCTAGCAAGGTCGAGTTTACAAGGGCCTCTCCACGTCGCAAAAGAGACATCTGTAACGACTTCGCAGTCTCGAGTGGAGGACGATCGGAGGGTGGTCGTGCCCCCGGGAGGGTAGAAAGCAGATATGTCGGAGTAGAGAATCAGTCCGTCGCTGGAAGGGGAAGTGTCCCAACCTCTGCGTGGTCCCGGTTATCGGCATCATTAACCCCATCCAGAAGGCTCCTGCAATTGGTGCGTCGCGTCCAGGATAAGGTGTTGAAGAGTCGCCCCCCCTCATCGGCGTCTGCCATCGAACACGTAACCTGGGGTCGCGCTCAAACTCGCCCCTTCTCTTCGCGCTTGCCCCTGAGTGGGACTTCACTCCTGAAGGGGGTGGTTCGAGGTGACTGGAAGAAAGGACACGAAGAAGAAACTGCCCCGTGTTCCTCCTCTCCATGTAGAAAGATCGCTCTCGCTACAGACTCGTCATTAGTGGTTTCATCTCGTGGTGTTGTCGACTCGTATCACCGCACCTCCGGGTTGAGCTCACTGCGACGGGAGCTCGCCAAGAGCGAGGCGCAAGGCAAGAACATTAAATCCTGCCGCGACCCGAGAGGGGGCATTGATCGGGTAGGTTGTGATAAAAGTGGTGTCTCAGTGGTTTATGTGACTGGAAGTGGACCTTACTCTGGGTGGCACACCGTCTCCCCCTCAACCATCCTTGGAGAGGGAATGACCCACCAAAAGGGTGATATCGGACCTCCGGGTGCTCCAGCTTCCCCGCCAGAACCGAAGCGTATTCACAAGCGACCTTCGTCACCTCGAGTTGGGGGACGACGTGTACCCATCCCTGCAACAGGAGCTTCTTTGCCTCCGAGGCCCAAGGGGAGAGTTAAGGAGTCCCTCAGAAAAGAGGGTAAAGGTTCTTCCCCTGCTGGAATCGAACATAGCCTCTCATCTCGGAAGATGACCGTAAAAAACACGCATCCTCCTCTTCCCAGGGAGAGCAACAGCGCCAGAGGAAGCGGTCCCATCTCGAACAGGGAGGGAAGTTTGTCTCCGGGGCAGAAACGGCGATTTCATCCCAGGGGTTTATCCCAGCCTCCGCCTTTGTCCCGACAAGAGTTCCCACGCACGTCTTCTCCCGCTGTTGTTCGTTCCCGTGGACCCCAACGGAGATCCGTCCTCAAGGAGCTGCCACCGGTCGTCCCAGCCCCAGTGGTTTCGCCTTCTCCCTGGGCTCAGGAGGTCTCTATTTGCAGCATGTACGGTCTACCAGCCCCCTTTGAATCCCCTTGCCCGGAGCCCGAGGTCATTGAGGTGCCTCCGCCCACCACCCGAAAGGATTTGACCCCAGGGTGCCGTTGCAGCCTGACCTTAGGGGACTATCGATGCTCCTCGTGCTCCGACGATCCCCGGTTCGCAGGGAGTGACGAATACGAAACCTGTCCCGAGTACAACACAATTCAAATTGGCCATGGATTCTCTCCCCATGCCCACTTGAACGGCAGGAGCCCCGGCCGTTATTCCCCTTCGCCCAAGAGATCAGGGATAAAAATAAGCCACGGGTCCCAGAAAGGGTCCCTTCCCGGACGTGACCCATCCCCCAATCCTGAACCTTCCAAGAGACTGAGAGTGAGGGTGACGCGGGATGCTACGAGGTTGTGTCCCAACGGTTTACTTTCTAGTCGCTCCTCTTCCTGCGCGTCTCGGGACAGCGATGGTCCCCGGGAGAGGCTGTTCAGCCGAGCACCCAGTGAGAAGACCCAGCTGCACGACCGAAAAACACCAGCGTGTCCAGGGGACCCCAGATCCAGGGTAAGCCAAGTAGTGGTGTCGGGAAATAACAAGGAGAACAAAAGACGAAGTCGCATCCACATCGGGGGATCTCCTTCGCCCCCTTTGCGGGTGCCCCTTGGAGGAACTAAGGCTACGACTATCAACATCACCATGGGGGCTTTCCAGGAACTAAACCTCAAGAATTTGACCCACCACAACAAATCCCCGCCTGTAAGTTCGAGGAAACCCCGTGATCCGTCGGTGAAGCGGGACACGAAACCCGGGGCGCTACTGCGCCACCGCCCGGCCCTAAGAGACGCGACCATTGTTGTCCAGACCCCCCACGCGTTGCCCCTACCTGGCCAGAGGGGTGACTCCCACAGGGAGCACTCGAGGAGTGAGAACCGCAAGGGCGGGGTTAAGTCGGTCGCGCCTGCCAGGAGGGTGACCCAGTTGGCAGCGGCGGAACCCTCTACCCCGGCCCAGCTGTCATCCAAGGTGAAGCCCCGTCGGGGGTCGAAGCTGATTCGTAAGGAGACTTTTCGAGTTGCGAATGTGGTAGGGATTGATGACCCCCCGCGGGTCCGGGGATACGGTGGGGGCATTACCCCCAGCCTCCGCCTCCACTTCCTGATGCAGCGCGCGAAGAGCGCCAGCAACAGCGACAACTCCGGCGAGAACAGCGCTGGGGAGGAGGTAAGAGGTTTTGTCATCGCCCTCCATCCATTCCTCTTCTTTCGTCCTTTGTCCGCCTAATCTCTTCCTTATACCCCCCCCCCCCCCCGCCCCACCCTTGCCATTAAGCCAGGCTCCTTAAATTCCTCCAAATTATTTACCCGAAAATCCGCCTTTGCACACAAGCAGGCGTGCGCGTATCTGAGCGCCATTAGCTTAATCAACAAATCACTTCCTGATTGATCCTGACGCGTTTTTTTTCTTATTTGTAGCAGTAAGATAATAATACGTTTGTTTAAAGCCTCATGTAATACTTATCGAGCAAAATGATTCGATTGAGATGGATATACGGTTCCCTTTGGGATTCCGTAACTAGAAGAGGTTTGGTGGTCACGTTAGTTCGCTGCGGTACGTTCGGCCGTAGCTCGGTTGTCTACCATTTTCAGATGGTTGGTATTGCTTTTCCCCATAACCTCGCAAGGGAGAGTGGGTAGGGCCCATGGTCGTACCTTTCGAGAATCGTTGCTCACTGTACTAAATTGTTAATAGGGGTTTTTATTGCACCCTCCCAGGCATATCATTTTAAAATTCAAGTTTGCTGTTCATTTTTGTTTTCTTCCTTCTCTACGCCCTGCGTGCGGAGGGGTGGGGGTGGGGGATTGAAACCCCTCTCTCGAGGGGAATCTTACCGATTTTCCCCTTTGTTTTTCCACATGACACGAGGTATAGCGGTGTTTTCTCCAAATTTAAAGCGAAAACCAACGAGGGGTCTCCCGCAGAAGATTTATAAGAAGAGATCTGCAAAGAAATAAGTGGAACTAAAAATGTGTTGAAGATATATAGCCTCAGATCGTCCTGTGGGCATTGCAGACAGGATGGCATGCATTTCCAGATGTCAGCTGCAGCAAGGTTAGCCATGCGGGAATAGTAAATGAAGGGGAAGATGGGGGGCGGAGGGTCGATAGAAGAGGAAAAGGGTGGGAAGAAAGCGGGAATATTAAAAATTATCCCCCTTCCCCTACACCGGAGCCAAGAAGGAGGGGTAAACTCGCACGCACGCGCACCCGGCCGATTCCAGGGAAGAGTGTACGAAAGCTGGTAGGCGACTAGCCTGCAGCACGGTCGAACAATGCAAATATGCGAGAAAGGAATTGTAAGCAAAGAGGTAAAATCGAGGTCTAGAGGGGAATAAAATAGCTCAGGTAGTCTCAACTGCCCGTGACACGGACCGGAAGGGCGCGCGGCTCTTCCAGGTGCCAAGTATAGTAGTGCACAGAAGCGGGGGGCTTCTGTATCGAAATGTGGGTCCGGGAATGAAGTGTATTTGTGGGAGTCCTTGAGGCACCACAAAAGGGGGATTTATTGTTCGCCTCTCATCTCTTCCGCGCAATGCTTTGGCGCCTTTTGTCACGTTTCATTATTTCTGGCGATTACAAATTTACTTGTGCACCTTCCTCCTCCCCCCCTCCTCCTCCCCCCCCTCCTCGCTCGTACTTATTTCTTGCGCAAGCGCAGCAGCCGAGCTTTTTCCTTTTTCCGCGCAGTTGGCTCCTTCGCCCCCCCCCCTCCGACTTGCCAGCTTGCAAAATCCATATGCCGAGTCCAGGTGTATCATTGTAGTGCCTATCGCCAACGATAGTTTTTTTTTCCTGTCCCCACAGTGCCATTCGATCCATTTGTCAATGACGCGACCTCCAGCCTCTATCGTGAGTTCGCCTCTTGGGATTGTGTACACCCACCCCCCTGCCCTCCGCGAACTTCCCCGGGATCGGGAGTGATCGGGTTTGTTCCCCGTCTGATTGTAATGGAAGCACCTGTAAAATTGATGAAACGAGAATTTCCTTCTTCCTGGCCAACTACAAGGTCGAAACGAAGTCTTGGAGAGACCCTCGATACTAAACGACGCTACAAAAGCCAAATTCTTTGAAATCCTGGCCCAAGAAATTAGTGTTTTGGAATAACTTGCCCACCTCTCTGAGCAGATAGATTAGACCAGTATGAAAATATCCGTCGTATTTACGAGAAAAAAAAACTTACATTGCACAGTTTACGTCCATTAATTATAGGGAGGCCTTACTAAATAAATAGCCTGTCTTGAATATTTAAAGAACCAGCTCTGAGAGAGTGTGAGTGTATGTATGTTTGTTTACAGGCTTGCCAAAACTAACCGATGGAAGGAGTTTCAGCGAAGAGAGAACTCACATAGCAAAGTAGCCGAGGATCTCTGAAAATGTCTCTGGAAAACTCCTAATTTTACTTCTTGTTGATCATTATGTAATCTTTGAATTGGTTCGAATTATTATAATGGAAGCTGAATTTTATTTAATTGACTGTGAAGTCGCATAACACTAAGCCATAGCCGAAAATCGTTATTTAGTGTTGGTTTAAGGTATTTTATATATAACTTCCGCTATCAAATCAATTAATCCAACACTAAATAACTATTCATCGGCTATATATCATGGCTTTCACTCTAAAAGAGTATTGAAAGGTAAACGCGTTCGTGACTTACTCTCCCGATGCGAAAGCCGCATGATCGATTGCACATCGGGCATCTGAAGTTCTGGGTCCAATTTGGGAGTCAAGAGACGCCTGTGCGTGGAATTGTTTAGCGTGGGAACATGCAGCATTCTTAGAGAACACACGATCTTCATCAGAACAGCGGTTGTTTCAGTGGCACGAAAGGTCGAGACGACTGAACCATTGATCTGATTGCAACCCTTGTCCGACTTTGTGACCGTTGACCAAATCGAGTAAGTTCGTGCGCTCACTCCTCTCTGTTATGCGACTTCACAGTCAAAGAAAATTCTCTCTTCCTTTTACATTCGAACCACTTAAAATATAACATGTTTAGCGACAAGTACTCACTACCATTCTCACACATTGGTTCCTATTGAAGTCTCTCTTCCAAAAATCTACAGAGTATGATTAGCTTAAGAACACATTTTAAAAAACTTTGGGGGCTGCCTTTTAGTAAAATTATATTCTAAACTTTCGGATTTCTCCCGTTCCTCCTTCGCACTGCCCTGTTTTTTTATGTCCACCTTCTCTGTCTATTTAACACTTTTAAATATCTCTCTTCGTCTTGTATCTGCCCTGGGCATTTGTGAATTATTCGCTCTTTGAGCCTGACATTGGCTGGTTCTGCGCTCTCAGCTTCCCTCCTATTTTCTCAGCACGATCTTGGGCATTTGGAGGTGGTGAGGTTAATGTTCCTCCTTCCCCTCGGGTTGTTGCTGGGGGGTTTTCCCCTCCCCTTGATCTGCACCCTGCAACGCTCCCTCGCCACTAGGGGGTCAGGGTGGACATGGGATAACTTTTCATCTATTTTGAGAGCTTTTTTTATACTTTAAATTCAGCACGTTGAACTTTCATACCATCGACTCTTCCCCCTCTCAATTTCGGAGAACAGCGGAAAGCTCCCACGAGGGCAGAAGACACGGAGAATAGTAAACAACTCCAAACTCCCCTCATTTTTAATATGCGTCCTTAAACCTTTCTCTTCGCACTTTTCAAATTTGACTTTGCAACTTATTTAGTATTATTACTACTGTGTGTTAACAATAAGTCAGTTTAAGCTCGTATACTTTTTAGTCGTATCTCCATTATTGCCAAACGTTGCAAGCAAGTCTTTCGTTCCTCAAATACCATTTCAAATACTACAATCTCTACTCAGACTGCAAACGTACAGACTTCAAACTCTATTTTCTAAACCTTTCATTGAATTCGCTCCACTCGCGAGGGAATCCGAGAATTGACGCTGTTTTCTGGCTCCTTTGAGAAATGCAATCTTTTTCAGACCGAAATGAATCCATTTCCGATCCCTTATACCTTGGCCATTGTCCAAGGTGACGCCACGCAAATCAGGGGGCTATCGAACTAACCCTTAAAATTTATCATCCTTGGGACTTTGGTTGGATTAGTGAAGTGGTTTGGGTGGTATAAATTTAGTTTTAAAGTATTTGGCTGTGAGAATGCGGTGGGGGGTGTAATATCCCACTCAGTGGGTTGAACAATTCCAAAGTTTTAATGAGGCATAAATGGGATGGGGTCGGCGCGTTTAAGTACCCCATACCACACTTTGGGGGAAATTGGCAACTGTTGAAATCTATTTCGACCCTTCAATTGTAGAGGGATGAATAGGAGCATTGTGCGTCTCCTAAAGTTCCTTTATGGGAGATTGTTGTTCTCTAGGAGAAAAATTGAAACGCGTGTTTGGGAAGGAAGACCGCGCAGGGGGAGGGGGGGTCTGTGTTGTGTAGTCCGTTACACCTGGTACCTGGAGGCGCTGCGCATCCTTCCCACCTGAGTGCAAATTAGGGCAGCCCTGTCACTGGGTTGACGTTAACTCTGATAGGGCCTGGAAAAAGGTTTGTGCTCTTCCACCTTTCTCCCTCTCAGCGCTACTTTATCTTTATTATTATTTTATTATTAATATTCCTATTGTTATTATTACAACAACCCCCCTTAACCTTTTGTCTACCCGCACTTTGTACCAGGAGGAATTGTTCTCACCTGAACAGAGCTCGGTCCGCTAGACACGGTGCCTGGCTGGATTGCATATCATCCTGGAATCACCTAGCGCCCGGGTATGATGATAATAATAAGTTATCATCAATCACCCTACTCGTTAGTGAACCCGCTTATCTCTACTTCTCTTTATTGCATACCCTCCTACCCATTTCCATACTTGATGTTCTATCCACCTAGGTTCTGGATACCCGGTGCACTCTCGTCCTCTTATGGCTTCTTAGTCGAGTGGCAGTCTACCCCTTAAGGCGCCATCACCTTCTTAAAGTACACACATGAGGTGGCTACGACAGTACCATCCTTTAGGGTCAAAGCTCGAGGACAATTTCGCTTGAATGGCGGGCCGGGTTGTCAAGGCCCATTTTGGCTCGTGTCTGCGGGGCGAGTATGTTTAAATGATCACATTCTGGAATTTTATGATCTATGGAGACTTTTCTCTTAACTTTCCAAGTGCTCATGGGGCTTTGGAATCTCCACACACCCTGGTTCGCGGTATCCACTACGCCACTGTTACCGCGAACCGTGGCAGGAGTCGGGGCTGCCTTGTAAAGAAGATGGGAGACGGCCGAGGGGAACTTAAAGTTGCGTGCCATTGCGCCGATACTGGCCCCACGCACCCTACCCTCCAATGCCGCGACGGCTTCAGGTCGCTTTCTGTCGTCTCCGAATTGGCCACACTCGCGGGACGCACTGCCCTTTGATGGGGCGCTCGCCTGCGGCCTCTTCCATTTTATTTAACCCTCTTTAGTCTTGCTCGTATGCTTCTGGGCCGTGGGGGAGTCGGGCCTCCCCGACGCCGGAACATGCTTTTGCTTTGTTTCGTGGTTTTGGTTTGGATTTTGTTTTTTCTTGGGTTTTGGTGTTTCACTTTTTATTTTAATATAGACTAATATTAGGCTTTTAATTTAGTAGTTCGATCTATGCTCTTATAGGCAGTTGCCAGATAGACGCGATGAGGCGCGCCTCTGAAATTGGACGAAAAGGCAAGAGCAGAAGCAAAGATATCAGTGGAAATTGACCCCTTGCCCAAAAGCAAAGTTACGGGATGGGTGACTCTCCTTGACCCCTCCCTCCACTACGAACAAGCACAAGAATAGAAACCCTCCCTTTTTAATTTCCTTTAAAACAAAACAAAAAAGAACTCATGTTCTTTTACACCCTATCTAAACACCCACAATGACTACCACCCAAATCCCTTTGACATGGAAACATCATGTTTAGTTCGCGGTGCCCTTTTCCTTCCGTATCCCAGCACAACCCAAGGCACCGCATAGCCACCATTTCGTTGCTTCATATATCACCCACACGTCCACTTCGACGCCACATATACCACCCACACGTCCACTTCGATGCCACATATACCACCCACACACCTTTCTCTCGAATCGCGCCTCTCCTGGGAAGTGGTCGAAGAGAATTCGTGGAAAGATCGTGTCGTCCCTGAGCCCGGGCTCGAAAGTCGGCATAATTTTGCATAAAGTTGACACGGGTGCAGCCGAGTGGGTGGGAGTGACATCACCTAGAGAGTGGAACTCATGGCATTGAAGACCATCAGGGGAAGGTTGGCTAACTACATTTCACGGAAAGTGCACGCGCGGTGATGACGGGGTTTCTGTAGCTTTTTTTTTAACACTGTATATGCCGAGGTGTGCCACAGCTCGGTATTACAGTCACCTGCGTATTCTAGTAACCTTTATTTAAAGAATGCATATGTGCGCCATAATTTTGTCTTGACTGAGGTGGGGGCGTGTGCGTGTGTTGTATCAGAGCCGGGGCAACATTGAGGGCATCGAGTGTTTCTTGCGTCGTGGCCTTTGAAACGTGATTCAAACGTGTCTTCCTCAGGACCGCCCCCACTCCTTCGCTCGTCCTTTCAGTATCCTTGTTGAATTAAATTGAAAATTTATTAATGTCCTTTTAATAGCCCTGCCCTCGCTTCATCTTGCTAGCACTTTTTCTTGTCATATATCAGCCACAGGCTTTAAAAACTACTACCCCTCCCTCCTTTCCACATTCATATATATGCGTACTTGTCCACTTAGGGTCACATGTGCTTTTTCTCTAACATTCACGATTTTCTCCATGTAGTTTTGCGTGTCTGTGCTCTTTGTTCTCGAGGCTTTTATATGTATTTCTCGTTTCCACCCTCACTTGGTTAAGCGTTGTCGAGCTTTGCTCGGGTCTCTCTTTCTTTCTCTTTTTTGTCTGTATATTTCACTCCCTCGTGATCTTCCCGGTCATTCGTTTCCTGTCGAGTAAGCATTCCCTCGTTTGATTACACCGTAAACAATTATTTGGAAATCTATCGTTGCCCATCTGAAGGGAAGCGGGGGAAACTTCCTGGGCCAAACGTGCTTGAAATCCTGCCTCAGAGGATTCCTCGTTTCTGGGACCCCTTCATCAAGGGTTAGAAGTGAGTAATTTTGAAGTTCTTTGAGTGTTCATTGGTACGAACAAGGGGCGAACAGTGTATCACATACACACACCTTCGTTCTTCCTCCTTTGTGGTCCAAGTCAAGCCTTGAAACACAAAGAGCAGAAGGAAATTGAAGTCAGGATTCGACGAGGGGGATCATTTGAAGTCATTTCAGAGGAAGGGAAGGGGGGCTCGGGTAGGGCACCATTGGGAGAATAATTAGTTTGAGGCCAAAACGTTTTGGAATGGGAAATAACATAGGTTGAGTGTAATACGTAGGGAGAGCCCCCATCACAATGGCGTTCAAGTTGATTGTCTGCCCCTGGCTGTTCATAATAGTCCCTCCTAGACGCGGTATTTAGGGTCTTCAAGTTAATTGATAGGGCACTTTTTGTCAACCATCTTCGCTGGTTATATTCTTTGTTGGTACTTTATTTTTTTACTATCCTCCTCTATCCGTTTTCCCTCGCCCCCTTCTCTCTCAAATTGAGCACAAATCTCTTCGTTTGTTTACCCAGGTTCCTTTGCCTCTAATTTCGACCACGAAAATTAAGCCAGTGATCCATTTCGGAGAACTTGGCGCTTCAGAATTGCCCCCATCCCCCGCCCCCTGCTTTAATAATTAATTAATTATCCCATTAGCACCACAACCTCTAGTCGAAGTTTATCCATTTTCTTTAATTATGGATATCATGTTGCATGTTCTTTCAGTGCCCCCGATCCCCCAATGGGCTTAAAAAATATATATATATATATATATATATATATATATATATATAATTTGTGTATTAAAGATATTTTTTTATTTCATTAATGCATAAGATTGAGGAGTTAGCTCCACCCACACTGGCATTTCCTTTCCTGTCGACCCTCAGCCTTTGTGTTAGAAAGGTAGTCTGTGAGGCAACAGGTGTTTTGGGTGCTACGAGCACCACATACGCATTCACACTTACTTCTCTCAACTATCTCTACCCCCCCCCCTTCTACCCGTCGCTTCTTTGTGTTGGGTCCCAATTAAATAAGCTTGAATTCCGGAAATGGGTGTTCATGTGAATGGTATTTACGCGGGGCTAGATGGAGTAGTCGGTATAAGATTGGTCTCTGAAAGGAGCGTCTTCTCGTCCTCCTCCTCTGTATGAGAGGAATCTTTGTATTTCTCTTCCGTAGGCCGTCCTCGTCTTCCCCGTGACATCTTGCACGCTACACCTGGTGGCGACTCGCTTAGAGATCCTAGGACGGACTGTGCGAATTATATTTTGACAGAGCCACGATTACTGCGTATCATTATTATAGTGGAGTATTATTAATATGTACTATAGATTATTATTATTGTTTATTATTACGGCTATCCCCTCAACCTTTTCTACCAAAACTTTGTACGAGGAGGAGTGTTCCCACCTAGACAGAGTTCGGTCCGGTAGCCATGGTACCTAGCACCCGGGTATGATAATAATAGGTGATCACTCACCCTACTAGTTAGCGAACCCGCCTATCTCTGCTTCTCTTTATTGCATAGCCTTCTCCCTCTTTCCAGACTTCTCTTTATCCACAGAGGTTCTGGATACCAGGCACACTTTAGTATTCCTATGAGTCTTAGTCGAGTGCCAGTATACCTGGTGCAAGGGCCGAAAGCCCGCTAGCTAGGGCAAGTATTAGGTACGGGGTGTGTTGGGCCGTCGAATGTGCTCGCCTCCCTCCAGTACAAATATAAAGGCGGCTACGTCGGCACTATCCTTTAGGGTCAAAGCTCGACGACTGCGTTATTCCCCAGACTGTTCGGCACATTCTTGTTGTGAATGTTCCAGTCTGGGTGATCTCCGCGCACATTACCCTTCCCGCTACGAGCGGGGTCGCTACCCCTTGTCCCTTGTACTCGGGACGGATTTGTGTACGCAAACACTTGGACTATCTGACTTTTTGGCATCTTCCTTTTTATTTGACTGCTGTTTGGCGCCTGGGGTAACCCCAACCCCCAACCCCCGACGCAGAAACATGCTTCCCTTTTGTTTTGTTTTTTCCTATTTTTGCGCTTTTTAGAATAGCCTCGTCCTAGACTAGAATTTTAATTCCGGTGACTTATGCCCTTGAAGGCTGTCGCCAGATGGGCTAATTTAAAAAAAAAAAATGACAGCCAAATGTCTTTAATACATTTTTTTCTGATTGTATTCGCTTTAGTTCTCTTTTAATTTATCATAGCCCCCTCCCCTCATCTCTGCTCTTAACATCTTGGAATCAACGAGCATGAAATCGAGGGTCTTTTTTTGTGACGCTTAGTCATCCCTTATTGAAAACTTTCTAAAAGTAATTTGCGAATGTAAATGACATTGCAAACCAGGCAAGGGATTTTCCTCTCTATAATAAACATTCATGGCGCGTTCTAATCCATTCACTAACCTCGGTATGATCAGTGAAAAGGGTGGAGTTATGCCGGAGGGGTTTTTTTTTGGGGGGGGGGTTAGTCCCCAAAATATGGAAGAGGCCGAGGCATATAAGGAATATTTAGTTCAGGAAAAAGCTACTAAGACTGAACCCCATGTATGCTCTCCACGCTCCATCACAAGCTTGGGTTAAACCAAATGTATAATCCGGACTTAAAAAGTTGGTGAAATGAGAGAGAGGAGAGAGATAATTTTTGGTGAGAGAGTAAAGTGGTAAATTGGGCGAGTTTAAAGAATAGAGGTGGTGTGGGAGACAGAATAAATAGGTCTCTGGTGAAAGGGTATCTCGGTTTTGTTTAAGTTTTTATGTTTTGTGTTTATTGTTTTTTTGTCTTATAAACTATAAAATTGATAGTTTATTCTAATTAAATTAAGCTAGTTAATTCAATTACATAGCTTTGGATTTTGATTCGTTTGAATTTGATTGGATTGGAGGCATTCAAGCCTTTATTTGAGGCGGGGGTTTGTTTTTTTTCCCGCTATTGGTTTTCTAAAGGTTTTTGAAAGGGTCTTAGCGAACAAATCATTTTTTAAACTTTTTTTCAGTTTATTAATTCTGAATAGAAAGGATTGTGGTAGTATTTTGGTTAATTTCTAAAGAAGCCTGAGCATTACACTTGTCGATTTTGTCATGTGTATTTTGGAGTAACGTCGCCGTCAGTCTGTGCCTTACTACTTTTAAAAGGTCTTATTTGTTCAGCAACCTCGATGTTCAAGTGTGTACGAGAGAACTCTGAGGACAGTCGGGTGCCAATTGGCTTGCCAGATCCTCTTAGCTCTCTCATGGAGGGCCACGTTGATCGGAGATAATCCAACCGAGTCGTGGAGTTCCCTCTGTCGTTTGTGTTATCTTCTTCCGGTGTTTGTGATGATAAGCACCGCTTTGTTCTGGATTCTTTGTTCTTTCGCAATGCGGGTCTCGGCGCTCGCGTTCAGCGGCACGGGGGAGTGGGGGGTAAAGAAGCCTCGAGCGGATGCACGCATTGAATATCTTTAGTTTATTTGAGGGATTCAAGGTAAGGAACCTATGAAATTCACTCAAATCTCTCTTGCTATTCGCGACTGTTCGCTCGATATGACTCGTGGTGATTTTGAGCCCCAGAACCCTCTCTTCTGTGCAGTAAGGGATTCGCTCCCCGTTTACACATATATCGTTGAAGGTCTTGCGAAACATGGGAATTATTTTGAATTTGGGGGCATTGGTTAATATCTTCCATCTCTCGAAAGAGTTGATGTTAGCTATCTCCCTATCCGTATTTCTCGCCATAAATTCCCTGTGAACATAAGCGGCGGTACAAATTTGCGATATATCGTCAGCGAACTGTACGTATATTGTACCCTCGGAGAGAGGTTATGGTAGGTCACATGTATAAATGTATAAAAGGGGACTGAGACAGCCCACTTGAGGGACCCCTGCTTCGAGTTCGAATTCGGGGCCATTATGTTCTCTGAGTTGTATGTATGCTCTCTTCTCCATTATGCAGTCGCACAAAATTCTCTCAAGAATGGGGTTGAGTCCTACTTGAAGGATCTTATATTGTAGGCCTCTCTTCCAAACCTTGTCAAAAGCTTTTTTGACATCGCGGAGCACCAGGTCGGCATGCCTTTTGTCTGCCTTGATCTTTGTAAGCCTTTCGGTGACGACGGCTAGTGCCGTGTAAGTCCCTCTTTTCCTTCTGAAGCCGTGTTGCTGTTCATTATGCAAGTTGGCTTCATCGAGAAAAGAGTTGACTCTGTTAGCCAATATCTTCTCGAAGACTTTGCTGGCAAATTCTAACAGAGATATCAGTCGAAAGCTGGTAGGGCAGTCCGGGGGCTTCCCCGCTTTAGGGATGAAAATCATCTTGGCCACTTTCCACTGGTCGGCAAAATAGCCCGTGTTCAGAGCGGCGTTCATAATGTTGATAAGGCCACTCGAAACGTTAGGCGGGGCCTGGATGAAATTCTAGATTTATAATCCTTACAACTAGTCCTCTATTTATAAACTTAAGCAGATTTAAAAATTCTTGTCAAATATCCGAACATATTTTAATTTAACATTTACTCTGTCCACGTCATTTAGTCATTGATATTTAAATTACTACGTATATATATATATATATATATATATATATATATATATATATATATATATATATATATATATATATATATATATATATATATATATATATATATATAAATATAAAGATAAATGCAGGAAAGAAACCAGAGTATTCTGGAATCAAGCATAAGTCAATACAATAAGTCATCCGACCTCTGCCCCCCCTCCCTAATGTCTTCACCCACAACCCTCTGATTTAATTTTGACTTGTAAATTTGTTCTTCGGTTAGCATCTTTCTGTAATCTTGTTTGCCAGCGACTTGAGATGACGGATATCCGTCGAATTGTGGTTTCCCAGGTTCTGTCTTTGAGAGGAGAGTTGTCTTTGTTGAGAAGCATTCTTCAAAATTTTCAAGGTTTTCAAAGTTTCTATTAATATAATTCGACTATAATACCTAGCCCTTTTTTTAAATGGGTAAAAGTAAGTCATTAACTGGTCAAATTAGGCAGAAGATTGTATTAATGCAAAAATCTGGTCGATCAAGAAACTTTTTTGCTCAAGAACTTGATATATCAAAAACTGCTGTGAACAATGCCATCAAGAAGTATCGGGATCATGATACTTTTGAAGATCTTCAAAGAAAAGGACGACCGAAGAAAACATCTTTCAGGGACGATTCACACATAAGAAGATTCTGCATTGAAAATCCAACTGCTGCTTCAGGATATATCAAAAGAGAATTGGATTTGGAGGTTTCTGAAAGAACCGTAAGGCACAGACTCCAAAAAGTTCTTACATTCAAAACCAAAAGACCTGTTTCAAAGCCTCTGATAAACAAAACCCAAGCGCAGAAACGTCTTGATTTCTGCAAGAGACACAAAAACTGGACCAAAGAAATGTAGTCTCGTGTAATGTTTAGTGATGAATCCACAATGAGGCAGTTCAACGATGTGACGAAGTTGGTTATGAATGCCAAAAGGAGCAATCTCATATGATCCAAAGTACACTCGAAAGACAGTGAAGCATTCACCATCAATTATGGTGTGGGGATGTTTTTCCGTAAAAGGGCTTGGTGGATTGCACTTCCTTCAAAAATGAAAAACGATGAATACTGATATGTATTATCGATTCTTAAGGAAAAACTCGACGTCTTCATGGAATTCATAAATGCTCCATCTTTCAACAAGATGGAGCACCATGTCACACATCGAAAAAATCTGTAGGATGGATTAAAAATCATTTTCAGCTATTAGAATGGCCTGGAAACTCTCCAGACCTAAATCCAATCGAAAAATTGTGGCAAATTATAAAACAAAAACTTGCCCAGAAGAAAGTGTCATTTTTAATGGAATTGCAAGAAAGAATCAAGAAAGTTTGGATCCATGAAATTTTGTCTGAAATGTGCAAGAATTTAGTATACATCATGCCGAAACGAATTGCTGAAGTTATAAAAAAAACAAAGGATACCCAATTAAACATTGAATGATTCTTATTTTTGCTCCATTAAAGTGAAATGATCAATTTTTTTTATTTTTTCTTCCCTGGTCATAATTTTTTGGTCGACACTGTGTGTGTGTGTGTGTGTGTATATATATATATATATATATATATATATATATATATATATATATATATATATATATATATATATATATATATATATATATATATATATATATATATCCCGTCATATATTTATCTAACATTTTTTTTGTCTTCAAAATGGCATTTTTACCTTCTTTCCTAACTAAAAAAAATATATTTTCGCACCTCCAACATGCTACGACCTTTTTTTTTATTAATCTGCAAACTGTATCACCTACCCCTAGTCATATTTCCTTCTTCCATATCAGAAACCCAGCTTTCAGCTTTTCTATATTAATGAATAATTTATATTATTGAATTATGTCTTCTCTCAAACATTTTTAAAGTATTGAGATTCATTGTTCTTAACCTATACTATGGTAAACAAATCTCTGCAGTGTCTGTTTCAAACCGCATATATTGGACCGAATTAGAAATAGTTACGTATTTACTGACGCCTGGGTATTATAATGGTTATTGACATACGAGTACCAGGCCAATGAAAGCATCAGAATATTTCTGGGCTATTAGGCGATTACCAAGAATCAACACACGCAAGGCACTTGTTGCTATTGATGCTGGAAATCATCTCAATAGTCAAGGAATCATGTTGCACCAGCGTCACACACACACGCGCGCTTAACCTTGAAAGTGGAGTTTCTGTATCCAAGTCTAAGTGAAAGGGGGGGGGGTGTACAATAAATTGCTCGCAGTCGAGAGGTGAGGTTTACATTTGCCGAAAGGCATCGCTCTTTGTCGCAGGAAGATCGGCAATCGGTGCTGGTTAACTATGTACATATACTACTCTACCGAGCAAAATAAGAGAACGATTTTCTTTTATTAAAATATTTTTTTAAAAATACGATGAGTAGGTAGTACCGTAAATCAAATTTACATTGTACATAAAGGAATGCACTTAATATATTTTATGAAGATTTCATATGATTCAATCGTACATTCAAGAAATTATACTAAATAAACTACCCAAATAAAATATTGACACGTGCAAAATAACAGAACTATTTTGTCAGGGACATTCTAGATGTTTCTTGAAATTATCGGGAAACATTTTTCTCAATTAGTAAGAACTGTACAACCGCCATTGTTGTCGTACTTACTCTGCAGAGTATTACCACACGTGACTCCTGAGCCGTCAGTGAATTGTTTGCCTGAAGATTTCGAGGAGGACTATTTCTGCGATTTCAAGAGGGGTTCAGGAAGGTCCACGAGGGTGATTTCGCGCATTCTGAATTATAGAATGAAAACTAAACCTATAAATCTATATGAAGGATCCTTTCGAGATTGCAGCAGGAATTTCTCGGAACAATTATGACTAATTGTGTCCCGTCACATCAATGCATCTGGTTTAAAAGCTAGTTTTCCCAGCAACCAAATCAATAATCAGTAAGAAGAACCAGAAGGCGAGACTCGAATATGATGAAGCTCATGTTGTTTGGAAGGAGAAAATTCATTTTCATCGGCGAAAGTAAATTTAATTTGGTTGGATCTGCAGATGACACACTCAACTCTAAATGGAGGGGCCAGTGTCATGGTAAGGAGGTCTGCGAAGCATGGAGGGGCCAATGTCATGGTATGGAGTATGTTTTCGTCTGAAGGAGTTGGTCCACTAGTGCGAATAATTGGAACTACCCCCCCCCCCCCCAAAAAAAAAGAAAGAAAGCAAAACGGGTACCTGAACAAGCATGAACAAAATACCAGAACTTTGCAAATAAACTGATGAGGTCCTGTGGTCGTCGTTGCGTCGAAATAATAAAAAATAACAAAGGTTTCAACAATATCATATTAAGTGTTTTAAGTTTCATCGATGTCAAATCTTGCTTTGTTTATATTGTATTTCCTTGCTAACCAATCGCGCCTCAATATTTTATTTTGTTAGTTTATTTAGTATAATTTCCTGAATATACGATTGTATCATGAAATCTTCATAAAATATATTAAATGCATACCTCTATGTATCATGTAAATTTCATTTACTTAATCATCATATTTTTGAAAATAATTTAATAAAGGATAATCGTTCACTTATTTTGTTCAATAGTATACAGTCGGTTGTCTGCTTACGTGTGGGGGCTACCGTTTAGTTTCTGATTAGGTGGTGGTTGGGATAGGTTACGAAAAAAATAATCATCCCAGCCCCACTTTAACTAAATCTAACCGACACAACCAGAAACCTAGGGTTGATTACACATTTGTGTGGGAGACGTTCCATAGGGACTTAAAGTTGCGTGCCATTGCGCCGCGACTGTTCCCATGAACCTATCCCTCAATGCCACGACGGCTTCAGGTCGCTTTCTGTCATCTCCGAATCGGGCACACTCGTGTGACGCATCGCCATTTGATGAGCGCTCGCCTGCGTCCTATTGTTACGAATGCGTCGTCCCCCAGACTGTTCCGCACATTCTTGTCGAATGTCCCATTCTGGGTGATCTTCGCGCACGTTACCTGTCCCGGTACCGGGATGGGCGGAGTCGCTACAGCTTCTCCCTTGTACTCGGGACGGATTCGTGCACACCGACCTGTGGACTTTTAGACTTTTGGGAGGAGGACGGCCTTCTACCCCTTATTTAATATTTGACTATGGATCGCGTGCTTCTTCGCCAGAGGAGGGCGGGCCTTCCCCGTCAACTGAGCTCGCTTTATATTTTTTCAATTTGTTTGTTTTTCTTTTTTCATTTTTTTTCTTGGCATTTAATATAGCCTAGATTTAGGCTAGGATGTGTACGGCGTCTTATGCCCTAAAAGGCAGTCGCCAGATGAGATATTAAAAACAAAACAAAACAAAAACACTTTTAGCAGCCGAAAGTTTCATGGTTAGGCGAAAGCAAGGACCTATACAGTTATGCATAAAGCTAATAAATATAGCGTAGACCTGTCTGTATGCCCGGTGCAATCTCGCTGCAACTCACATCTGTAAGATTGAGTTATCCCTTGACCTCAATGCCTGCACTTACTAGTAGAAATTTCCCTCGTTGGTTTATCTTTAAATTACAAGAAGGAAATTCTGTCTTTATGAGTTCATCCCTTGATGATCCCTTGTGCAGGATGGGCAAAAGTTCGTGAGGCTCGGCGCGATGACCCCCTCCTCTCCTTAACCCACACCGTCTCAAGTAAAGGGAAGCGGTGCGTACCTATAATAAAAACTGAGGCTCAATGTTGTGCCATTTAAGAGCACTATCCGGTCTTTTGCACCAAAGTTTGCTCAGTTCTTGTTACAGCAATGCCGGTCACCCATTCTTGCGTTGACGAGAGACGAACCACTTCTGTATTATTTATTTATCCTTTTGCTTTGCTTTTTTTTACTCAAAGCTTTATGGTGCCTAGGAAATGTGGCACCGGTAGATAAATGTATCAAAACAAGGCCTATTACGTGACCACCAGTGGAGTAGCACGCCATTTTTCACCTACTTTAGGTGGTGTAATAATCTACCTAAAACGTTAGGAGAGAACGTCTTGTGGGCTTACTTGTCATTCTCTGCATGATCTAACGCTTCTGCTATACGTTTTTAATAAAAACAAAACCGGAAAAATGAAAGAACTACGGGTCATGGGGAAATCACACGTTGTTGATTATAAGAGACGAAGGTTAAACTATTATCTAAGATCGCGACAGAATATTTAAAAGAACAAAAAAATTCTGCTAGCCATTTGTGGTGAGCGGCGCGCGCACACCTCTCGCCTCGAAGGGAATTGTATAAAATTAAATTCCTTCCCAGCTAAGCGATCGACCAAGGTTAATTTGGTCCATATAATCGTCTGGATATCGGTTTAGTGAAAAATTATTCTACGGCATAATCTTTCCTATATGAAACCCTGCCCGGTTTCGTTAATGGGGAAAGTCACCCCCAGGTTCTATCAGAGTTACGATTGCCAGAGGAAACAATGCCTTAAACACTCATCTCTTGAATTCACGGAGATGCCTCGACACCAGTTGGGCAAAGCGAGAGTATTTAACTAGTTTGTCCGGTTTGCCTTCCACATAGAGGTATAACTCACTACAAGGACACGACTCTTTTCGCCCATGTCATATCTGGCACTAGTGCCGATTTCTTCACGCGATGACGTTTGCCCCAGTATCGTTGTCTTCCATTCTTTCGTGTGATGTGGTTCCTAAATCCCTCTGCTCTACCCTTGCCTCGTCCGTTTCCTTGACAATTACATCCTCGCAACTCTCCTTTTCACCCTATCGTATTTAGCGCCCGTGACTGAACTGCATCGCGTTTAATTCAACTAAAAAAAAAGTCTTAATCTTAATCTTGTTATCCTAGATTAAAATAGTCAAAGATGTTTTTCAGCTCAAAAATTCTCTGTGTAGAATTCTTTTGCGTTTAACTTCAGAAAAAAAACCCACAAAAAATGCCCTTTTGCAGACCATTAAATCGGTTGTGCTATTTACCCATTTAATTGCATTTCTTGAGCATCTATTTTATGCAGTGTATATTTTTGTGTCAAATTCATTGCTGGTCTTATATGTCTAATTTATTCATTGAATGTCTTGTGTATTTATAAATAAACCACCAATGTCCATTGTCTTATCTTGTTTCTCAATGAAAAGCGAGTTTGAAGCGATTGTTACCCGTTTCCTTATCATAGATCTGATCCACCTTCGCTGAAGTTCAGGACTGTCACAAATTGAAATAGAGTAACAACATCCTAGACCGCTCCCCCTCAATCTGCAACATTCAATAATGTTTCCCCTGTTCTCATCAGAAATTAAATTGCTCCAACATCAATATCATCCCAAAGCTGACCTAGAAATGTGTGTAGTTAAGCTGCCCCGCCTCTTCTTGGGTTATCTTAAACAAGGTGAAATTCTAGAAGTCTGATATAATGGTATAATAATTCTACTAGACAATACAGGGAACCAACCGAATCTCGCATGTGTCTACAAGTTCTCCATATCAGTCATTACCATTTCACTGCAAATCGAACTGGATATGCAACAACCGAAAGAAAAATCGGCTTCAGAAAGGGGTTCGCAACCATTGTTAACCTACATAACTTCTCCCTGTTATTCTGAACTGTCAAAAAGCCTCTGACTCAATAGAAATGTCACCAATCCTAATAGCCATGAAGGACAGTGGCATCCAACCTATATATTAACATCGAAGAACTGGTCTACTAAAAGTTTAAGACTTACATGAGATTACACAAAGTCTCAGAAACCTTTGAACGAGAAAAAGAATAAAAAAAGGCGACACCATTTCTTGGATAAATATTAGGAAACCTCTTAAATTTGCAAAACGAGATTTCCTTTGGTTTGCAAGCATTTGGTTGGCCAAGGTTGCGCCTTCGGTACAAGTAAAATGACCTATTCATCTGATGATTGATACAGGGGTTGGACAAAATAATTGGAACAGTAGAAATTTAACTTGGTCAACTTTAATGATTATTTGTATTTCTTTTTCAGATCGTGATATAGATGCTAAGATGTGTGACCTCGCTGAGTTCGAAAAAGGCTAAATTGTTGGAGCTTCCGTCAATAGAACAGCTAAACTCCTTGTTTTTTCGAGAGTTACTATATCAAGGACCGTGACAGAATTCAAAAGCAAAGCAAAACCTTCAGCAGGAGTAATAATTCCGGCAAAACTTCGAACCTCGCTGAAAGAGACCGACGAGTGTTGAAAACGCATTGTGATGAAAAATCCCCGGACAACTGCCCCTAAAGTGAGTGCAGAGTTGAATCAACATCTCACTAGCCCAGTTTCGACCAAAACTGTTCGCCGTGAGCTCAATAAACCCGGATTTATGGAAGAGTCTCCATCAAGAAACCTTTGCTTTTTCATCAAAACATTCAGAAAAGGCTGAACTGGTTTATAGATCACAAGGGCTGGTCGAGAGACCAATGGAAGCAAGTAATATTCTCCGACGAGTCCAGTTTTTCTCTTTTCTCCACTGCAGGGCGAGTCTATGTGTGGAGACAGCCTGGGAAAGCTGTTAATCCTGACTGCCTTCTTCCTATAGTAAAGCTCGGAGGAAGGTCAGTGATGGTTTGGGCAGCCATATCTTAGAATTCTCTTGGTCCAATCGTTGCCCTGCATAGTAGGATCAACAGCAACGAATATCTAAATATTTTGGAAGATCAAGACCATCCCAGGTCCAGACATTATTCCCTGATGGTGAGTGCATGTTCTAAGATGACAATGCCCCCTACACACCGCTTATGTGGTTAAGAATTGGCATGAAGATCGTACGGGTGAGCTACAACATATGAAGTGGCCCCCCAAATCTCCAGATCTTAATATTATTGAGCATTTGTGGTGCGTCTAGAAGTCCTTACTCTCCACCTTCGTATCTGAAACAGCTGGAACAGGTATTGCAATAAGAATGGACCAAGATTCCTCTTAATGAAGTCAGGAAGCTGTATGAATCAGTTCCAAGGCGCATCGACGCTGTTCAGAAAGAGGACCAACTCTGTATTAAATATTCAGTAAATTTAAAACGTGTTCCACTTATTTTATCTAACCCCTGTACCTCCCCTATAAAACTGTTTTGGGTTAGTGTATTTTTAAATACAGACTTGTAATAGGCTATAAATGATGAGGTGAGAGAAGTGAGGGAGATGGCAGTGATAGATAGATAGCATGAGATTTTTTCTTCAAATATAATTGAGGGGGGGGGGATGAAGAGTAGTTGTGTGTGTGTGAGTGTAAATTTCCAGTTGCTGCCTGATCTCTTGTATTTGTTGAATTTCTTGGTTTGTTTATTCTTTCTAAGTTTGATTTGTGGCTATTTGTATTCATTATTCCTGAACATTCTAATTCAGTTTGTGGTTTTCAATTGGGTACCCTTTCGGGTAGCGTTTCTTCTAATTAATTATTTATTTTTGTATATATATTTTTATTTAAGGTATTCATGCTTTTGTCTCTTAGGTATGCTTGGGTTGTTCTTTGTTTCTCTTTATTTTTTCTTTTGTTCACGTTAAGATCGGGGTTTCCTCCTGCTGTAGGCAATGCCTGCCTCTGGAATTTTTTCCGGACTCGGTTTCTTTGTAGTATCGTTAATTCTTCACTCGTAGCTGCGAGCTTTTCTTCGATTTTTGACTATATATTTTTTCCCGCTTTTCCAGGGTTTTATTTATTGGGTCGATCTTGGCCGTTTCTATTATTTCACGGATTCTTTTCCATCCATTCTTCTTGTGTCTGTGAGCAAATAAGCCGCCTTATTTTGTCTTCGTTGTAGCTTATTTTTGCAAGATGTCGAGCTCGCGTGCAATGGTATCGGTGGATATACCAGGACGGATTCAACAAAGGCTTTGTATAGCGTCCTTTTTCTTTTTCGACTTAAATTCTTAAGGTTGTAAATCAGTCTTAGGCCTGATTTTGCCTTTGGCTGTCCATGTTTTTTGGTTATGATATCTTCTTGTGCCTATGTGTTGGCATAACACATTGCCTTCAGTTGAGTATTGGTACTCGATTCCGTCAACGTTAATTTCATCTTTTTTTCTTCTCAAGATTGGAATAATCTTGAACTTTGTAACATTGGTCTTAATCTTCTAACTTTTTTCAAAGTCGTTTATATTTTTTACTGCACGTTCGGTAGTTCTTGTTTGTCACCTGGGGGTGGAGCGTGATGACACCACCTGGCTGATATCGTCTGCGTACTGTATATTCATACAGTCTGGTGAAATCGGGGCGGAAGGTCTGCTGTAAAGATGGAGTACAGGGTGGGGCTTAGGTATCTCCCTTGTGGGACCCCGGTGACTTATATATACCTCTGGTGGCAGTTGCCAGATAGGTGCCTTTAAATAATAATAATAAAAAAATTCATCCCATGAGCTCGCTCTGCTGGGGATAGTTTGAAATGGCAGAAAACCATCTACCCGGATACGTGAATAAGACAAACTTCAAGATCCAGGAGAAACCATCACAAACCAAAAGTGGAATTTCGCTCGGAATGCGCCAAGATTTCAAGGCGATTATAGATGGATCACAGAATGAATTCATATTTATAAAAAATGATCCAAAAAAAGACAGCAAGACCGGGAGATGAATTTCAAAAATATACCAAAGGCTGGGTGAGGGTAATTGCACAATATGAACAGACATTCAGAAACATGAGAATAAGTTTGTCAGCAATGGGAGCTATACAGCTGAAATGATGCTAATTGGAATGTATTTTTAATAAACTAAGTTCCGGGAAAAACTTGGGGTGGGGTGATGTTTTAAACTTATGTGTAAACATTCTAACACTAGTATCTTTGATGTTGTGCAGAAACCGACAAAGTATTCCCCTTGTGCAATCTTTTAACACTTTTAGACTGGATTTAATTCAATAGAAGATTTGGATTTTTATGTACCAATGTTGTCTTTCCTGACCAACCCCTCTTGTGGTGGTTATCTGATAAACAAGGTCTACTGACCAAAAGTCGCCTGCTCTCACTTATTCTGATTTATGACCTTAAGAACTTTTAATAATTTCCGGACTAACCTTGGGAGGACCTAGGTAATTATATCTTTCGAAAGAGAATGTAAAACGACATAAGGGTTCAAATTTGGTTAGAATCGGCCGAATAGTTATGACGATATTGCCAAAACAAAATAATTCCCGGGCTAACCTTGAGAGGACTTTGGCAATTATATCATTCGGAAGAAAATTTAAAACAACATAATGGTTTCAAATTTCATTCCCCCCCCCCAAAAAAAATATGCAAAACGAGTACCGACCGACATAGTCGCCCGCGACTAAAAATAGTATCTGTGAGTTTCCTATAGCAGAAAATGCGTATTTTTCATTTAAAGAATTTAATGCATTTACACGAATATTAATCGAAAGCGACTCTACATCTCAGTATGTCGGTCGGTCCCCGTTTTGCTTGTTTTATTTGGTTCCACTCCCTCTTTGTACTAAAAGTGGCCTTTAAAAAGGCATCGAATCTCTCAAAGTGGATTTTGTGCACTATCATTTGTTAGGTATGAATTATCTTGTCGCGCCCCGAATGCGTGGTCATAACCAAATATGCCAGGAGCACTCGGTGACGGCGATCCCTTTTAAATAGAGTGATATGACTTCCTCGAAAAGGGGCTCTGCACCTTCGCCCTAAACCTGCCTTGTCTGTCTGTCCGGAGAAATTTGTTGAAACTTGGCGAATCTCGCCCTAGCCTCGAAGATCAACCGATTAGTTCGGGTATGATTCATGTTCTGGATCACATCGACCTTTTCCCCCATATTACCTACCTTCATTGCGGCCTGAATCAAGGAGAGTTGCCTTCCCTCACGGTCCCGTGATCCACAGGTAGTCTCCTCTTTTGGCTATGTATCTACTCCGTGTGTTCTCTGTCTTTACGAACAAAGGCTTTAGTGAATTGTGCCGCATGTTTTGGAAACCACGCACGTACCCGAAGCCTTTTGTGTGTAATAGTTCTGTAAAAGTTAAAAACAAAACAAAACGAGCAAATAGTTTCCCTGAATTCTGTGCTGCCAGAAGTGTGAGGTGAATGTTTGGATGGTTGATCAGGTCACTGCCCCCATTACCTTGACCCTCCCCTCTCCCCTCTCCCTTTGCCCTGCCCTTCCCACCCTTTTCCCCGAAACGCTCCTGCGGAAGAGTATTAATTAGACGACGGAACCAACCAAGACCCCGCTAATGAGGCTGGGCAAATGAGCTCTTAGTGGAGACATAATGAGATGGTGGGGGGGGAGACCCAACGGGAAGGCCAAGCTGATCAGAGAGGGATCGCGCGTAGCCACGGCTGATGCTGCTCCATGCACAGCCTCCTTAACTCTGGCCTCATCGTAAATCCTTTTAATGATGCCAGGACCGTGTCCGGGGCAGGGGGGGGGGGGTGAGACACGTAGTTTCGTGCGTCCCTGTGCCCTACGTCCAGACGCCCCCCCCCCCCCCCACGATACAATTCCTGTGTGAAAACGCGAATGTGCGAGGTGGCGTTGCACAGGTGGCGTTGTCGCGAACCTGCCCTCGCCGTATAAGGGCCTTCTCGCCATCAACGGGGGAAGGGAAGGGAGGGAGAGAACCGACCCGGGCGCTAACCCATGGGGTAATACTCCCTCCCTAGCTTCGCGCGCAGTACTTCCCTTTCCTCTGCGCGCGCGCACGAGCCAATGGATGGCGAAGTGTTTGGATTTCTTGCCGATGGTTCGCTTCCCTCGTGCATGCGCTGCATGAAGAGGGAGAGGTGGAGTCACTGAGGGTGGATCTATAGTTTGTGGGTCCTGGGTAGGTTGGGAAGCCAGCTGCTGTCCATTGGGACATAGTAATATTGAACTCGTTAAAGCTTTGGGGGTAATTCATCTTGCTAGTACGTGCTTTAGTTACCGCCGTGCTTATTGATGCCAACTTGTTCTTGAAATGACCCCTCAGCATCGAAGATGTAGCCATCCTTATCCCGAGCTCGTGCCACCGTTTCCCTTGATCAAGAGAAATTGAGGCATCGAATGTCACGCCAAGTTATCGTGTACCGGCCCATCACTTGAGGTTAACATCGGGTTTTCTTCCTTACCGACTGTCCACCCTTCTTTTTTAGCTCTAGAGCCGCGTTTCACTTGGCCCTCTAAGAATCGATCACGGCGACAAAGAAATGGGGCGTTCAATGACAGAAATAAAGAAGAATAACGGGTCAAAGAATGAAACAGAAGCCCCACCAAACTTCAAATCCTTGGAGCGAGTGTGTGTTGTGGGTTTCCAGGAACAAGTTTAGACAAAAGAGCACCTAAATATGAACTCGAGGGGGCACCTCCTTCCAGGGTCCTTACCCGCGGGGTTTTCCCTTAAGCGCTATGTTTCTGCTGGTCGCCCCAATATCGCGTTTCCATCAAAGCAATCCCCTTGCTAGTCCTGGGCTCGAGGGAACTTGGGTTCACGGACGTAGCAGCGGCAACACCTGCACGCCCACACCCTCGTGGGCATTTAAATGGGCGTAATCTTTATTTGCTTCATGTGCCCAGCTTAGTTTTGCGCTCCCTCTTTGTTTGTTGTAATTTAAGCTGGCATCTCTGAATGGCCTGCTTACATTCTAGTCCCTAACTCCATTATAATTAAATTATTATTATTAGACGGAATCGCTTGTTTTAACTGGCCATTCCCCCGCACACCGATCTAAGCAGATATCAGTCCTATACAAGTGGCCATTTAGTTTCCTCTCTTGGCCGCTGCACCAAGTATTCTTACTACCAGGGCTTCATTATTCGCTGTCCTTGTATCGGAACTTCTGTACTTCCTTCGGCGTGCCCTTTCTTGGTTTTAAATTTATCTTGCGTTCTCATTATCCACCTTTAGTGTCTTTCTTCCGTCCTTTATTTTTTTTCTTTCCTCTTTAGTTTTATCTCCACGGATTGCTTCCCCGACCTCCCGTTGGTCACCACCCTCTCTTATTTTATGGAAGTAACTTAGACATACAGAACATTCAATGGAGGACAAAATTGAGAGCATAATGAGTAATAAAGAATTAGAAGAGGACACGCAGGAGAAGGGTGAGCGTTCAAACCCACAAACTTTTAAAGCCCTCTTCGGATTTCTGGAGACATCCTGCCAGAGAAGGAATGGAAAAAACCGATAAACATTGGTGTAAAACGTAGTTTCACTTCTTCGACAATGGTTGCTTGGCATGGTGTTCTGTGACCATAAGATGAGAAATACATAGAGAAGTGAATGATAAGAAATAATCTATATGTGGCTCCTATCACAACTCCATGTTCCCCCAATGAGATTTGAGGGTTGTACAAGTAAACACGTTCGAGGCGTGTGTCAAATGGGTTTATTACTAATTTCTTATTGACTGATGAATGGCGGCAGTTGGGCCATAGGTGTTTTGGAGGAGGTAGAACATCAGACAGCTCAATTTAGATTAATTTACTGAGACTGTGATTCTGAATGGTGATTCTCATCATTTCTTTTGCCTCTAGAAAAGATGTACGATCTGCCCTCATACATGGAGCTGCCAAGTGTAGGCCATGAATGGTCTTTTGCAGTCTCCTTCTTTTCTTATGTTATGTAATAAACAGAGCTAAAAATAACTAAGCTAGACAACACTTAATATGAAGTTATTGTATAAAGACATTTATTATATTCATATTAATCAATCAACTTGAGTGTTGGGAGAGACGCACCCCTCTTTTTCGAAGCATTGCGGTGCGTATCTCCTGGAGTAGGAAAACCTAGCCGTTCAGGGTCAGGATAGTCTCTCGTTTTGCGAGACTAAGGACTTGGTCCTGGCGCGCCCGTCGCACCATGACACGTCCTGTGCCTCACTGTTAAAAAAAGATACACTCTGATCTTGGCCCCTCCAGGCCTACGAGCACGGTCATTTCCGCGCCCATT
This sequence comes from Ceratothoa steindachneri, assembly GCA_963969495.1. NCBI lineage: Eukaryota > Metazoa > Arthropoda > Malacostraca > Isopoda > Cymothoidae > Ceratothoa > Ceratothoa steindachneri. The sequence continues at coordinate 97,525,255 of OZ018330.1, forward strand.
CCAAACCCTTCTGCGGGTTCTACAGAACCCGGGAGCTCCCCTGGTAAAGCTGGTGGCACAAAAGGTTCACACCCAGCTCCGGCTAAAACCAGGGCTCACCCCCATTCCTTTCCCTCCCCCAGCGTGACCGTTTCCGGTAAGGCGAACCCTTTCTCCGCATTCTCTAGCCGGGATACTGCTCCGCCAGCATTTATTGCGCGTCGTGATGGCGCGGAAGGTCGCCGGATAGACTTTACCTCCAGAGGAATAGAACCCTTCAACGACAGGTTTACTCTGAGTGAGTTGCGTTCCTCTCTCGCATCGTGCACGGACACCCCTGGTCCGGACGATGTCCTGGACACCATGCTTTGACACGTGAGTGAGCGAGGCATGTCATTTCTGTTAGATTTGTTCAACAAGATCTGGGTAGAGGGTATCCTCCCAGACTCCTGGCGAATCGCTACTGTGCTCGCGTATGAAAGTTGATGGAGAATTTGGTAAACGTTAGATTGACCCTTTTTCTAGTCAGCGGAGGCCATCTGTGTTCTGCACAGTGTGGCTTCCGCAAGTTCCATTCCACGTCGGATGTTCTGGTCCGACTGGAAAATGCCTTCTGCGAGGCCTTCCTTCGTAGACAACACATCACCTCGGTGCTGCCGGTAGATGTTCTCTTGCGTTCTACGTGGACTACCTTTCCTTCTCTTTTGGCGCGGCCTAGATGTCAACTTTGGAGCGTCGATTCCAAACGGCTTTGAACCGCCTCTCTCGCTATGCCGAAGCGATCAGGCTTCTGTTTTCCTTGGCCAAAACTAAGTTTGTGCACTTCTGCCGTAACCCTGGCCCAGACTCGTTTCGAAATGGGGTTGGACTCGCACTGTTTCCTTGGTCGTGTCTTTGACCATCGCCTCTATTGGTAGGCTCATATTCGCAGCCTTAGGGTCTCCTGTACCCGCGCCTTGGATATTCTTCCCGAGGACTGGGCGACCAGACCAGCGTTCGCTCTTCCTCACACCGATTCCATGACAGGAATACGGGCTGCCCTCCGGGCCGCTTGGCAAAGAAGACGATCGACGGGAACTTAAAGTTATGTGCTATTGTGCCGCGACTGTTCCCATGGACCTACCCTTCAATGCCGCAACGGCTTGACGTTACTTTCTGCCGTCTCCAAATTAGACACTCACGGGACGCACCGCCATTTGATGGAGTGCTCGTCTGCGCCTTATCACGACGACTGCATTGTTCCCCAGACTGTTCGGCACATTCATGTTGAATGTCCCAGTCTGGTTGATCTTGGAGCCTGGATTAGCCTCGCCGCCTCCATTTTCTTTATCTTTGTTTTTGGTCTCTTGCTCCCGTGCGTGGTGGAGCCCCCATCCTCTGACGTCGCGATGTGATTCCTTCTTCTTGCCTTGTAGTTATGTTTCATTTCTTGCTCTTTTTTTATTTACCCTAGTATTAGAGTCATACGTCATTGCGGCCATCTATTCTCCTGGTAACAGTCGCCAGCGCCGCTATAATTCTTCTTCTTTTTTTTTCAAAATGCTCCAGGTTGTCAGAAACTAAGGAGACGAGTGGTCACAGCGGGTGGGGATTCGAGTATGTGATTCCAAGTTTAACTCTCGTTAAAGCTTGCACAACGTATCTGCTCCTTCGCCTCGCCCAGCCAACAAGTAGTACCATATGTTACGTCACGGTCGCAGCCAAGGCCGGCTTCTTAAGCGCAAATTTACAAATCACTCTCTTTTGTACTCCGTGTCAATACACATCTTTACACCCTGTTGCATGCTATCTCATAGCGATGCTTACTCGCAGCTTGCACATGCATGTTATCAGAGCCGGGTTGGAGTAGATACTCGTACGCTATCTCACACCTTTGTCTAATCATGCAAAACCTTTTAATACATTTGTTTTCTCCAGCTACTTCTCCCTCCCCTTTATCCTACTTTGTTACTGGGTTACGACAGCCAAATATCGCAACCCAGTGTATATATATATATATATATATATATATATATATGAATGCAATGTCCCGCAAGAAAAAAATGAAAAGGTGTTTCCAAGTACTTTCGAACTTTGATAACGAACTTAATAAAGTTCGAAAGTACTTGGAAACACCTTTTCATTTTTTTCCTGCGGGACATTGCATTCATTTGCTACCCTCACGTGATACTTTGTGAGTTTATCATTTCATATATATATATATATATATATATATATATATATATATATATATATATATATATATATATATAGTAAACCCTCGATATAACGAACTATATGGAGCGGGGGGCGTTCGTTAAAGCAGAAAGTTCGTTAAAAGCAATGGAAATAACGATGGTTCGCTCTTTAATCTGTATAGGTAAATATGTATATAAAGACTGTATTGCATGGATATGTAATACGTATGTAATTACTAATATTACTAATAAAGTTAAGTGGACTACATCGGATTTAACGAACTTCGGTTCGTTAAACCTGATGAAGTTCGGCGAGGAAATTCGGTTCGTTATATCCGAAATTCGTTTTATTGAGGTTCGTTACATCGAGGGTTTACTGTATATATATATATATATATATATATATATATATATATATATATATATATATATATATATATATATGATGAAAATTAATGCCATATCGCAAGAAAAGATGAGGAATTAAACCACATTCTCCGAAGACAATTTAATTTAATTCAGAACAGTTTCGGTGTATCTCACACCCTTTTTCAACTGACACTGGGCAGAAAATATTAGAAAAGTGCTTACAAACATAACACAGGGTCAGGTCGTGAAAGATCCCCTCTTTTTCCCCCAATGCCCTACTTGTGGCTAATCAGGGGGGGGGGGGGGGGTAGGCCTAAACATATTGAAGGGCTGACATTTTACTATTTTGTTTAGAATCGAGCTTGATATCGTCAGTTCCTAATTTAAATCTATCTGAAGGTCAATTTTCTTTTAATCCTGTAATACGAAAGCAAATAAACAAAATAGTAAAATGTCAGCCCTTCAATATGTATAACTGAATCACGAAAGTAAGGAACGTGAGGAATTTATGAATAACGTTACAGCCACGAGGAAAATGAAACAACGGAGAACTGCGAGGACCATTAGTCGAAAGGCCTCGCAGTTCTCCGTTGTTTCATTTTCCTCGTGGCTGTAACGTTATTCATATATATATATATATATATATATATATATATATATATATATATATATATATATATATATATATATATATATATATATATATATATATATATATATGTACCGGGGCCAGCCGGGTCCTTACCAATTGTCCCTTGTACTCGGGACGGGTTGGTGTACACCGACTTGCGGACTATACGCCTTTTTGGAGGAATCTGTCCTCCACTCTTTTTGACTCTGTTGTAGGTCGCGTGATCTCCGGAGCGTGTTTCCTCCTTCTTGCTTTTTCCTTAGTTTGTTTGTATTTGTTGTCTTGTTTAGCTTTTTTCTTATCCTTTGTTATTGTTTTTTTCTTTATTTGTTATTTACATGTTTTTATTTGTTGTTTTTTTTTAATCTAGCCTTTTAGGTTGTAGTGTTATTAAATCTAGTAGTCGCCACATTTGGTCTTAAAATTAAAGGGAAAAAAATCCTATAAAGTGGTAGTGCTTGTCCTCCCTCTCGCTCCTACCAGGCTCACCCTCGTTGCTTTGTCTTTCGGGGATTTTAAAGACGCTTACTACTAGGTGAAATTTCAATTGCGGCGACTCGGAGACAGTCGCCAGATGGGCGCTGTAAAGCAAAAAAAAAAAAATGATACCTGTGCGAACCAGACTCACCGAGCGTCATTTGCTCGTTGAGTGCCCCCAATCTTTCACCCCCCTCCCGCTGCTCCTCTCTTTCTACCCCGATTCGGCGCACTTTCATTTACTCCTGCCGGAGAGGCCCCTGGGTTTTCTGCAGGTAATCATTTTTCTTTCCTCTCTGCCACTGGCCGTTCGCAGACACTTAGCTAATCGACAATTCGCGGTTCGCCTCGCTTGACGCAAGCGGGCAGGATTGTTTATTCCTGTGTAGTATCTTACACGTAGCCAATCACAATTCTGCTCTCTCTTTCTCCTCTTTCCTCTACACACAACGCATCCCTCTTCCATCTTCGGAATCCGACGAGGGTGTGTCTATCCATGCCCCTTAGCGCTCTTCCTCTGCAACCCCCTTCAGCATTACCCAGATGGGCAGTGCCATCGATCTTGCCAGCTATTGTCATTATAATCTTTATGTTATTTTTTTTATCCATTCGGCTTGGTCGGCCGAATTAACTTTATCCATTCGTTTAGATTTCAAGAACACTTTCTTCTTAATCTTAACAGGAAGTTAATTCGAATCTAGCAAGAATTTTTTGTGTCAAAACCTTAGAATTTTATCAGCGAAGTATTTAAATATTGCTTTACTAAAGACGGAGATTATATAATGATAGGAAAAACTAAATTTAATTACATAAGCATCCCCCTACCCCCCTTTCAAAATGCATTATTTTGCGAACGCACTGGGCGGTGGCCAAATATCTCTCCAGATTATTCTTTGTGAAATTCTTGACGATAAGATCCGAAAATGATTATCGTCTTCGTTTGGTTTAGAATGGTGACATCAGCACAGTTAAAATTTGTACATGTGTAAAAATGCTGATACCAGGCGTAGTCCCGGGTTCGTATCTTCCGACTTCCTGGAATACCCGTTTGTACCAACCCCAGTCATCACTTGTCATATAATTCGAAGTGTTATAGCCATGGTCTTTTTGACAACCTGCTTTTTTTGTTTTTTTCCTATTTTCCTCCGCCTGTTCTCATCCTACCGCGTTGCCATGCGGGATCCTCTGCCTTCCCTTCACAAATGAGCTTTGCAGTGACCTCCAAGGGCGCGTTGATGCACCAGCCTCTGCTGTCGAGGACGGTTGGTCCACACAATCAGAGCTGATAATGGGAGCTGTTATTGATGCTTCGATTTCCTCGTTTCGTGATGCTGTTGATAAGAATTGCAGCAGGAGATTTCCACACCTTAATCGAATTCCGCGACATAATGGGGGTGATATGGCCCGTTGAGGGGAAGGGAGGGGTGTTCTGGTGCCGTTATAAGCCGTGTGGTGCAATGGCGACGAAAGGAAAGAATCGCTGGGCTTCAGTAATAACTGGTTGTAGTCTAATTAAAAGATATGATGGGGCATCTCACCTATCTGTCTCGATGTTAGCAGTAATGTGTGTTTGGGTTGTGTGCGTTATTCCATGTTAATATTTTAAGGTTTGTGCCTGTGTTAGTGGAGGGGATTGTTCATGTTGCATGCTTGTAGTGTTGTCGACGCACCGGCGAAGGAGATGAACTGCAGGATAAGCTCTCTACCCACAGCCTTTAAAGAGATGGTTATTGGAGCCAACGGTCATTAGCCTTCTCTTATGCCCCCCTTCCCCCGTCATTTTTTTCATTCATAACTTTGGCGTCTTTATCTAAACCTACGTCCCGCCTCGCACAAGAGTGCTTCCGCCAGGGTCGTTCATCCTTTTGGTTCGTCAAGGGCTTCACCGCCTCTGCCTGTATGCCCCGACTAGCGATGATGTAAGCCGCCCCAAATGTTAAAAGGGGGCATCTCGGTGCATTAATTTGCTTATTTGCGAAGCGCAACTCCACCGCACCCATGCCGCGGCGGTCGCCTTGTCTTTCACTTAATTGTGTTCAACTATAATGGGCTATTAGTCGCGCGCCACCGTATTTGAATCTTTTGAACGTCCATCAGCGCTCTTTCCCAAATGGTCCAGTAGATGCCCCATATTCACCCCCCAGCGGTTCTGCACACGCTTACTCAGGGATCATGGACGCGCTTGTGTGTTTTGATTGGGACACTGTACGTCTACTCTATTTAGTATTTACGAAGCTTGATGTAGCAGTTTATTTTCCTTGACCATTTTCTCTTTCCACACTGTAGAATGCTCCATCCTTTGCCTTTTCGTCATCCCCGCAGCGGTGCGGGGAGGGAGTACCCTATGTAATTAAGCACCATTTAGCACTGCCTCCCGGCTTAAGTGCCCGCATTTGTTCACTCTTTTATATGACCTGGGGTTTTATATCCCCCACTATTTGCAATCTTCTACATTCACCACTTTCCTTTCAGATCTCTACTTAGTAACTTTCTGGCCGACACCTCACATGGGAGGCCCAGATTTGTAGCCTTAGAGTCTCTTGTACCCGCGCCATTCGTATTATTCGTTGCGTGAAGTTCCGCATTTGGGATGCTGATAAAGTACCGCCTTGATTTTCTATCGATTCTTTGTTCGTTCAAGCCTTAATTACGTTTTACGCATCCGCAGCCAAGCGTGTATTGCGTACGTTAGACTCGATCCTCCAGACCGGTCTCCATCTGGCGACCGGAGCCTTCCGCACGCCCCCTATTGAGAGCTTGCTTGTCGAGGCAAGGAAGATGTCACTTAGGCTGCGCCATGCGTAATGCATTCTGCGCTTGTACGCGCAGGCCCGGCCGTTAGTCGCCATCGGCTCTCAGGAACGGAACGTCCTTCCCCGCCCCAGTGCCCGGAAGAAAACCTGGCTCGCTCAGTTGATTTCCACTCTGAAACGCCTGAAAATTCGAGAGGATATAAGTAGGATCAGCAGGACCCGAGATATAGCTTACTCCCTCTCCTGTTCTTGGCACTATATATGATCACGAGGTTGAAAGTTCACAGCTTCGTTCATTGGTATCGAGAATTCACCGATAAACAAAAGAAATCCCAAATTCGCCACACCTTGGTGTTCAGGTACATGGGACACTCAACAACACATGGTTAAATGGTAAGAGGGGCTCCCCCCCCCCACAACTCTGAATTGGTAATAGGACTTTCCTTTTACCATCGTCTGAGCACTACTAGGGCACTTCCACTTGAAAGAAAGTGGGGGGCCCCCTATGTTTTCTCAAAAGCCCTTCTAAGCCCTAATGCAGAGGGTGTTTCCACTCGTCTGGGTTAGAGAGCTTCCCTCTAACCCTCTTCAGAGTCACCTTGGTGACCCCGTAGTGGGGGTACCCTATGTAGCTAGTCTGAGTGCAAATTAGAGAAGCCCTGGAAAAGTTGCACTCAGTTGTTGGTGCGCTGTCACCTCGTCCCCTTTCAGCACTATGGGTTTAGGGCACAAAAAACTCCTTCGAGAGTTCGGTGTAGCTCGCGGACCGGTGGCGCCTCTGGTTCTGCCCAGGATGCCACCCTGGAGGGTACCATCTTAGACTATTTGTCGCCACACCTCTGCTCCCACAGCGCAGGGACTATTGTGTTCAGCCCTTTTTGGAGCACACTTTGTGTCACGAACGGCTCCAAGTCTCAGGAGGGTGTCAGCTTCCACGTCCTAACCCCTTTGTTTGAAGTCCGCGAGGTTGATACCAGTCTTTGCGTCGGTCTTCACTGCCGAGCTGGTTGCAATACACCGTTCGGTACGGGAGATAACTCGTCGTGCCCCGTTTGGAGACCGAATTGTCATCTTTAGCGACTCATAAGCGCACCGAGTGCTCTCTTGACATTGCAATCTTCACACTCCCTGACGCCACGGTTGACGTAGCGTCATGCTAGGTTCGTGGACATGTCGGGAATGCGGATGTCAAAGAGTCCGCGAGGAGGACTGAGCGACTAGACAAGCGTTTCGCTCTTCCTCGCACCGATTACATGACAAGAATTTGGCCAGCTCCAGGTTGCCTGACAAAGAAGATGGGAGACGGTCAAGGTGAACTTAAGAGTTACGCGTTATTGCGCTGCGCTTCTTCTCATGGACCTACCTCCCAGATCGTGTCGGGTCGCTTTCTATCGTCTTCGAATAGGGCATATTCGCGGGACGCATAACCATTTGATATAGTGCTCTCCTGCACCTTACTGCGACGATTGCCTTGTCCCACAGACTGTTCGGCACATTCTTGTTGAATGTCCCAGTCTGGGTGATCTTCCCGCGGGTTACTTGTCCCGGTATCGGCACGAGCGGGGTCGCTACCGCTTGTCCTTTGTACTCCGGACGGGTTCTTACACACAGACTTGTGGACTATCTGACTTTTCGAAGTAGGATGTCATCCATTTTATTTGACTCGCTTCGGTGTTGGTCGCATTTTCCTGCGCTGGGAGTGGCGGGCCTCCCCCGACGCTACAGCGTGCTTCCCTCTTCCGCATGCTTTTTTTTGGGGGGAGGGGGTGCCTTTAGTTTGTTTTTAATTTAGCCTAACATTAGGCTTTGAATGAATTACGGAGACTTATGCTCATGTGGGCGATAAAAAAGAATCAATGAGAATCGAGTGGCAAAATAAAGATTTCATCCAGAGAATACTTCGCTCTATGCGTCTGATGCAACATGACGTGCGTTGTCCTTTGAGTTAGCGGAACTAGGCAACACCATTACTCCAGCCCGAATTTTATTTCTAGCAACTTGCTAGTTTATAAGAATTATCGCGTCCAAAGTGAACAGAAATGATGTAATTCTTCGCCATGGCGATGCAAGACAAACCAAGTAAAGGATGAGATCAATTGGGTGTGAAGGTATACTACCGCTTCCTCCTTACCCACCAAATATGGTGGAGCGTTTTTTTAAGACACTAGAGCAGTGGTTCCCAAACTGATGTTCATGGCCCACTGGGGGTTCCTTACAGCAAAATTTGGGGGGAGAGCGCCAAAGAGTCCGCGAGGACTGGGCGACCAGATCAGCGTTTCGCTCTTCCCCACACTGATTTCATGGCAGGAATACGGGCAACTCTCCGGGCTGCTTGGCAAAGTAGATGGGGGACGGTCGAGGAGAACCTAAGGTTGCGTGCCATTGCGCCGCGACTGTTCCCGTGGACCTACGCTCCAATTCCCCGCACGCTTCAGGTCTCTCTTCCCCACTTAAATGCATACATGAGGACTTGCAGATCTATTATACCTTGCACTATTTTTTAGTTCGTCTACCTTCTACTTTATTTACATATTTTCCCATACTAACTGCCTGATTCGGCCTCGTTGCTCCTGCGCTTTAAATTAAATTAAAATTGAAAACCAACGAGGGTGTGTTATGGTGTTTTTTTTTAAGTTAATCAATTAGCAAAATTAGGGCTAGGGGCCCTAAGGGGACGCAGCTCTCCTCATGTTCCCTTCTCTAGTGTTGATGGTCGATACGTTCCGTTCGTAGAGTATGACGCCGGATTACCCCCTGAAAGCGTTGGTATCATTCATCGGCTGCATCCAACTGTGATTGTGTCCTAAAATTGATCACTTTTTTCTTTTGTAATTATAACGAAAACAACCGAGGGATTCTCTCGCAGAAAGTTTGTAAAGGGAGATGTCTAAATGTGCCGAAGCTGCAGAACCACCTGCGGGATTTAAAGCAATTAATACAAGCTTCGCTGTTACATCGGTGTGTGCTGCACGTGAGGATGCTTTCCCTCTCTGCCATCGTTTAGGGCATCTTAAATATTAAAAAGAGGGGACCGCCATTGCACCTAAGAATCTTTACTCCATTAATGACATATTTTTTTCTTTGATTCGCCACGCAAACTAAATTGTAGGGTATTGGAGACGCTATAGCTGCCTTGGTTCGGGATCCACTTTGCCCCTAAGTAGGGGCCTACATTGCTGTACAGCACCGACCGGACTAGCGTTGACTGGTGGCAAAACTTACGCAAAAATAAAAATTATGTCCATGTTTGGACACCCTAGCAACAATCATCGCTCCCTCCCTTGGTGCCTTGAAGTTCCTACCTCGGTTGTTGTTTTATGTCTCATTTTTCTCTTGGGAAAATTGAGTGTGCATGTTGGAGGGAAAAGTGTGTGTGAAAGGGGGAGTGAAACGGTTTTCTTTTATTAGCTTTAAATATGTCAATTATAATAATGTATATATATTTTTTTCTTCTAGGTGAGTTTGATGCAGTTTGTTTGGCCCAACAAAGCTCTTAAAAGATAAGATTCCACCGGCGGCCGTAAGTTGTTGTTATTGCTGTTCATTGTGATGAGGTTGGAAAATAAGCGAGGGGAGGGGGGAGGGGTTAGCTAGAGATTTAATCCTCATTCTCTTCCTCTCACGATTGGACCTATTCTTTTAGAGGAGGCTCTTGATAGGATAGTAGGAGATAGTGCATATGCAGTCCATTCTCAACATTGCCTTGTTCACGCATCATCTTTTCCCTTCCTCACCACCTCTTTCACGTAACAGTCTTTCCTTTCCTCCACACCCGGCTATACACAGTCACTAGTAATCTATCTTGTTTATACACTCAAACAGGCTCACATGTACGCTTATATTCCCATTTCGTTTACACACAAGCACACATGAAGAGGTTGTTGACGGGGTGGGTGAATTTGCACTTGGAACCCGTCAGTTCGAAGGATGAATCTCTCACTCCTGGTGCCTAGTGAACCCACAGGGAGCTGAAGAACGAGGTCAGGAATCTTGGTGGTCGAATCTTGTTCTTTGTTCGTTTGTTTCCTTTATCATCAAAAACTGCGTACATTTCAGGTTAAATTGGGTGTACAGACTTGTGATCAGTGTTACGCAGGCAGGTGTAGACGAAAGGTTCCACTAAAGGTTTTTTTATAACCATTTCATACATGCATGCACGCATACCCAGTGACACGTGACTGCGCCATTGTAGTGGGTAAAGTTTACTATTTTCCTTGAATTGTTGTTGTTTTTGTTCCTCCGAGAGAATAATTTTTAATCATCGCAAGTTTCACGATGATTGCCACCTAATAGTCGCATGCTATTTATAAACCATTTCGACAACGGCGAGGTAAACCCCTATGATAATTATTCTCTTAGTAACTACTCGCCCGTGCGCACTTAAGTCTCGTTTACACACTGTTGCATTAGTGTGTACCCGAGTATATGTGCGTGTGGGAGACCACCTTGGAAAGGTCGCGCTCCTGATAGCAGAGTTCGATCGCAGCTCGATTTTCGAGTCATGTTGGTTGCACCCATTCCTCAGGGTACCCGCTCGCTCCCTACACGCCATCATGTTTGAATAATTAAGAAAAGTTCCCGGATCTGGGCTCCGAAATCTCGGGTCAATGCGATTGGTCGAATTTGAATACTCTCATTTTCGCTCAAATCTCCTTCATTCCTTTCCTTTCCTTTCCTTTCTTTCCCCCCTTTAATGGCCGTCGTCGTCGTCCCTTCCGTGATGCTCCGTTGAGAAATGTGATGAGCAACGAAGGCTCTTTTATTTAGTGGAAGAGGCAGTGGAGCGGGGCGACGAATATAACGGGGATGTTAAGGACCTAAAAGGAAACTGTTGTCCCTAAATATTGGGGCTTGTGTCGGGGGGGGGCCTTGATTGCTGCTGACTCCTTATGGCCGATTGTGGAGGGGGGCGAGGATGGACTTTGGCAGCCCGCTTGAGGTGTGAACCTTCCTTGTAGAAGAGTATTTGAAATATTGAATTTAAAGCGAATTAGCAACGAGGGTATTTCGGCTAGAATGTAGAGAGATATTTAAAGGAGGTGGTGAAAATGCGTGAAAGATTTATAGGCGCAAATCATCCTGGAGGGCATGCATCTGCGAGCATTGGTGACAGGAGGGTATGCAATTCTTCAGAGGCCAGCGCAGTATGATTGCCCATGCTACGTATCACCCCATAACAGAAAACACGATTGTCCCTTAGAGTATGCGCCCATCCTCCGAGACCTGCGGTACCAGTGATAAAATGGGAATGCGGAGGACGATAGGGAGTTAACGACGTGGGTTGGAACGAAGCTTCTAAGGTCTCTTCGATCATCTAACTCCAGAGTGTCTCCAATGGAGGCGATTTTCCAAAGTGACAACGGAACCGAAGAACGGAGTATTTGTACTCTGAAACCGTCCTTGAACGTGTTGCTTAGATGTCCTATATATTTATATATCCCGTTTCCCAAGGGCGGTTTTTCGATTAAGGTTTCCCCCTTTTTCTTGCTTGTCCCTGCACCCCATTTCCACCTTAGGCCGGTAGCTGAACGCCAGATTGACTCTTATGCGCGACAGGGTGTTACGGCGTCGCTGTTGCCGAGTCCAAATTCGGCGACAGACGAGCTGTTGCCCCCTTTGCGCCGATGACCCCGTAAATGACCCTGCTTGCATCCAGCAACGGACAAATAATTTCCTCTTTAGTAATCGGAGGAAACGTAGTTTAGGCGGACCATTGCTTTTGCTCATCACGATTCGTTCTGCGCACAAATCTACTGAGGATGGCTGTATTTTTGTATATGCATTTATTTATGTAAACAATACACAATGGTGCCTTTAAGGAAAATGTCCGTGATCTTACGACACAATTCTAAAGGTGGCATCTTTGTTTATTTTTCCTAAAGTCGGGGATGTCCAGCCATCGAAGTGGTGCTCGTTTTGTTCTTCCTCACAGCTCCCAACCCACGCGTGCAATGAGTGTGAGACTTAGTAGGTTCGAGTTACAGGCAGAGGCGGGTGATAAACTTATATTTAGGCGGTGTTTTCTGCCATGATAACACACAGTAACGCGGGAGGAAGCGCAATAAATGTCACAAGGAAAAAACGAATACCGAGTACATTCGAACTATATTTCAACTTCATTATTAACTGGTAACGTGAACACTTATTGCATTTACTGTGTGTGTGTGTGTGTGTGTGTGTGTGTGTGTGTGTGTGTGTGTGTGTGTTATTATGAGAGAAAACACCGCCTAAATATAAATTGAAGCTCAGGCATCTCAGTTTTAGATTAACTTAGAAGTTGATCGCTAGTAGTAGTCCAGACAACATGGTTTGTAAGCCCTTTATTCACGTGACAACGTTTCTAACCTCTAATGTTCATCTTCAGCTCCTAGAATTTCAAAATTTGTAATAATCAATAAATAACTACTATATAAAAAAAAAATAATTATATTTATGTTTTAGGTCACACTTGAATCAAGCGTTTAATTCCGTATTTAAAGAGAGACTTTTTTACCTTGAATAATACCATATACAAACAGTTCGATGATCTTGGCATGGGATCTCCTATGGCTCTTTTAGCTGCAATTCTTTTAGGAGATTTTGAAAATAGACTATCCATCTATATGCAGATAAACCACAAATGAAAAGTGAAAGACGATTCCGAGCGCTTTCGTCTTTATTCTTAAAGACCTTTTCAAGGAATGAACAGGAGGCTGGACATATATTGCCTTAAATAGTGGAAGGGGGGGGGGATTAGACTACCCACCTCTGAACCTTAATTATGGGGTACAAAATCCTGAAACAACTTTATTTGAGATTGTATGTATGTAGTAATAATGGGGTCTAGAATGAACAAACCAGAGCTAAGGTTGAAATTTGGGAATGCGTTAATGGAAATATATCTATATATCTCCTATACTATGGAAATAGAAATTAGCGTCTTTTTTAAAAGAAAGATGTATTAATCAAGACACCTAAGGACAATTTAAAAACTGAAATCTACAAAAAATAAAATTCGAATCTAGGACTAAATTATTTCAGCTTCTTTGATATATCATATAAAAATAGATTCATTAAAACTACTCTACTCTCAAGATAGAAGCTTTCAAATCTCATCCGATTTCTTTGCAATGCATAATGAATTTAAGTTCCTAACCAAATATTTTGCCAAAAATCCATTGCCTATCGGACTTGTTGAGAACACCATAAATACATTTTTAAACTCAATACATAGCCCATTAGTAAACCCATTACTGTCTCGAGAGAAAACGCTACCTCCTTACTCGAAATTGGCCATCTGAATAAAAGTTTAAAACTCGACCTCACCCAAATCTTCAGGACGCATTTTTATTCTGTTAATATACAACTAGTTTTCATAAACCAAAGAACAATGGGTATTTTCAGAACAAAGCACAAATTCCCTTTTGAGTTATCTAATGATCATATACGAATTCAGCTGCTCTGGTTGTTTTAAAGAAACCTACATTGGCGGGATAACCCTTACACTGGAGGCAATGGTTTCGACTCACTTAGGTATTAGCAACGGAACAAGGAATACTCTAACCAAAACGAAAACTTCCCAATAGGCAGTCATATCATAAAATATAAGAGATATATTGATGTAGATAATTTTAAGATCCTGCTACATGTAAACATGATCATGCAATGCGGATTTAGGAATCGATTTTCACAATATTAAGAAAACCTTCAATCAATTCCAATTCAACTGCAGTTACCTTACATATAATTTGATTAACCAACCAACCAATCTGTTAATGTATCTATCAACTAACTTTAAAATTATAATAAGCAACTGATGTCAAATCAAACCGATTAATTTGGTGTTTTTTGTGTATTTCTTTAGATACTTGGCCCACTTAAGGATGTTCAAATACGGGTTGCTAAGTGTCTTTAATGGTTTTTATCATTATTTTACATTGAATTTTCATAAATGCAATATTGTTACTAATGGTGTTTTCCCTATCAATTTGTATTCCATAAGTCCTTGAGCTAAGTTATTTGTATTACCTCAATTTAGCAAGTTTTATTTTATTATTTTTAGTCGCGGGCGACTCTATATCATCGATGTAGGTCGGTCGGTCGCCGTTTTGCTTTTTCTTTGTTTTGGTAATAACATTGTAACTATTCTGCCGATTCTAACGAAATTTGAAGCTCTTATGTTGTTTTACATTCTCTCGAATGATATAATTGCCAAGGTCCTATCAAGGATAGCCCTGAATTATTTATTTGGGTAATAACATCATAACTATTCGGTCGATTCTAACGAAATTGGAAACCCTTTTGTTGTTTAACATTCTCTTTCGAATGATATAATTGACAAGGTCCTCCTCAAGGTTAGTCCGGGAATTATTGAAAGTTTTGAAGGTCGTAAGATCATAAATCAGAATAAGTTAGAGCCACGCGCCTTTGGTCAGCAGACCTTGTTTCTCCTGAATCTAATATTGACTTATGGTTTTTCTGCCACTCACTTGTTTTATTTTTTGTATTTTATGCATATAATTATATTTGTTTCATATTGGAGTTATTTCTTCCTAAAATTTTGAAAATTCAGGACCTGAAGATGAGCAAATGAGGCTCGAAACGTTGTCACGTGAATAAATGGTTTACAAACCATGTTCTCTGGCCAACTTCTAACGATCAACTTCAAAGTGAATTTGAAACTGAGCTGCCTGCACTTCTATCACGGATATATATATATATATATATATATATATATATATATATATATATATATATATTGTGTGTGTGCGTGTGTACAGAGACGCCCACTTCCACCAAAATGGACCGTTTTTGAAAAGCAATATCTTAATAACTATTATAGCTAGGGGCGTGAAATAAAAAACAAATGAAAGATTGATCCTTTATTAATAAATACTTATTTTTTTTAAAAAATCATCTTAGTCATTTAATAATCAGTCAATTAGCCTTTAAAAAAATGTAAAAAACATGTTTTTTAATTTCTAAATTTTAAACAATTTAAATTTTAATGAATGGTTCAATATCTTCCTTTATGGTCAAGCGCAGTGGTTCAATATTCCTTCCTTTATGGTCAAGCGCAATGGTTCAATATGCCTTCCTTTAGGGTCAAGCGCAATGTTTCAATGTGCCTTCCTTTATGGTCAAGCGCAATGGTTCAATATGCCTTCCTTTATGGTCAAGCGCAATGGCTCAATGTGCCTTCCTTTATGGTCAAGCGCAATGGTTCGATATGCCTTCCTTTATGGTCAAGCGCAATGGTTCAATGTGCCTTCCTTTATGGTCAAGCGCAATGGTTCGATATGCCGTCCTTTATGGTCAAGCGCAATGGTTCAATAAGCCTTCCTTTATGGTCAAGCGCAATGGTTCAATATGCCTTCCTTTATGGTCAAGCGCAATGGTTCAATATGCATTCCTTTATGGTCAAGCGCAATGGTTCAATATGCCTTCCTTTATGGTCAAGCGCAATGGTTCAATATGCATTCCTTTATGGTCAAGCGCAATGGTTCAATATGCCTTCCTTTATGGTCAAGCGCAATGGTTCAATATACATTCCTTTATGGTCAAGCGCAATGGTTCGATATGCCGTCCTTTATGGTCAAGCGCAATGGTTCAATATGCCTTCCTTTATGGTCAAGCGCAATGGTTCAATATGCCTTCCTTTATGGTCAAGCGCAATGGTTCAATATGCATTCCTTTATGGTCAAGCGCAATGGTTCAATATGCCTTCCTTTATGGTCAAGCGCAATGGTTCAATATGCCTTCCTTTATGGTCAAGCGCAATGATTCAATATGCCTTCCTTTGTGGTCAAGCGCAATGGTTCAATATGCATTCCTTTATGGTCAAGCGCAATGGTTCAATATGCATTCCTTTATGGTCAAGCGCAATGGTTCAATATGCATTCCTTTATGGTCAAGCGCAATGGTTCACCCCGTAAGTGGCGCGGCTATTTGCCATCCTGGACGCCGTGCTGACGGGACTCAGCACCCCGTCCGGCCCCAGCTTAGCCTCTCTTCCTTCCTTCAAAACACTTGTTTCCTCTCTTTTCACACAACCTCTCCCACAACTTTCTCTGGTCAGCCTCTAATTTCACAGGGTAGATTTTGACCTTCCTTTCTGCCAACCATCCCGCATCGGGGCTGAGGGTGTGGGGGACAATGTTCCCTAACCCCTGAGCTCCGGTCTGGGGTGGCTGGTTTTTAACTACCTGCTTCATCCCCACCCATACCTTCCTCACATCCCTTTTCCTCTCGTCTTCAAAATCTATCATTTTTACGCCGTGTCTAAGGTGGAGCCGCCATGCCGATGGACTGCCAGGCCACCAGGCGGGAGGGGTGGTCCCAAATGGCGGCGCCTGGCTCTGCCGGGCCTGCAAGCACCTCTTGCAGTGCGGGCAACTGTGAGAGGTGGTGAGCTGTTGCGTCCCGTGTAAATAAGAGGGTCACCATGCCCAATGATGAGTATAAAAAAAAACCCAACCCCCAACTTCCCCAAGAACAACGGAGCCGCCCTCGGGCAGCTCCACCAAAAAAATGGAGGCCCCCCCCCCTCTTGTGCTTGCGCAGGGGACCCTCCATACTTCTTCAACCGGAGAGGAGGCAGACTCCTCTCCTACGCCTACGGGTGTAGGGGACTTCCCCTCACTCCCTTCTCTGGAGGTGCTTTCGGGCACCTCCCTATTTCCAGCGGCAGTCCCTCCTTTTCTTTGTAAGGGGACTGCCAAGAAAGCCAGCAGGCAGCCCATTGCCGACCGCCCCTCTTGTAAGCGGCTCGGTAGGGCAAACCCCCTTAGGGGGGAGAGGGAAGCCAGGCCCCTTCGGTCGCTTCTCTCAAAAGACCTGCTGGCAAGGATATTAAACCTTGCCGGGGTTAAGGCTTGTGCCTCTCCACAAATGACTCTTGACGCTGCCAAGGGACCTGCGATGTCCTGGGAGGGGATGGCCAACTGGAGGCCCCTCCTGTGATAGACATGGTCCTTGAGGAGACCCAGCCTCAGACGGTAGGGCCTTCCATGGGGGGGAATCCGGGCTCGACGCCAAACACCGAACCCGAGTCCGCCCATATGCAAGGTCCCCCTCAAACGGCTGAGGGCTCCGAGGCAATACAAGGAGGGGAGGGATCTCCTCCGACAGGTGCCCCCACGACTACCAGGACCTTCTCCATTTCGGAGAGGGACCTGGCTGAGGCCGGCCCATCTGGCATGGGGGCTTCTGCCGGTGGAGGTGAGAAGCGGGTTTATTCCCCGCTCTCCTCTCCAAAAAAGAAAAAGACTAGAAAGACAAAGAAGACTCGGGGCTCCTCTCCATCCGCGGGGGCTGCGGGGACGGATAGGTCTGCTGCCACTTTGGTAGGCGACCAAGCCAAGATCGGCACATCCAGCCCCTCTACCCCCCCGTGTGCGGAGCCCCTGACTAAGACCAAGAGTGCACAGGGCGGAGACCGAATGACATCGGGGCCCCTCATTCAGAGGTTACCTGGCGTTTTCGAGCCCGCTGGCTTCAAACGCTTCCTCGTTATTCGCTCCACTGATGGCACCATGTTGTCCAAGGGCAACATGATCCATCAGAGGAGAGGATTAGCTAGTGCAATTGGTAGAGAGCCGAAGGTGACCCGTTTCTCGGACGGCAGCCTTCTGGCGAATGCGGCGAATCCCGCCGAGGCGGCCAAGATAAGTGCTCTTCAGACACTTCATGGCACCCCGGTGAGTGTGACGCCGCACTCTACCATGAACTTTGTAAAAGGAGTAGTTTATGCGAGGGAACTCGTTGACTACTCCATTGAGGACATCACCCTAGAGCTGGCCGACCATGGGGCGGTCAAAGTCGAACGTGTGATGAGAAAACAGGGAGGGGCCTCGAGACCCGCCCCTACACTCTTCGTCACGTTCGACTGTGACAAGCTCCCTGAGTCGGTGCGTGTCGGTTGGTACCGCTACCGCGTGAAGGCATTCGTGCCACTTCCGCGGCGGTGCTATTACTGTCACCGCTTCGGCCATACGAATCGCTCATGTAGACGTGCAAAGTCGGGGTCACCCGAAGTATGTGTAAATTGCTCCAAGGTCGCACACGATAATTCCAAATCGTGTGTGGCCAAGTGTGTCAATTGCGGAGAGTCGCACCCTGCTTCTTCGAAGCAATGTGGTGCATTTCTCCTGGAGAAAGAAATCCTGGCCGTTCAGGCCCAGGATAGACTCTCATTCCGCGAGGCTAAGGACTTGGTCCTGGCGCGCTCAGCTCTGCCTGGGACGTCATATGCCTCAGTAGCTAGAAAGGCACCCTCTGCTCCTGGCCCATCCAGGCCAACGAGCACGGTTGTTTCCGCGCCCATTCGGAGCCCTTCTGCGGGCTCTACCCAACCCGGGCGCTCCCCTGGTAAAGCTGGCGGCAAAAAGGGTTCATACCCAGCCCCGGCTAAAACCAGGGCTCCTCCCTCTTCCCCCAGCGTGACCGTTTCCCGCAAGGCGAAACGGCCACGCGCCTCCACCGAGTCGTTAAACTCACAGGAGGCAACACCCCTGAAGATGGTCGCTAGGCCATCTTCGGGGGTTCCTAAAGCTGTCCCCCGAAAGGAGGACAGCAACAAAGGAGCTTCGGCTCCTTCGCCCACGCCCCGAGGTGGAGCGAGTGGCTCGGAGACGGTGGTTCCTCGAAAAGAGGGCCCCCCGCCTCCGAAGCCGCAGCGCCCGCCTAAGGTTTCGAGGCGGAGGGAGGAAAAGACTCGCATGGCGAGCCCAACCTCCCCCAATAAGTCCTCGAGGGCGACAGCGCCTCCAGCGCTTTGTCCGGCCAACAGCGCCCGGGGTTCTGCCCCCGGGAAGCGTACGGCCATTCCCGTGAGGGTCTTCAGTTCGAGGAGGGCCCCCGCGTCTCCGAGCTAGGCCTGGAGGGCATATTCCTTCAATGGAATTGCCGTGGACTCCGGGCCAACTGGGGGGAGCTGCGGAGGCTCGTCTCGTCCCGCTCCCCGTTAGCTATTTTTTTGCAGGAGACCATGCTAGGCGCGTGCCCCCTGCCCGCCCTCACGGGGTACAAGGGTCTTACGACCCCACAACCGCGGGATGGCCGGGCTGGGGGATGCGCGGTTTACACCCGGCATGATGTCTCCGTTCTTCCTTTCTCTTTCGATACCTCCTTTCAGGCAGTGGCTGTGCAGCTGCACCTGGATAGGAGGTATACTATCATTTCTGCGTACATTCCACCGTCAGCTGACTTCGACGCGGGGGTCTTCCGCCGCGTCGTGGCACGGTTGCCGAGGCCCTATCTCTTGCTTGGAGATCTGAACGGCAGGCATCCTCTCTGGGGAGATTACTCCATAAATCCCAGGGGACAAGTCCTTGCCGATCTGATCGAAGAGCTTGAGATGGGTGTCCTAAACGTGGGTGAGTTTACGCATCACTGTCCGAGAACCGCTTCATTTTCTTGCCTTGACCTATCTTTGTGCTCTTCGGATGCACAGCCTGATTTTGATTGGGGGGTGGTCGATGACCTCCATGGTAGTGATCACTTTCCCATTCAAATATCATTTTCAGGGCAACTGCCGCCTGAGAGACCACCTCGGTGGTGCTTGGCGCGGGCGCGGTGGCCTGCATTTCAGGAAATGACTGAATTCTCTATCTCAGTCGAGGAGTTTAGGTCGGTAGATGAGGCCGTTGAGTTCTTCTCCGGCAACCTCATCGCCGTGGGCCTGACTACTATTCCTAGGACGTCTGGCCGTTTTGCACGCCGACCACTCCCATGGTGGTCGGCCGAGTGTGAGACGGCCCTCAAACAGAAGCGTTATGCCGACATGGGCTATAAGCGCCGCCCGAACGATTTCACTGTCGCTGAATTTCGTCGGGCTAGGGCTAGGTTCCGGTATATTTCATAGCACGCTCCCTGCTCTTCTTGGCGGGCATACGTGTCTTCACTTAACGGGAAGACCCCTTTAGCTGAGGTGTGGAAGCCAGTCAAAAGGATTCGGGGCAAGTTCTCGCAGGACCCCCCTCCCGTTCTCCAGGAAAATGGGACCGCAATCTCGGACCCCGGTCCGTGGCGGAATCCTTCGCGACCGCTTTTTCCGCATTCTCTAGCCGTGATGCTGCTCCGCCAGCATTCAATGCACGTCGTGATGTCACGGTAGGCCGCCGGCTGGACTTTACCTCCAGAGGCGGAGAACCCTTCAACGCCAAGTTTACTGTAAGCGAGTTGCGTTCCGCTCTCGCTTCGTGCGCGGACACCGCTCACGGTCCGGACGATGTCCCGTACGCCATGCTTCGACATCTAGGTGAGCGAGGCATGGCCTTTCTGTTAGATTTGTTCAACAGGATCTGGGTGGAAGGTCTTCTCACAGACTCCTGGCGAATCGCTACTGTGCTTGCCTTTCGCAAACCGGGGAGAGATCACTCTACTCCGACCGGTTTCCGCCCAATCTCTCTAACCTCTTGCGTGTGCAAGTTGATGGAGAAATTGGTAAATGTTAGATTAGCCTTTTTCCTGGACAGCGGAGGCCATCTGTCTTCCGCACAGTGCGGCTTCCGCAAGTTCCACTCCAAGTCGGATGCTCTGCTCCGACTGGAAAATGCCGTATGCGAGGCTTTCCTTCGTAGACAGCACTACGCCACGGTGTTTTTCGATCTGGAGAAGGCCTATGATACCGCATGGCGATACGGTATCATGGAGACTCTCCACACGATGGGGGCGAGGGGACGCCTCCCAATTTTTATATCTGAATTTTTGCGAGATCGTCGATTCCGCGTACGGGTGGGGGGAGCCCTCTCCGGCCCAAAGGAGCAGGAAGAGGGTGTCCCGCAGGGAAGTGTCCTCAGTGTCACACTCTTTGCCCTGAGCATCAACGGCATCACCTCGGTGCTGCCGGAAGATGTTCTCGCTACGCTCTACGTGGACGACCTTTCGATCTCTTTTGGCGCGGCCCAGATGCCAACTCTGGAGCGTCGACTCCAACAGGCATTGAACCGCGTATCTCGCTATGCCGAAGCGCACAGGCTTCGGTTTTCTTTGGCCAAGACTAAGGTGGTGCACTTCTGCCGCCATCCACGGCTTCACCCCGACCCAGATTTGTTTCTTATTGGGGTGCGCCTGGATGTGGTTGAGTCGCACCGTTTTCTTGGTCTTGTATTCGACCGACGCCTCACCTGGGAGGCTCATATTCGCAGCCTTAGGGTCTCTTATACCCGCGCCATGGACACTCTCCGTTCCGTGACGTTCAGCGCTTGGGGCGCTGATAGGGCTACTGCCTTACTTTTTTATCGATCCTTTGTTCGTTCGAAGCTCGACTACGGATGCGAGTTTTATGCATCCGCAGCCGAGCGTTTATTGCGGAAGGTGGATTCGATCCACCACACCGGCCTTCGCCTTGCGACCGGTGCCTTCCGCACTTCCCCCATTGAGAGCCTGTTGGTCGATGCTGGGGAGATGCCACTCGCTCTGCGCCGCGTGCAGTGCCTCACTCGCCTGTACGCGCGAGCCTGGCACCTCCCTCAGTCGCCAACATCTCTCACTGCATCCGCAGCTGATCTCGATGGTGCCTATGCCGCCGAGAGACGCCAGTCATACCCTAAGCCCTTTGGGTTTAGGGCCAGGAAACTCCTTGGAGAGCTAGATATAGCTCTCGGGCCGGTGGCGCCCCTGGTTCTGCCCAGGACGCCACCCTGGAGGGTACCACATTTGGCTATTTTTCGCCACGCCTCTGCTTCCAAAGCTTGTACGGCGCCGGGAGTATTGCGTTCGACCTTTCTGGAGCACACCTCGTATCACGCTGGAACCGTGCCAGTGTATACCGATGGCTCCAAAGTCCAAAGAGTGGGTCGGCTTCCACGCTGTATCCTCTCTGTTTGAAGTCAGCGGGGCTCTGCCAGGCGCTGCGTCTGTCTTCACGGCCGAGCTGGTGACAATACACCACTCGGTACGGGAGATTACGCGACGTGCCCGGTTCGGAGACCGGATTGTGATCTATAGCGACTCACAAAGCGCCCTGAGTGCTCTCGGGACATTGGAATCTCCGCATTCTCTGGTTCGCGATATCCGTGACGCCACGGTTATGGCGAGCCGGGCAGATGTCGAGATTATCTTCTGCTGGGTTCCTGGACATGTAGGAATTGCGCGGAATGAGCGCGCGACGATTAGCGCTCTAAAGAGTCCGCGAGGACTCTGCGACCGGACCAGCGTTTCGCTCTTCCTCACACCGTCTACATGGCACGAATACGGACAGCTCTTCGGACTGCTTGGCAAAGAAGATGGGAGACGGTCGAAGGGAACTTAAAGTTCGTGTCATTGCGCCACGACTGTTCCCATGGACCTATCCCCCAATGCCGCGACGGCTTCCGGTCGCTTTCTGTCGTCTTCGAATCGGACACACTCGTGTGACGCATCGCTATTTAATGGATCGCTCGCCTGCGCCCTATTGCGACGACTTCGTCGTCCCCCAGACTGTTCGGCACATTCTTTTTGAATGTCCTAGTCTGGGTGATCTTCGCGCACGTTACCTGTCCCGGTGCCGGGATGGGCGGGGTCGCTACCGCCTGTCCCTTGTACTCGGGTCGAGTGCGTGCACCATGACTGGTGGACTGATAGACTTTGGGGTCGAGGCCGGCCTTCTCCCTTGTATTTAACTTGTTGTTGTTTTTGGTATTGTTGTTTGTTTGTTTGTTTTGTAGGTCGCAGGCTCCTGCGCCTGGGGGCGGGGGACCTCCCCCGACGCCGGAGCTTGCTCCCTGATTGTTATCCCTTTTTATTGTTGTTTCTGTTAAAAAAATTATTTTAAAGTAGTCTAGAACTGGGCTGTTTGTTTGCGGCGACTTATGCCCAAGTGGGCAGTCGCCAGATAGCCCCTTAAAAAAAAATGTCACTGCCTCCGCAGCTGATTTCGACGGTGCCTATGCCCCCGAGAGACGCCAGTCATACCCTAAGTCCTTTGGGTTTAGAGCTAGGTATAGCTCTTCGGCCGCTGGCGCCCATGGTTCAGCCCAGGACGCCACCCTGGAGGATAGCACCTTTGGCTATTTGTCGCCACGCATCTGCTCCCAAAGCTTCTACAGCGCCGGGAGTATTGCTTTGACCTTTTTTAGGATCACACTTCGTGTCACGTTGGAACCGTGCCAGTGTATATGGCTGGCTCCAATTCAAAGAGGGGGTCGATTTCGACGCCGTATCCCCTCTGTTTGCAGTCAGCGGGGCTCTGCCAGGCGCTGCGTCTGTCTTCACGGCTGAGCTGGTTGCAATACACCGCTCGGTACGGGAAATTACGCGACGTGCGCGGTTCGCAAACTGGATTGTGATTTATAACGACTCACAAAGCGCCCTGAGTCCTCTCGGGGCATTAGAATCTCCGCATCCCTTGTTTCTCGATATCCGTGACGCTACGGTTTTGACGAGCCGGGCGGATGTCGAGATTATCTTCTGCTGGCTTCCTGGATATGTACGAATTGCGGGGATTGAGGGCGCCAAAGATTCAGCGAGGACTGGACGACCAGACCACCGTTTCGTTCTTCCTCGCACCGATTACATGGCAAGAATACGGGTAGCTTGGCAAAGAAGATGGGAGACGGTCGAAGGGAACTTAAAGTTGTGTGCCATTGCCCCACGACTGTTCCCATGGACCTACCCCCCAAATGCCGCGACGGCTTCAGGTTGCTTTCTGTCTTCTCCGAATTGGACACACTCGCGGGACGCACCGCCATTTGATGGAGCCTTGCCTGCGCCTTATTGCTATGACTGCGTTGTCCCCAAGACTGCTCGGCGCATTCTTGTTGAATGTCCCAGTCTGGGTGATCTCCGTGCACGTTATCTGTCCCGGTACTGAGGAAATCGGGGTCGCTACCATTTGTCCCTTGTACTCGGGACTGATTCGTGCACACAGACTTGCGGACTATACTGCTTTTTGGAGGAGGTTGGCCTCCATTTTATTTGACTATGCTTTTGGTGTTTTTTTTTTTGTTTTCTTTGTAGGTCGCACGTTCCTGCGCCGGGAGGAGGCGGACCTTTCCCGACGCCAGAGCTTGCTTCCTGCCCGTTTCCTCTTTTTTATTGTTATTGTTTTTGTTTTGTTTTGCATATTGTTATTTTAAAGTAGCCTAGTACTAGGCTGTCCTGAGTACGGCGACCTATGCCCAAGTAGGCAGTCGTCAGGGGGCTCCGCCCCTCCCCCCCAAAAAAACATGGTCAAGTTTGGAGGCGGAAGCTTAATGATATGAGGTTTTCTCGCCAAAAGGGGTTCGAGATAATTGAAAGAAGAATTAATGCCTCAAAATATCAGGAAATGTTATCCAGAATCCTTCTAAGGAGCGCGAGATGATTGAAACTTGACTGAATTCATATTTCAACACGAAAATGATCCCAAGCACAAAGCTAAAGCTACTCAGAAATGGTTTAAGGATTATGGTATTGATGTCTTGGAATGGCCTTGTCAGTAAGAAATCCTCATAATATACAACCTCTAAAAGATGCTTGCCCAGAAGAATGGGCTAAAATCCCTGCAAATTCGTGCAAGAAGCTCGTTGTAAACTACAGACGAAGACTTGAGGCTGTAAAACAAAACGAAGGCTACGTCTCTAAATATTAACAAATAGTGTCAAATACTTTTGCATATGGCGTTTGTTATTTTTTCTAATAAAAGTTGTTCTACAATCGTGATTTTAAGAAATCCTTCTGTACAGTGATAGACTTTGTTTATTAGGATATATGTGCAAATTTTCATTCGGATCCAAAACTTAATATCCAAGGAATTTTTAAAAAACCTTAATGTGTAAAATACTTTTGCTAGTCACTGTATCTCTAAATTGGCTGAGATTTTGCATGGAGCACCAGTTCTAGGAAGATTACGCACACTACCAGGCTCTTTTCCGTTCCAAACCATTAATTACATTCAATAAAGTACTTCGTTTTCGCCACGGTGAATTTCACAATCTCCCCATTTTTCTGCACATAAAAACCGTCTTCTCGAGACGACAATAAGGCTTCCCATCACAAGTCTTCTTACCATTCGTGATTAGTCGATTCTTCACGCTCTAACCAGCGAGGAAGAACTTATTCATCCAATTCCACACTCACTTACTAACAATTCCTCGGGGAATAGACATACAGGCATAGTCTTGATCCGCGTTCTAAGTCCTTTGGAACTTAAAAGTTGCCAGCCTCGACTCTTCCCGTGGACCTACCCCCTAATTTTCTCGGCGGCTTCAGGTCGCTTTCTGTAGTCTTAGAATTGGACACACTCGCGGGACGCACCGCCATTGGTGGAGCACTCCCTTCCGCCTTAATGCAGCGATTTCATTGTCCCCGAGACTCTTCGGCACATTTTTGTGGAATGTCCCCGTCTTGGGCGTACGTTACCTGTCCCGCTACCGGGAGGGGTTCAGACACATAGACCTGTGGACTCATGGACTTTCTGGAGGAGTCTGTCCTCCTTTTTTTTATTTCCCTCGCTTTGTTTTTGGTCGCATTCTCTGGTGTCGGGTGTAGGTCCTTCTCCTCCGACACTAGAGCATGATTACTTCTTGCCGTGTTTTTGTTTAATGTGTGTATTCCTTTGTCTTATTTGTCTTCTATTTTTTTTAATTCCCTCTTCAATTTACTTTATCAAGCATTTCTCTATACACAGCCATAGAGATCGTTCTCTTGTCACTCATTCATGATCTCAATTCCTTGATTGTTAAAGTTGAGTATTATTTTTATATTTGATGGTGTTGCAAATTACTTCAAGATGGATATATGATTTTTACACAAAAAAGGTGATAAAATGTATAATAATAGAAAAAAAATTGAAATAACCGTATACATATATATGATCAATTGATAGAATCAGATAAAATCTCTTAACAGTAAAATAATACTAAAGATTTTAGACTAAAAATATGAGACGCTTGGTATAATAAGAAGAAATATATCGAATTCTCTAACGTTTATTTAGTGAAAAAGAATTGAAAATGAGACACACGAGACGAAATAACGCTTTATTATTGCTCCTCAGCAAAGTATAAGAATGAAGATCAAGAAGAACAGACCCTTAACAAGAGGCAACATAAGTACATAAACCAGAAAAATATCATTTTAAAGAATTGATCAATTTTAATTAACAAGAAATTATGAGCGCGGGTAAAAAAAAAAGACCCATGCATACGGCAACCACAATTGCACTGCATTGTCGAGATGAAGCCTAACTAATGTCAGGTACAGTTTCAGAATGATATCAGCACTCCTATTTCTCGCGCGCCTCCCAATAAATCTTAATATCCTATTTCTAGCACTTGAGCACTGCTTTCTAGGACGGAGGTCATAACTTACAAGGACACCTAAGTCTCTTCGCATTCTGACCTTCCTAAAGCTCTCACAATCAATTTAGAATTATTCAATAGATTGCCCCCACTACATATACCAAGTGCATTGCATTTATGTTAAATTCATTTGCCATTTCTCCTGCCATTGTTATAGTGTATGTCAATTCGTCTTGCAATACCTCAGCATCAGACTGTTGGGGGGGGGGGGTAATTTTAGGGAGACCATCTGGCGACTGCCTACTAAGGCCATCAGAGTCGGACCTTATAATCATACCCAATCTTGTGTCATCAGCAAACTTGCCAAGGTCGCTACTTATACCTATGTCTAGATATTAATATAAATCAAGAACGACAACGGCCCAAAGCCGACCCCTGGAGGAACCCCAGTGGGAACATTTCCCCTCTCAAATTTAATCCTATCGATTCCATGCGCTCGAACTTTATCCTAAAGTCGTAGGTGTGTCACCCTGTCGATCGCCTTAGTAAAATACAAATAAACAATATCGTAATTCTCATCTCTATGGATTACAGTATCGTACAACTTTCTATAAAAAGACGATTTGCCTCAAGTAAAACTGTATTGAGATTCCTTTATCAATTTATGTTGATAAGTGATCCCTAATAGATTTCGCTATTACAGATTCCATCATTTTCCCCCATATTATGTCAAACTCACCACTTCGGTAATTAGACAATCGTTTATCCCCTTCTTAAAGATAGATAGCACATTATCTTTCTCCCACACTGTTGTTACAGAGCCAGTCTCTTAACGATTTTCTCAATATGCATGCTAGATGCTCACTTAACACATTTACATTCCTTCAAAATCCTAGGGAAAATGTCATCAGGTTCTGGTGTTTTACTCTTTCTCGTCAGAGTATCTCTTTGGTAATTAAAATATCCTCAAATTGTGTAAATACTCGCAGATAACGCTCATTTAACATCCTAACTTGTATTACTATCACTCACTAACTCTCCTTCTTTGGGAGTAAGTGAGATTATTTTATCTCTACTCTTAGATCTGTATAATTGAAAGAAGCCTTTATTCTGTTCCTTTGTCTTATCTGCCACTTTAATTTCATAATTTTTCCTTCCTACCCTAATTAATTCTTTAATGTCCCGAGTTAGCTCATTGATCCTCGCCGTTTCTTTTTATGCCGATATAATGTTTAATTTTATCCGATATCTTTGGTTTTAATTTCCCTAAACGGAATTATTTATATTCTGCCTGGCAATTAACTACTTAACAATCGACTCATTCTTGATCTACATTATTCCTCTCTATCTAGTTGATCTTCCCCATTCGACTGCTCCCATCGACATCACATTTCCTGCCTGATCTGACCTCTTTCGCTAGTCCCTAAACAACCGTCTCCAGGTGGTACCTCGTCAGACCACTATAATCTGCTTTTCAAAGTCTGGGATTTAACCTTATTTATTCTACTGAGGATTCTGTTCCATTTTAACTTGAATCTAATTTCCCCCAATCTCTGTATCGCTAATACCCTCCTCCCTATTCGTTAGAACTGAAATCCAATATCGTATCACACCTAATGGGTTGGTTTACAACCTGTTTAACACAATTATCCTCCACCATATTAAAAAATTCTTCAGCCTCCTGATCACTTACAAGAGCTTCCCAGTCTATTGTATTTAAATAACCCATTAGACACACATGATCACTTTACATACACGGACGTTCTATTCCTGCAACTTCTTTAAGACTATAAGGCTACCCCTTACACACACACACACATACACAACACACTGTCCCCTGCGGGTGTTTAGCGGGATGCCGAGTGAAGCGCGCCTTATCTTTTCTGAGGTTCGGCTTATCTCGCACTCGTCTATTTACCCATGCTAATTCTTCTTAAAATAGCCTCTCTTATCTTTTGCCCTTTCGCCTTCCCTTCTCCATCCCCCCTACCAAATGAATTCTCCTTGTACTTTTGAGTTCTTTCATTTCACACAACGAACTTGAGATTTATGTTCTTTCCCAGCCTTTCTCTTTCCTACTTTTCACTACATACATCCCTGCTTGACCCAATAAATTGTTGGGATCAAGTAAAGATAAGCCATCTCTAAATTTACCTGGTAAAGATAAGCATCCTGAAATTTACCTGGTAAAGATAAGGCATCCTGAAATTTACCTGGTAAAGATGAACCATCCTGAAATCCACTTGGTAAAGATAAGCCATCCTTTATTTTGCTTCGTGTTTTATGGCAGAAAACGAAAATATGGAACCATACATAAGCGCCAATAATTAGGTCAAACTAATTAGCATATTTGGAGATGGTAAACAAATTTTTTAGCGATTGTAACGCAAAAATATAATGATGGACAGACAAGTGGCTGCAATTATTGACAGTTAAACAATCTCCCAAGATCGAAGAGTAGTAGTTTTTGTAGTCACTGTTGATTTAAAAGTTCGCAGACATTGAATGGGAGAATGGGTGCGACGATGACGATGGAGATACTCAGGGAAGAATTTTTTTAAAAAGAGTATAGAATAAATGCATAAATTAAGAAGTAGCTCAAATTTGCGACGAGTTTTCCGAATTATCTTTGCACCTTGTGATCTTTCCTTGACCTTAGAATTATCTTTGCACCTTGTAATCTCCCCTTGACCTTAGAATTATCTTTGCACCTTGTAATCTCCCCTTGACCTTAGAATTATCTTTGCACCTTGTAATCTCCCCTTGACCTGAGAATTATCATTGCACCTTGTAATATCCCCTTGACTTTATAATTATCTTTGCACCTTGTATTCTTCCCTTGACCTTAGAATTATCTTTGCACCTTGTAATCTCCCCTTGACCTTAGAATTATCTTTGCACCTTGTAATCTCCCCTTAACCTTAGAATTATCTTTGCACCTTGTAATCTCCCCTTAACCTTAGAATTATCTTTGCACCTTGTAATCTCCCCTTGACCTTAGAATTATCTTTGCACCTTGTAATCTCCCCTTAACCTTAGAATTATCTTTGCACCTTGTAATCTCCCCTTAACCTTAGAATTATCTTTGCACCTTGTAATCTCCCCTTGACCTTAGAATTATCTCTGCACCTTGTAATCTCCCCTTAACCTTAGAATTATCTTTGCACCTTGTAATCTCCCATTGACCTTAGAATTATCTCTGCACCTTGTAATCTCCCCTTGACCTTAGAATTATCTTTGCACCTTGTAATCTCCCCTTAACCTTAGAATTATCTTTGCACCTTGTAATCTCCCCTTCACTTTATAATTATCTTTGCACCTTGTATTCTCCCTTGACCTTAGAATTATCTTTGCACCTTGTAATCTCCCCTTGACCTTAGAATTATCTCTGCACCTTGTAATCTCCCCTTGACTTTATAATTATCTTTGCACCTTGTAATCTCCCCTTGACCTTAGAATTATCTGTGCACCTTGTAATCTCCCCTTGACCTTAGAATTATCTTTGCACATTGTAATCTCCCCTTAACCTTAGAATTATCTTTGCACCTTGTAATCTCCCCTTCACTTTATAATTATCTTTGCACCTTGTAATCTCCCCTTGACCTTAGAATTATCTTTGCACCTTGTAATCTCCCCTTGACCTTAGAATTATCTCTGCACCTTGTAATCTCCCCTTCACTTTATAATTATCTTTGCACCTTGTAATCTCCCCTTGACCTTAGAATTATCTTTGCACCTTGTAATCTCCCCTTGACCTTAGAATTATCTCTGCACCTTGTAATCTCCCCTTGACTTTATAATTATCTTTGCACCTTGTAATCTCCCCTTGACCTTAGAATTATCTCTGCACCTTGTAATCTCCCCTTAACCTTAAAATTATCTTTGCACCTTGTAATCTCCCCTTGACCTTAGAATTATCTCTGCACCTTGTAATCTCCCCTTGACTTTATAATTATCTTTGCACCTTGTAATCTCCCCTTAACCTTAGAATTATCTTTGCACCTTGTAATCTCCCCTTAACCTTAGAATTATCTTTGCACCTTGTAATCTCCCCTTGACCTTAGAATTATCTCTGCACCTTGTAATCTCCCCTTCACTTTATAATTATCTTTGCACCTTGTAATCTCCCCTTGACCTTAGAATTATCTTTGCACCTTGTAATCTCCCCTTGACCTTAGAATTATCTCTGCACCTTGTAATCTCCCCTTGACTTTATAATTATCTTTGCACCTTGTAATCTCCCCTTAACCTTAGAATTATCTTTGCACCTTGTAATCTCCCCTTAACCTTAGAATTATCTTTGCACCTTGTAATCTCCCCTTGACCTTAGAATTATCTCTGCACCTTGTAATCTCCCCTTAACCTTAGAATTATCTTTGCACCTTCTAATCTCCCATTGACCTTAGAATTATCTGTGCACCTTGTAATCTCCCCTTGACCTTAGAATTATCTTTGCACCTTGTAATCTCCCCTTAACCTTAGAATTATCTTTGCACCTTGTAATCTCCCCTTCACTTTATAATTATCTTTGCACCTTGTAATCTCCCCTTGACCTTAGAATTATCTTTGCACATTGTAATCTCCCCTTGACCTTAGAATTATCTGTGCACCTTGTAATCTCCCCTTGACTTTATAATTATCTTTGCACCTTGTAATCTCCCCTTGACCTTAGAATTATCTTTGCACCTTGTAATCTCCCCTTGACCTTAGAATTATCTGTGCACCTTGTAATCTCCCCTTGACCTTAGAATTATCTTTGCACCTTGTAATCTCCCCTTAACCTTAGAATTATCTTTGCACCTTGTAATCTCCCCTTCACTTTATAATTATCTTTGCACCTTGTAATCTCCCCTTGACCTTAGAATTATCTCTGCACCTTGTAATCTCCCCTTCACTTTATAATTATCTTTGCACCTTGTAATCTCCCCTTGACCTTAGAATTATCTTTGCACCTTGTAATCTCCCCTTGACCTTAGAATTATCTCTGCACCTTGTAATCTCCCCTTGACTTTATAATTATCTTTGCACCTTGTAATCTCCTCTGTAGTTTAGTCCCGCACAATATTCAGTGCTATCCAAAGTTGCAGAACGAAATACCCAAATTTGTATTTTCATGAAAAATACTCGTTTAATTTCGATGCAAATTGCACCGATTATTCGTTGAAATTTGCCTCTGGTTCTGTCTGAGGTTCATTTCATAGAAACAGCAAGTAAAAAACGAAGAAAGGCTGTGTCCAAAACAAGAAAACGATAACATAACTTCAAGTTTATATGTAAAAATTTGAAAGTAGGTTTGGGCGAGATTATTATATTATTAAAGCAGCCGTCCAAAGGGGCAGAGATTAAATAAAATGGCGGATATATTAGGTTTGTACACAAAGCGGTAAAGTTAGGAAAATGTAATGAGTATATATATATATATATATATATATATATATATATATATATATATATATATATATATATATATATATACCGCAAGGTGTTTGTTTGGGCCGCTAGTAACTAAGAAGAGCGTCCCCCTCCCTCTCTTCTCTGCCTCATTGCTGAGACGTCGGGGGAGAGTTACGTGCCCTCTTTAATAATCTATTCGGTGCATGTACCTTCCACGTATGTCACTTCTTCTAACCACATTACTTTCTCTACAAACCATACATTTTCTGGCGGACATTCTTCCGATGGAATTTGCTTCATAGTTTGAAGCTAATAATACCAATGTATGCATTGCGACCGCTCAGTAGGATTAAATAAGTAATTTATGTTCGAAGCCTTCCCGCCACTCGGGTGGGTGTACTCCGTTGCGGAGCCATGGAGCACTGTCCTAACATCGGTAGTATTATTAGAATCTGCGAGTCACTCGATATTGAATTCCGTGACTCCACTGGCTCGAGTTAAGGATGGCGACGAAGCGAAACCTAATGCTCCGTTCCGCGACGGACTTGCTTGAACGGGGCCCATGAACAGAAGAGCGCACTCGCAGCTCCCGCTAGTTGGTCGCGGTGATTTTTAGTTCAAATTATATATATATATATATATATATATATATATATATATATATATATATATATATATATATATATATATATAGAGAGAGAGAGAGAGAGAGAGAGAGAGTGTGTGTGTGTGTGTGTGTACGTAATTTAAAGCCAAACCAATATTCGGAACATATATAATTTGGAACGTTTCGAAAATTAGCTATGTTCATCTTCAGCCTATAATGGAGTAAAACTATGAAAACAAGCAAGCTTAGAATTCATAAAGAGATATATGTATTAATGATTGGCAATAACTTTAAAGTTTGTTCAATTTGAGAGAAAATAATGCGACAATCTAATAATGAATAAATTTAGAGTTTAGTAAATTTTCGAGAAAACGATGCAAAAAAAAATACACAGAGAGGACAATGCAAAATTACAAAGAAAAACACTGCAAAATTATAAAACAAAACTGAGAAAACAGAGCAAAATTTAAAAATGAAATAAATTAATGAACACTTACCAACTTGAGAGAAGGACAGGAATCGAATGATTTAAAAGGTGGAAAATTTGAACCGAGCTAAACATGGTAGTTGTTTAAAATAACTGAAATATGGGTAACCAACTATTAGAACATTATAATTATCGGGTCATTGAGTGAGTTATTACATTTTAGGTAAAAATGAATTATAAAACAAACTAAAATTAAGATATTTGAATTAATAGATGTAAATTGGTGTGGACGACTGACTTGAATTTAATTCTAGATTAAACATTTGAATAATTAGTCATTCCAAAATGTTGAGATCTACGGATTTATCTGCAGAACCCCAAACCTTGAAATTTGAAGGGGAGAAACAATGAGGTGCAATTATCCGAATGATTCCTTATTGCAGAGAATTCCGGTTTGGCAATGGGTGTGTCTATATATAGCCGGCAACCCCCTCCTTATTGCAGAGAATTCCGGTTTAGCAATGGGTCTGTCCGTATAGCGGGCAACCCCTTCCTTTTGCAGAGAATTCCGGTTTAGCAATGGGTCTGTCTGTATAGCGGGCAATAAGGAATCATTCGGATAATTGCACCTCATTGTTTCTCCCATTGAAATTTTCACTTCGTTTTCCGATCTCTCCTCAGCCATTTCTAGCGGATACCACACTGTTGTCACTGGTCTTTAAATTCGAGGGGCGATTCCCTGCAGTAGTCAGAATATATACTTAACTTGGACTAGTAAACCATCCACACTTGTTCTCAAAAATCCTGGCGGAGATGCTTTCGTGGATGTTGGATTTAATGAACTATAAAGCACCCAAATCACCCGCGGGGTTTACCCTGTATAGCCTGTAACACTTGGTACCGTTAGGCCTACCTGAGCTATACGCGCGGCCCGAACGATTTCACTGTCGGTAAATTTTGTAGAGCTAGGGCTAGGTTCTGGTAGGTTTCGAAGCTCTCCCTGGCGAGCATACGTGTCTTCACTTAACGGGAAGACCCCTCTAGCAGAGGTGTGGAAGCGAGTCGAAAGCATTCGGGGCAAGTTCTCGCAGGACCCCTCTCCCGTTATCCAGGAGAATGTGACCGCAATCTCGGACCCCGCGTCCGTGGCGGAATCCTTCACGATCACTTTCTCCGCATTCTCTAACCGGGATGCTGCTCCGCCATCATTCAATGCACGTCATGATGTGGCTGAAAGCCGTCGACTGGACTTTTCCTCCAGAGCCGTAGAACCCTTCAACGACATGTTTACATTGAGTAAGTTGCGTTCCGCTCTCGCTTGGTGCTTGGACAGAGCCCCTGGTCCAGACGATGTCCCGTACCCCATGCTTCGACACCTGGATGAGTGAGGCATGGGATTTATGTTACATCTGTTCAGCCTGACTGGGTAGAGGGTATCCTCCCAGACTCTTGGTGAATCACTATTGTTCTCGCTTTTCGCAAACCGTGGAGAGATCACTCTACCTCGCCCGGTTTGCGCCCAATATCTGTAACCTTCTGCGTGTGCAAGTTGATGGAGAAAATGTTAGATTAGCCTTTTTTCTGGACAGCAGAGGCCATCTCTCTTCTGACAGTATGGCTTCCGAAAGTTCCACTCCATGTCGGATGCTCTGCTCCGACTGGAAAACGTTGTCTGCGAGGCCTCCCTTCGTTTACAGCACTACGCCACAGTGTTTTTCGATCTGGAGAAGGCTTATGATATCGCTTGGCGATACGGTATCATGGAGATTCCACACGATGGGGGCGAGGGGACGCATCCCAATCTTTATATCTGAATTTTTACGATATCTTCCAATCCGCGTACTGGGGGGGGGGGGGGAGCTCTCCGGCCCAATGGATCAGAAAGAGGGTGTCCCGCTGGAAAGTGTATTCGGTGTTAAACTCTTTGCCATGAACATCAACGACATTACCTCGGTGCTGCCGGAAGATGTTCTCGCTATGCTCTACGTGGACGACCGTTCGATCTCTTTTGGCGCGGCCCAGATGCCAACTCTGAAGGTCGACTCCAACAGGCATTTAACCACATTTCTCGCCTTTTCCTTGGCGAAGACTAAGGTGGTGCACTTTTGCCGCCATCCACGGCTACACCCTGACCAAGACTTGTTTTTCAAAGGGGTGCACCTCGAAGTGGTAGACTCGCACCGTTTCCTTGGTCTTTTATTTGACCGACGCCTCACCTGGGAGGCTCATATTCGCATCCTTAGGTCTCTTGTACCCGCGCCATGGATATACTTCGTTCCGTGACTATCAGCGCCCGAGGCGCTGATAGGGCTACCTTTCTATCGATCCTTTGTTCGTTCGAAGCTCGACTATCGATGTGAGTTTTATGCATCCGCAACCGAGCGTGTATTACGAAAGGTTTACTCGACCCACCACACCGACCTTTCCCTGGCGACCGGTGCCTTCCGCACTTTCCCCATTGATAGCCTTCTTTTCGATACTGGGGAGATGCCACTAGCTCTAAGCCGAGCATAGTGCATCATTTGCCTGTATGCGCTAGCCCGGCGCCTCCCTCAGTCGCCCGCAGATTTATCTACATCCACAGCTGATCTCGACGGTGCCTATCCCGCCGAAAACTAGGTATACCTTTCGGGCCGGTGGCGCCCTGGTCCTGCCCAGTACGCGACCATGGAGCGTACCACCTTTGACTATTTGTCGACACGCCTCAGTGCCCAAAGCTTCTACAGTGCTCGGAGTATTGCGTTTGGCCTTTTTGGAGCACACTTCTTGTCACATTGGAACCGTACCATTGTTTACGGATGGCTCCAAGTCCCAAGAGGAGGTCGGTTTCCACGCCATATCCCCGCTGTTTGAAGTTAGCGGGATACTGCGTCTGTTTTTACGGCCGAGCTGGTTGCAATCCACCGCTCGATACTGGAGATAGTGCGACGTGCCCCGTTTAGAGACCGGATTTGAACCCCTAGTTCTGCCCAGGACGCCACGCTGGCAATAACACCTTTGAATATTTGTCGCCACGCCTCTGCTCCCAAAGATTCTACAGCGCTGGGAGTATTGCGTTTGGCTTTTTTGCGGCACACTTTGTGTCACACTGGAACCGTGCCAGTGTATACGGATGACTCCAAGTCCAAGAGGGGACCGGTTTCCACGCCTTATCCCCTCTGCTTGAAGTCAGCGAGGCACTGCGTCTGTCTTTACGGCCGAGCTGGTTGCAATACACCGCTCGGTAGGGTAGATAACGCGACCATTGGACATAAGGTTATTCACCCTGGAGATTTCAATTATGCCATCGGATTTGGCGCTGGGTGGCGCCATCTGGTGTAAGAAGCCTCATTTAGCCATTCAAAGGCACTTGTAAGTGATTTGAACCATGGGAAACCATCAATGCAATAACCATTTATCATCTTATCACAAAACGCCGCAGGTCATTGGAGGGATTTTCCCTCTTGTTTTTTTTTGTTGTTTTGTTTAGCCTGGTACTAGGCTCTTGTGTCAATACGGCTACTTGTGCCCTAGTAGGCATCGCCAGATATGCTCCTAAAATAAAATAAAAGTTATTTTTTTCATTAGTCTCGTCCTAACGCAGGACCTCGCAAGATAAGACGCACACCCTCCACGTAACGCCCTCCTTGCATTACTAAATGTCTTCCCCTTTTCGATAATTGCGCATTGTTGCATCACCTAAACATTTTCACTTCGCTTTATGTGTTAGAGGCTAGCCGAGTGGAAAACCCACTTTCGATTAGAGCGAAGTTAAGCCACACCGTGTGTGGTAAGTGGCCGGATAGAGTAGCCCGATTCGACTCGACTTCATAGAGTCTGAGAAAATAAAAGGCGTCGCTAAAAATTAATCCCAACCGATTTAGTTGAAAAAATTGAGTGACTGAGATGTGACCTTGGGCTTTTGATCTACCCGCCATTAAAGATCAATGCAATGCCTTTGCTTGTTCTATCGAAGAAGACCTTCGCCATCCATGGGAAACTTTGCTGCACCTCGCTTCTAGAGGTTTACGTCCCCTCTCCGGCCCAATATCCCTCTTTATTAGAAGTTTTCTGCGTCAGATTCCCTCGTCGCTTTAAATTAAAATAATCCATCCATAACACACTTTATTAATTTCGTTTAGTCCTTTTTCTTCGTCTCCCCTCTCCCCCAATTCTTTTACCCTACACCTATTTGCATTTGTCAAATAAAAAAAAGATCATCGTTAACAGTTTGTCACTAAATGGGCTGGGCACGCATTATATTAACCCTCTCAATCTAGGATATCCGCGTGCGAGATCCTAGCCCTATAGGAAGAAGATAGGCCTACATAGACATGCATTGACAGCCCCCTGTTTAGGAAGGATAAACGGCATTGGGAAACGGAAGGTGTGGGGGGAGGGATGAGTTTGACTTTTAAATTTAAAACGCAAACCGACGAGGAAATCTTTCGTACAAAGTTTGTAAATGGTCGTCAAAAATGTGGTAAAGCTAGACATTGTAGAATTCTGTTGGATATATATAACCGCATATCCCTCCCCCCCGCAGACATTTGCGTCCTGGGGAGTAGGCAGCGTTGGGTACTGTAGGGCACGTACCTCCAGATATCAGCCGCCTCATGGTCCCCGATGCTACAACTGATGCCTCTGTTACGGAGCGAGAGGGAGAGGGATTGTTGACCTGGGATCTTAGTCTATTATTATCTGTGTGTTATCAAGAGCCGCCTCCACTGCCGTTGGAGGCCACCTTAATCCATTGCCCTTTGATACGCTGCTGCGAGCATATCGTTTCTGCGAAATTCATGGCGTCACGGTGCTCGATTTCCAATCGCAATGATTAGTTAGCCCTTTGACACGTTTCCACGCCCACGCCCACCCCCACCCCCACACCCTTGCCCCTTATAGATAGTTCCTCGTCGCTCTTACTTTTAAAAGAAAATCTGTATACTCTCTTATTTACGAGCACACGCTCGAAGAATTGCGTGCCCCCCTGTGTTCTAGTGGTCCAAGTAGTCTCCTTTAAGATACTCTGGCTATTTCTGTTTTACGAAGAACAAGGAACCAAGTGGTCACTTTACGCCAAGTTCCGTATCAACAGATTCGCACTCTCTTTCACCCTCCAACTTTAAAAGAGGGAGAGGGCGCGGTTCAATCAATGTCATTTCCTAACCCAGTGGGGCACGAGAGTAAATTCACCGGCGCACGGCTTCAACCTGACCCAGCAGCTTTATTCCTAAACGGGACTCTCCTAAAGGTGGTGGACTCGCACGCACCGTTTTCTTGGTATTGTTTTTAACTGACACTTTACCTGGGAAACTCCCATTCGCAGTCTTCGCATCTCTTGTACACGTTCCATAGACATTCTTCGTTCCATGACATTCAGCACTTAGGGGTGCTGATAGGGCTACCGCTTCGGGGCTTTACCAAGCGTTGCGTCCATTCACGGCCGAGCTTGTTTCAATACACCGCTCGGTACCGCATATAACGCCTTGTGCCCGGTTTAGATAGAGACTAGAGTGTGATCTATAGCTATTCACAAAACGCCCTGAGTGTTCTCATGGCATTGGAATCCCCGCAGCCCATTCGCCATACCCTACGGTTGCCGCGAGCCGAGTGGTTTTTGAGATTCTGTTCTGTTGGGTTCCTCTACACATTGGGATTGCGGGGAACGAGGACGCCAAAGAACCCGCGATGACTCGGCAACCAGACTATCGTTTCTCTCTTCCTCACACTGACTAAATGGCAAATTCCGAGCTGCCTGTCAAAGGATATGGGAAACGACCGCTCGGAGTTTAAAGTTGCGTGCCATCGCAGGTCTACTATTCCAGTTGACCTCCCCATCAATTCCTCGGTGGCTTCAGGTCGCTTTCTGTCCTCTTCGAATTAGACGCAATCACGTGGCGCACCGCCATTTAATGGAGTACTCCCTCACCTTTTGCAACGACTGCGTAGTCCCCTACACTGTTCGTCAAATTTTCTTTCTTTCCTAGGCTGGATGATTCTTCGCCAACGTCCCGTGTGCTCGGGGCGGCTTCGTGTACACCAGACCCTGAACTATTTTAATTTTGGGACGGCCGCCACTTTGACCATTCTCGGTGTCGGGTGTCCGCTCTGACGCTTGCGGGAGGCGATCCTCGCCCTGATTCCTGAGCCTGCTTTTCTTTTTGTTTCCCTTGCTGGTGTATTTGTTCTTGCTTTTTGTGGTTGAATTAGTTGTTATTTTTCTTTTATTACTTAACTATTTGTAGGCTAAATTTTAAATTTGTACCCCGGAAGGGGCGCGGTGAATTGCCTTCCTGGCCGCCGTGCTGACGGGACTCAGCGCACCGTCCGTGTTTTCCACCCTACTTCTTCATTTTCCATACAACCTCTCCCACAACTTTCTATGGTCGGCCTCTGACTTCGCAAGGTAGATGCCGACCAGCTTCCTCTCACCCAACTATCCCGGATCGGGACTCAGGGGGAAGGGGACAACGTTCCCTCACCCTTGAGCTCCGGCCGGGGGTGGTGGGTTTTTAACAACCTGCTTCATCCCCATCCACACCTTCATCACTTCCCCTTTCTTTCTCCTTTAAATCTTTATCCAGAGTCCCCATGCCCAATAATAAATTTAAAAAAGTTCTCCCTTACATTCCCCTCGGGCAGCTCCACTGAAAAAATGGAGGTACCCCCTGTGCTTTCGCAGGGGACCCTCCAAAACGCTTTAACCCGAGAGTAGGCATACTCCTCTCCTTTGCATACGGGTGTAGGGGATTCACCCTCACCTCCTTCTCTGGAGGTGCCCTCGGATGACTTCCTCTTTCCAGCTGCAGTCTTCCCTTTACTTTCTAAGGGGAGCGCCAAGAAAGACATGCGGCCCATAATTGACTGCTCTCTGTGGGAGCGGAATGATAGAACCAACCCCCTGAGGGGTAGGAGGGAACACAGAGCCCGTCAGCCTCTTTCCTCCCAAAACCTGCGGCTCGAAATTTGAGCTGAGAGGGGCTCACCGTACGTGCTCCCTTCTTTCCTGACAAGAATTTAGGAACAATGGGACCTGTGATGGCCTGGGGGCTCCTGTCGGCGGAGGGGAGAAGCGGGTTCATTCCCCGCCCTCCCCTAAAAAGAAAAGGACGAAGACTGGGCTCCTCTCCTTCCGCGGGGACGGAAGGGGCCGCTGCCGTTTCGGCAAGCGACCAAGCGAAGATTGGCACGTATGGCCCCGTTGCTACCCCGTGTGGAGAGTCAAAGACGAAGACCAGAAGTGCACAGAGCGGAGCCTCGATTACGTCGGGTCCCCTCATTCAGAGGCTACCTGGCGTTTTTGAGCCCGCTGGCTTCAAGCATTTCCTCATTCGCTCCACTGATGGCAACATGTTGGCTAAGGGCAACATGATCCATCAGAGGAGAGCTACAAGGAAAATAAGTACCCTAGAAGACCTTACGGTCCATACAAGGAGGGTACTTTTGGCGCAATCTTCAAAGGTGTCCGTTGGCAACCTCGAAGATCACTCGCGAGGATCTTAACGGCGAATTCGCAAGACTTTATCAAGTCTTAACTTAAACTGGTCAACAGATTCACTGTTGACAACTTCCGTCGGAAGTGCGTTCCAACTATCGCAGATACTGTAAGTGAAGAATTTCCCACACAGATCACGGTGGTATCACTTCAGTTCAAGTTTGAAGCCGTGATTGCGCGTTCTGTTCTCACTGAGTGTGAAAATATCCCGGTAGTCAACATTGTCGAATCCTCGAAGTATTTTGAAAACTTCAATGAGCTGACCACGCAGTCTACGGGTTTCCAGCGAGAACAGATTTAATTCCCTTAGTCTATCCTCATAACTTTTATGTCGGATAGAGGGAATCAGTTTGGTTGCCCTGGCTTGCCCGCGTTCCAACCTTGCGATATCCTTTCGAAACGAAGGACTCCAAAATTGTACGGCATACTCCAGGTGCGGCCGAACGAGGGAGTTGTACAGACAAAGTACTATCTCCTTGTTACGGTATCCAAACTCGCGCTTTATGTAGCCTAACATCCTTTGGGCTTTCTTCTCTGCCTCGATGCACTGTTTCGAGAACTTGAGGTCGCTAGTGATAGTTACACCCAAGTCCTTCTCAGTGTCACTCGATTCAAGAGCAGTGCCCTTAAGGATATACTGAGATTGGGGGTTTCTGTGGCAGATATGCATTACTTTGCATTTGTTCACGTTAAAAGGCATTTGCCACGTGTCCGACCAATCCCCAATCTTCCCAAGATCTTCCTGCAGGCGGGCAGTATTTCCATCCTTTGCAACGTTCATACCAAGCTTGGTATCGTCAGCAAATTTGGAAATCTTGGCAACCATGTCACCGTCCATGTCGTTGACGTAGATGATGAATAGTAGTGGTCCCAGGACAGAACCTTGAGGCACCCCGCTAGTAACGGGCACCCACTCAGAAGCCTGTCCATTCACCACCACCCGTTGCCGTCTGGCACTTAGCCAGTTCTCAATCCAGCCGGCTACTTTTCCGTCTATGCCCAGCGCTCGCACTTTCCGGAGAAGGCGGCGGTGTGGTACCTTATCAAAGGCTTTCTGAAAGTCTAAGTACACCACATCCACCGCCTTGTCCCGATCGTGCTCACTGAACACGAAGTTGAAGAATTCCACAAGGTTCGTCAGCCAAGTGTGATTGGTAGAGAGCCGAAGGTGATCCGTTTCTCGGGCGGGGAGCCTTTTGGCGAATGCGTCGTATCCCTCCGAGGTGGCCATGACTAGTGCCCTTTATTAGTGCCGCACTCTACCATGAACTTTTTGAAATGAGTAGTTTATGCGTAGGAACTCATGGACTACTCCATATATGACATCCCCTTAGAGCTGGCCGACCATGGGGTGGTCAAGGTCAAGCGTGTGATGAGAAAGCGGGCGCGGCTCAAGACCCACCCCAACACTCTTCGTCACGTTCGAATGTGACAAGCTCCCTGAGTCGCTGCGTGCCGGTTTGTTATCGCTACCGCGTGAAGGCATTCATGCCACTGCCGCGGAGGTGCTATTACTGTCACCGCTTCTGCCATACTAATCGCTCCTGTCGACGTGCAAAGTCGGGGTTACCCGAAGTCTGTGTAAGTTGCTCCAAGGCAGCTCACGAAAAATCCAAATCGTATGTGGCCAAGGGTGTCAATTGTGGAGAGACGCACCCCGCTTCTTAGAAACAATGTGGTCTTATCTCCTTGAGAAGGAAATCCTGGTCGTTCAGGCTCAGGATCGTCTCTCATTTCCCGATGCTAAGGACTTGCACCTGGTGCTGCCCGGGACGTCCTATACCTCAATGTTGAGAAAGATAACATCCAAGCCTATGAGCTCGGTCGTTTACGCGTTCATTCGAAACCCTCTTGTGTGTTTTACTCAACTCGGCTGCTTCCCTGGTAAACCGGGCTGCACAAAGGGTTCACACCCATCCCCAGCTAAAACCAGGGCTCCCCCTCCCTTTCCCCACCGTGACCGTTTCGCAACGGCCGAGCCATTCCACCGAGTCGTTAAATTCGAAGAGTGTCGTGAGGCGATCTTCAGGGATTCCTAAAGCTGCCCCCCCCCCCCCGAGAGAAGGACAGGACTAAAGGAGTTTCGGCTCCTTCGCCCACACCCAGTGGTAGGTTGGGTGGCTCGGACACGGTAGATCCTCTAAAAGACGGCTCCCCGCCTCCGACGCCGCCCCGCTTTCCTACGGTTTCGAGGCGTAGGAGGAAAAGATTCGCATGGCAAGCCCAACCGCCCGCAGTAAATCCTAGAAGGCGACAACGCATTGTCCGTCCAACAGCGCCAGGAGTTTTGTCCCTGGGAAACGTATGGCCATTCCCTTGATGGTGTTATCTTCGAAGACGGTCCCCCATTTCCTCCGAGCTAGGCCTGGAGGGCATATTCCTTCAATGGAATTGCCGCGGACTCCGGACCAACTGGGAGGAGTTGCAGAGGCTCGTCTGGTAAACCGGGCTGCACAAAGGGTTCACACCCATCCCCAGCTAAAACCAGGGCTCCCCCTCCCTTTCCCCACCGTGACCGTTTCGCAACGGCCGAGCCATTCCACCAAGTCGTTAAACTCACAGAAGGCAATACCCCTGAAGAGGGTCGTGAGGTGATCTTCCGGGGTTCCTAAAGCTGCCCCCCCTCCCCCCGAGAGAAGGACAGGACTAAAGGAGTTTCGGCTCCTTCGCCCACACCCAGTGGTAGGTTGGGTGGCTCGGACACGGTAGATCCTCTAAAAGACGGCTCCCCGCCCCCGACGCCGCCCCGCTTTCCTAAGGTTTCGAGGCGTAGGAGGAAAAGATTCCCATGGCAAGCCCAACCGCCCGCAGTAAATCCTAGAAGGTGACAACGCATTGTCCGTCCAACAGCGCCAGGAGTTTTGTCTCTGGGAAACGTATGGCCATTCCCTTGATGGTCTTATCTTCTAAGACGGTTCCCCATTTCCTCCGAGCTAGGCCTGGAGGGCATATTCCTTCAATGGAATTGCCGCGGACTCCGGACCAACTGGGAGGAGTTGCAGAGGCTCGTCTCGTCCCGTTTCCCGTGAGCTATCTTTTTAAGGAGACCATGCTACCCAACCTCGCGGGGTATAAGGGTTTTGCGACCCAACCACCACGCGATGGGCGGCCAGGCGGAAGGATGTGCAATTTACACCCTTCATGATGTCTGCGTTCTTCTCTTCTCTTGAGATGCCTCCTTTCAGGCAGTAGCTGTGCAGCTGCACCTTGATAGGAGGTATACTGTTATTTCCGCGTACATTCCACCGTCAGCTGACTTCGACGCGAGGGACTTCCGCTGGGTCGTGGCACGGTTGCCGAAGCCCTTTCTCTTGCTCGCAGATCTGGAGACTACTCGATTAATCCCCGGGGTCAAGTCTTTGCCGACCTGATCGACGAGCTGGTGTTAGGTGTCCTAAATGTTGATGAGTTTACGCATCACTGCCCGAGAACCACTTCCTTTTCCTGTTTCCATCTATTTTTGTGCTCTCTGGATGCACAACCTAATTTGGGGTCGGGGTGGTCGATGACCTCCTTGGTTGTGATCACTTTCCCATTCAAATATCATTTTTGGGGCCCGGTGGTCCGCATTTCAGGAAATGAGGAGTTTAGGTCGGTAGATGAGGCCGTGGATTTCTTCTCTGGCAACCTCATAGCCGTGGGCCTTAGTATTTCTAGAACGTCTGGTCGTTTTGCACACCGACCAATTCCCTGGTGGTCTGCAGTGTGAAACGGCTCTCAAACAGAAGCGTTATGCCTACATGCGCTATAAACGCCGCCCGAACGATTTTACTGTCATGGCTAGGTTCCGGTATATTTCGAAGCACGCCCGCCGCTCTTTTTGGCGGGCATACGAGGAGCGGTCAATAAGTTTTGGAATTCGGATATGAGGAAAAGTGTTTTATTATTTTTCAATATAACTACCCTCGACTTCAATGCACTTGCGCCACTTGTCCTTGAGGCTTCGAATTCCCGACAACCAGAAATCTCCCGACTGCTGTTCAATCCACTCCTGGACGGCGAGCTGGACATCTTCATCGTCCTCAAACCGGCGTCTACGCAGTGCAGCCTTGAGTTGGCGGAATAAAAAGTAGTCGCTAGGGGCCAGATCTGGACTGTAGGGGGGATGGTTGAGCTCCTCGAATCCGTACCAGCGTGTTAACCTGCCCCGCCGCTTCTGACGGGTGCACTTCTTCAACCCAACCAGTTTCTCGGTGTAATATTGGCCTAAGATGGTGGCCATAATCTTCCCGTTCTGACGGTTGGATCCAAAACTTGATGGGGG
This sequence comes from Ceratothoa steindachneri, assembly GCA_963969495.1. NCBI lineage: Eukaryota > Metazoa > Arthropoda > Malacostraca > Isopoda > Cymothoidae > Ceratothoa > Ceratothoa steindachneri. The sequence goes on from OZ018330.1 coordinate 97,569,990, forward strand.
TTGGAGAGCCCCTGTGCTTCCAGGCCATGCTTTCGAGCTTGGTCTCGGGATCCCAGTTTTGGACCCACCTTTCATCACCTGTCACTATGCGTGACTCGAATCCCGCTGGGTCTTGGTTGTACAGGAGCAGCAACTCCTCCGAACTTTGACGACGTTGAAGTCGATCATGGGAAGTGAGGTTTCCAGAGGTTTCTAGGGACCTAACGGGGTGAGACCTTGGTCATGGCCAAATTGTCGTGAATGATTTTGATAACACTTCCATGTGATATTCCAAGTTCTCGCTCGATTTCTTCGACCTTCACCCGTCGATTTTCGAGGATCATCCTCTCCACACGGGCCACATTGTCCTCGTTGGTCACGTATGACGGGCGTACTGGACGGGGGTCATCTTCAAGGGACTAACGACCATGGCGGAACTCCCTATTCCAGCGAGCAATGGTTGCATAGGAAGGGGCGGTGTCGGTGTACACTGCAACCATGCGTTCATGGATATCTTTTGCATTCTTGCCTTCCTCGTTCAAAAATTGTATCACTGCGCGGTGCTCAACCTTCTCCATTGTTGAAAAATTTTGACTGACGATCTGCGATCAGCTACTGCTTCTTAAATAGATGAGGCAGGAGCGTGCGGCTGCAGGTCCTGACTTGTCATAACTTGTCATAACACCCCCACAAACAGCCATCGCCCTTCCTCTGTTTTGCCCTACCGATTCGCAAAACTTATTGACCGCCCCTCGTACGTGTCTTCACTTAACGGGAAAGACCCCGCTAGCAGAAGTGTGGAAGCGAGTCAAAATGATTCTGGGCAAGTTCTTGTAAGACCCCCCTCCCGTTTTCCAGGATAATAGAACCGCAATCTCGGACCCCGCGTCCGTGGCGGAATCCTTCGCGGCCGTTTTTTCCCCATCTCTAACTGAGATGCTGCTCCGCCAGCATTCACTGCGCGTCGTGATGTCACAGAAAGCGGCTGACTAGGCTTTACCTCCAGAGCGGAGAACCCTTCAACGATAGGTTTACTCTGAATGAGTTGCGTTCCGCTCTTGCTTCATGCGCTGACACCGCTCCTGGTCCGGGCGATGTCCCGTACGCCATGCTTCGACACCTGGGTGAGCGAGGCATGGCCTTTCTGTTAGATTTTTTCAACAGGATCTGGGTAGAGGGTATCCTCCCAGATTCTTCGCGAATCGCTACTGTGCTCGCTTTTCGCAAACCGTGGAGAGATCACTCTATCCCGGCCTGTTTCCGCCCAATCTATCTAACCTCCTGCGTGTGCAAGTTGATGGAGAAATTAGTAAATGTTAGATTAGCCCCTTTTTTTCAGACATCGTAGGCCATCTGTCTTCTGTACAGTGCGGCTTCCGAATGTACCACTCCACGTCGGATGATCTGCTCCGACTGGAAAATGCCGTCTGCGAGGCCTTCCTTCGTAGACAGCACTAAGCCACGGTGTTTTTCAATCTGAAGAAAGCCTATGATACCGCCTGGCGATACCGTATTATGTGGACTCTCCACACGATGGGCGCGAAGGGATGCCTCCCAATTTTTATATCTGAATTGTTTCTAGATCGTCGATTCCGCGTACGGGTGGAGAGAGCGGAAGAGGGTGTCCCGCAGGAAATTGTCCTCAGTGTCACACTCTTTGTTTGCCCCGAGCATCAACGGCATCACCTCGGTGCTGCTGGAAGATGTTCTAGCTACGCTCTACGTGGATGACCTTTCGATCTCTTTTGGCGCGGCCCAGATGCTAACTCTGCAGCGTCGAATCCAACAGGTATTGAACCGCGTCTCTCGCTATGCAGAATCGCATAGGCTTCAGTTTTCTCTTACTAAGACTAAGGTGGTGCACTTATGCCGCCGTGGCGGCGGCAGAATTGCACCACCTTAGTCTTAGCCAGAGAAAACCAAAGCCTATGCGCTTTAATACCTGTTGGATTCGACGCTCCAGATTTAGCATCTGGGCCGCGCCAAAAGAGATCGAAAGGTCATCCACGTAGAGCGTAGCTAGAACTTCTTCGGCAACACCGAGGTGATGCCGTTGATGCTCAGAGCAAAGAGTGTGACACTGAGGACAATTCTAAGTGGGGTGCACCTTGAAGTGGTGGACTTGCACAGTTTCCTTGGTCTTGTATTTGACCGACGCCTCATCTGGGAGGCTCGGCTCATATTCGCAGCCTTAGGGTCTCATGTACCCGCGCCATGGATATTCTGCGTTCTGTGACTTTCAGCGCTTGGGGCGCTGATAGGGCTACTGCTCTACTTTTTTATCGATCCTTTGTTCGTTCGAAGCTCGACTACGGATGTGAGTTTTATGCATCCGCAGCTGAGCGTGTATTCCGGAAGGTGGACTCGATACACCACACCGGCCTTCGCCTGGCCACCGGTGCCTTCCGCACTTTTCCCATTGAGAGCCTACTGTCGATGCTGGGGAGACGCCACTCGCTCTGCACCGTGCATTATTCGCCTGTACGCGTGAGCCCGGTGCCCCCCTCAGTGGCCAACAGCTCTTACTGCATCCCTAGCTGATCTCGACGATGCCTAGGTTGCAGAGAGATGCCAGTCATAACCTAAGCCCTTTGGGTTTAGGGCTAGGAAATTCCTCTCGGGCCGGTTTCTTCCCTGGCTCATCCCATGACGCCACCCTGGAGGGTACCACATTTGGCTATTTGTCGCCACGCCTCTGCTCCCAAAGCTTCTACAACGCCGGGAGTATTGCGTTCGCCCTTTTTGGAGCACACCTCGTGTCACGCTGGAACCGTGCCAGTGTATACAGATGGTTCCAAGTCCCAAGAAGGGGTCGATTTCCACGTCGTATTCCGTCTGTTTAAAGTTAGCTGGACTCTGCCAGGCGCTGTCTGTCTTCACGGCCGAGCTGGTTGTAATATACCGCTCGGTACGAGATATTACGCGACGTGCCCGGTTCGGAGACCAGATTGTGATTTATAGCGACAACAAAGCGCCCTGAGTGCTCTCGGTGCAGTGGAATCTCCGCATTCCTTGGTTCGCCATATCCGTGACGCCACGGTTTTGGCGAGCCGTGCGGATGTCGAAAGTATCTCTGCTGTGTTCCTGGACATGTAGCGAATGAGGACGCCAAAGGTTCAGCGAGGGCTGGGCGACCAGACCAGCGTTTCGCTCTTTCTCACACCGACTACATGCCAGGAATACGCGCAGCTCTCCGGGCTGCTTGGCAAAGAAGATGGGAAACGGTCGAGGGTAACCTAAAGTTACGTTCCATTGCGCCGTGCCTGTTCCCTTGGCCCTACATCCCAATGCCGCGATGGCTTCAGGTTGCTTTCTGTCGTCCCTGAATTGGACACACTCGCCGCACGCACCCCAATTCGATGGAGCGCTCGCCTGCGCCCTACTGTGAAGACTGCGTTGTCCCCCAGACTGTTCGGCACATTCTTGTTGAATGTCTTAGTCTGGGCAATCTTCCTGCACGTTACCTGTCCCTTTACCCGGACGAGCGGGGTCCCTTGTACTCGGGACGTATTCGTGCACACCGACTTGTGGACTTTCACTTTTTGGAGGAGGCCGGCTTTCTTCCCCTTATTTGACTGTTGGGTTTTTTTTGTAGGTCGCATTTTTCTGCGCCGAGGGGAGGCGGGCCTACCCCCGACGTCGGAGCATGCTTCCTTTTCCTTGTGCTTTTTTCGTTATTTTTTTAGCTCTTGTTCTTTTTTATCGTTGTTATTTGTTATTTACATATTATTTTTTGCTATTTGTTTTTTTTTTAATATACCCTAGTAGTAGTCTGTGTTGTGTACGGCGACTTATGCCAAAGTACGCAGTCGCCAGATGGGCTACTACACTGGGGAAGGGGGGAGAATTTTGATGGTAGTTACCCGACGGGACCTCTGAGAAAAATATCCCTACAGTGACAATATCACCAAAGTATCATATAGACAGATGGAATGTAGAACCAAGAGTGACTCAGCCTTTATCAGTCCCGAACCACAGCTAAAATCAGTGGAATTAAAATCACAACTCCTGAAGAAGAAATAACTCCACCCTACAAATTTAGTTGTCCCTCACTGAAAATCAAGCGAAAAATATATACTAAATTTATCCTATGAAGCGAGTATTGTGCAAAAGCGGAACGTCTACACAGCTTGATGAGCCTCTAAACAACCACACTTCTCGAGAGAGTAAAGGTACAGGCAGAACGGAATGGCAGAAAAGCCACAATAATTTCCCAACCCTCAAGAACCTAATTACAATGGAAGCTGCACCCTATTACTCGGAAGGGGTCGCATCTCAGCAAGCTTAACAAATTTCCCTCTCGATAGGCAATGAAGCCACGAGACGCCTCCGCAAGTAGCTTTTTTTTTCGCACAGATCTTGGTACAAAAAATAAAAAATAAAACTATTCTGTCTCCTGACAGACTGAGCTATTATTTCGTATCTTCCCTTACTATCCACTCTTCTTTTAATTCTCTCCATAAATTTTATTCTTTTCTTCTCCAAGGTACTTTGCATTCTGCAAAGTCTTTGGTAATAATGACGAAAGTGCTCGGAACTCACTTTCATTTTTCCTTGTTTGGTATTCAGGTTCATCCAACTCGCATTTCATTTTCTGAAATTGTAATCCTGTTTGAATTAGATGGTTTCGCTACATTTGCTTATATTTAGTTAGTTTAAGAAATAGGCGCAGAGACAGCCCCTTCCGACGCGCAAACTTATCCCCGAATACTTATGGGCTTTTCATGGATTCTATCCTGTTCCTTTTGTTGTTTATTGCCCTCCCATCCACCCGCTTTTACTCTCCTGGATGAACTAAACCAATAGTGAGACAAGGTATTATATTAAATGCCCTCTAAAAATACATTGGAAAGATTCGAAGTAACCTTTGAGACTGGATTTTGATACAAGAAATGTTATCGGTGTTTCTAAAATACCTTAATGTTCCTAAAATATATTTTTTAAATTCACAAATGGAAATTTCTTATCACTTGGATGTGGGAGTAGAGGGGAAGGAGGAGGGTGAATAGAGAACCCAAGGTTTCGCAGTTATTGTGGAGATCAAATATTGTTTCGTGTCGCCTTAGATTGATTAAAATTGATGATACAATAGGAGACTTCTTGGAAGTAATACAGATAAGAGTAATTCTACTTTAACGCTCGTAGCTTCATTTGAAGGAGTTTGTTCCTTCATATCCGAGTTTGGTCTTCTAAGTACGACCATCTTATAGATGTTAATAGCGATCGATAGATCTACCTCCTCCTCCCCAATACACATCGTTCGAAGTCGGTCTGTCTTATCGGATTGGGTTTGTTTGGGCTCCCAAATTTGCCAATTTAATCCCCTCATTAAACTGTTAGAGGTACCCTGGTCAGAGAATATATCTAAATCAACTCCCCCACCCCCTCGCCTTCAATTCCTTCATTTTCAGCTAACCTCCCGTCCATTTGTCTTATCTGAATAGCAAAGTCCAAACGCGAAATCTAACACTTTCCGGTGACCTTCGTTCTTTTTATCCCGGATTTACGTAATCAAATGTTTATTTCAACAGGGGGAGGGGGGGGGATTTCGATCCTTGTGACGTCATTCTCTACTGCCAATAGGACATGGTCAGTTCATGAAGGCGTGGAAAGTTGTTTTGGTCTCTTAAAAAGCTTCACTCTCGACACACGCTTGCCAACCTTCGGAAATGGAGAGATTGATTGGTTGGTACCTTAAGGAGGCGCTTCCTTTGAATAGTCCCCCCAAGGACGTTCCTATGTTTGGGGTGTCTGGTGATCTTTACATTCCTCGTTCGGAATCCTGCATTTTGGAGTAACGGGTTTCTTGTTTGACCTTTTCACCCTTGACCCTTTTCTAGTATTCAGCTTGCCTTAAGTGACTGCAAGGTGTCTGTGTGTGTGTGTGTGTGTGTGTGTGTGTGTTCTATTCACTTGGGACCTGGAGGAGGTGTACATCCTCCATGCCTGAGTGCCAATTAGGGAGGCCCTGTCACTGGATTGACTCGAACTCTATGATGGGGCCTGGGAAAGTTGTTGATGGGATTTCCTCTCACCCCATTCAGCACTATTTTACCTTTTTATTATTATTAGTTATTTTTATTAGCATTATTTTTATTTTATATTATTTATTATTATTGTACTATAATTTATTATTAGTAGCAGTAATTATTATTATAGATTATTATTTATTATTACGGCTATCCCTTCGAACTTTTCTACCCTCACTTTGTACCAGAAAGACTGTTCCCACCTGGAGAGAGTTCGGTCCAGTAGCCATCCTGGAATCGCCTAACACCAGGGTATAATAGGTGATCACCGACCCTACTCGTTAGTGGACTCGCCTCTCTCTACTTCTCTTAATTACATACCCTCCTACCCCTTTCCACACTTGCTCTCCTATCCACAGAGGTTCTGGCTTCCCTGCGCACTTTCGTCCCCTTATGAGCCTTAGTTGAGGGGCAGTGGATACCGTGAGGTCCCTACCATCTGCGAGGGCCGAAAGCCTGCTGGCTAGGGCAAATATTAGATGTGGTTGGCCGTCGACTATGGTCACCTTTCTACAGTATACATATAAGGTGGCTACGCCAGCACCATCCTTTATGGTTAAAGCTCCAGGATAATGGCGCCTGAAAGCCGGGCTTGGTTGGCAAAGCCCATCAACGCCGGATCGGAATCTATTATGCAGAAATGATTGCATTCTGGAATTTCTGATCCTATGGAGACTTCTCAACCTCCCAAATCATTAGGAGCCCATAGTACCTACTTCCCATGAGTCCTTTCTTTTTTCTAATGTTATGGTGACAAGTGGTATAAATAGTGGGACTGCGCAAGGGGATCCCTATCCAAGCGCGGCCTCACCCTCACTAGGTGTCGGGGATGACGAGGTAACACGAGACATCCCTTCGACCAGTGGAGGTGGCTCCCCTCTCACCATATGTAAGCGCCATAGGGGCTTCCCCTTTCCAACCTTTGGAGTCGCTATCGGGCAGCTCTACCTCTGAAAAGTGGTGCCACTCCAACCCTCTTCTATCGGAGAGGAGGCTTACTTCTCTCTTAAGCCTGTGGGCTCGGTGGATTTTGTCTCACCCCCTTCGGGCGACTCCATCTCCCTACGAGCTGCAGTATCTCCTTTTCTCTTACAGAAGACTGTCAAGAGAGCAGGCACGTTGCCCAAAATTGACCACTCCCGGTGGTTGGATAATACCACTTCGTTAGGGGGTCAAGGGTAGCAGGACTCATGGGTCCGTGACCCATACAGTCCTGCATTTACAGCTTGTAAGGGGTTGGTAGGATCTTCCATGTGGTCGAACCCGGGCTTGGTTCCAAACATCGAAACTGTGTCCGCCCCTCTGCAAGCTTCTCATCAGACGGCTCGGGTACCCGGGTACTCACAAGGAGAGGAAGGTCATCCTCCCCCAGGTGGTTCCCCCTTGACAGCCAAGATTTGATCCATTTCTTAAAGGATCTTGCTGAGGCCGTTCCATCCGGTCTATGGTTCCTTCTTGCGGTGAAGAAAAGCAGATTCATTGCCCACACCTCCTAAAAAGACCAAGGTCTGCTGACCAAAAAGTCGCGTGCCCTCACTTATTCTGGTTTATGAGCACACCTAACATAATATAGCCACAAGTATCATATAGCCTAGCTTAGCCTATTATAGCCTTGGTTAGCTAGCCTATCGTAGCCTAACATAGTATTACATAGTTTAGCAGAGCATAGCCTACCCGAGCATAGCCCTATCTAGCTTAGTATAGCTTAGCATAGCCTAGCATTAACTATCCTAGACAAGTATAGCCAATACTATCCTATTATGCCCTAGTCAAGCATAGTTTAGTATTGTCTAGCCTAACATACTATATGCTATCCTAGCATAGCATTTTATAGCCTAAATTAGCATAGTATATCTTACCCTTGTACACTATATCGGCCGAATAGTTATGATATTGCCAAAAGAAGATAATTCCTGAGCTAGCCTTGCGAAGACTTTGGCAATTATATCATTAGAAAGAGAATGTAAAACAAGATAAGGGTTTCAAATTTCCTTAGAATCTGCCGAATAGTTACAATGTTATAAAAAAAACGGGGACCTACCGACTAGTGAGACGCACACGACTAAAAATAAGAGAAAGACAAAGAGGACTAAGGGCTCTTTTCCCTTCACGGGAGCTCGCTGCCGTTTTGGCAAGTCACCAGGCCAAGCTCGGCACGTCCGACCCCTAGGCGCCATAGAGTGGGGAGAGGGTAGACTGTCGTGGCGTGACATTATATTATATTAATACCATATTATATCTATGGAGGAAGGGACTAATAACTTAAAGGCGAACCGACAAAAGGGGCGGAACGCCATGAGTTTCAACGCGGGGAGCAGCGAGAATAGAGTGCAAAACGAGGTCGGGTAAAATTTGGGCAATAGCATAGCTCAATGTTATTTAAAGAGGCATGTACAAAAATATAATTTTATTTACATAAAATAAGAGAATCAATGGGCAAAATTAAATTGGTAAATGGGGAGGGAATTGCAAAGTTATGCATCAGACTCTGAAGTTAGAAATTAATGCGTTACAGAAGGAGACTATTCCAATGGGGAGGATTAAATCAAATGGGTTGCTGAAGGGGGAGAGGGGTTGGCTTACGGAGGATTCCGGGTGAGACGTCAGGGTAAGGTTTCGCGGATGTCTTCTGCAGGCAATAAACGTGAAGGCGAGGCCGCTCCGAGCTTCTGAGCGGGAAGTTGACGTGATGACGGTTCTCCAAGGGGGGGCAGGCGGTAACGTCCGGTCCAGGGAAGAGTATTTCGGGCACCCGAAGACGATGAGGGAGCGAGGAGAGCTTCGACAGGAGTTGATGAGTGGAGTCGGAAAAATCGCTCTGTGGCGATCGTCACATGGAATTACCTCACTGGCTGGGCTAATTCCAACACACGAAAAGTTCAGGCGGCACTTTGCTTCTTGAATCCTGGCGGGACTCCTCAACTCTGTGTCTCCCACCTGGAAGACGAGCCCTATATATCCGAGGCTCCCCCCCGCAGGAGTGCGTGAAACATGGGGTGTTTGGCCAGCACTACTCGAATGGCCTTGAACCTTCACGCCCAGGCGATTCTAACCCGCGAAAAGGTGGTCCGAGGTGGACTCGGTTCGAGGCTACCGCTTGTGGATGGGGGGGGGGGGAAGGCTTACCAATTTAAGCCTAACCAAATTCTAGACTTTTCTTTAGCGCATGGACGTCACTTCCGTGCTGGAAAAGAAATCCCACGTGGAATTCCCCCACATAGTCCAATATCCGATTAGGTCGGATACCCTCAATGAGAGACTAACTGGCGTTTTCGATCCCGCTGGCTCCAAACGTTTAGGGGTTATTCGCTCCAATGAGGGCAGCATCTTGGCCAAGGGCAACATGACCCATCAGGGAGAGAGAACTTTAGCTAGTTTAATCGGTTGAGAGCGGAAAGTGACCCTATTCTCAGACGGGAGCCTTCTGGCAAATGCTTCGGACCCCTCCGAGGCGTCCATGATTAGTGCCCTTCGGACACTTGATTGCTCGCTGGTGAGTGTGACCCCCGCACTTTACCATCATGAACTTGGTGAAAAAAGTGGTTTACGCGAGGGTACCTGTGAACTACTCAATGGATGACATCACCTTAGAGCTAGCTGACCATGGGGCGGTCAAATTTGAACGAGTGATGAGAAAATAGGCCGGGGCCTCGAGACCCATCCTTACATTCTTTCTCACTTTCGTTCATGACAGGCTCCATGAATCAGTGCGGGCCGGTTATTATCGCTACCGCGTGAAGGCATTCGTGCCATTGCCACGGAGGTGCTACTACTGCTACCGCTTCGGCCATACGAATCGCTCATGTAAACGTGCAAAGTCGGGTTTAAGTTGCTCCAAGGCCGTACATGTTAAGTCACTAATTTTTTATGGCCAAGTGTGTCAATTTCGGAGAGTCGCACTCCACTTCGAAGCAATGCGGTACGTATTTCCACGAGAAGAAAAGCATGGCGGTTTAGGCCCAAGATTGTCTCTCATTTAAGCAAAAAGTCACACTGCTCCCTACCCCTCCAAGCCTAAGAGCAAGCTCGTTTCCGCGCCCATTCGAAATGCTTTTGTAGGTTCTAACCCCGGGCGCTGCCCTGGTAGATTTAGCGCAACTAGAGGTTCACTCTCTTCGTGGCTAAGACCAGCTCCCCCCCTCCATACCCCAGCGTGACCGGTTCTCGTATGGTGAAACGGCCGCGCGCCTCCACCGAGTCGTTAGACTCACACAAGGCACCACCCCTGAAGGTGGCGTGAGGCCGTCTTCCTGGGTTCCTACAGCTGCCTCCCAAAAGAAGGACAGCACTAAGGGAGCTTTGGCTCCCACACCATCATCCAAAGCTGGACTGGGTACCTAGCCGATAATTCCTCGAAGGCGATAGCACTTTCAGCACCTTGTTCGGCCCACAGCGCCCAGAGTTTACCTCCGGATAAAATACGGCCATTCTCGTGATGGTTTTCCCTTCGAAGAAGGCCCCCCGCATCTTCTCCGGTCTTAGCCTGTAGAGCATATTCCTTGTATAGAATTGCCGTGGACTCTGGACCAACTTGGAGGGGCTGCAGATGCTCGTCTCTCCCCGTTCCCCATTAGCTATCTTTTTGCAGAAGACCATGCTGGGTGCTTGCCCTTTGCCTACCCTCGCGGAAGTATAAGGGTTTTGCAACTCCACCATCATGGGATGGGACCCGGCGGGAGCATACGCCATTTACACCCTGCATGATGTCCCTGTACTCTTTCCTTTAAATACTCCCTTTCAGCTGCCTCGAGATAGGATGTATAGTCATTTCTACGAATATTCCACTGTCAGCCGACTTCGATGAGGGGGACTTCCTCCACATCATGGCACATTTACTGAGGCCCTTTCTACTGCTCGGAGATTCGAACAGTAGACACTCTCTCTGGGAAGACTACTCAAACAATCCCAGAGGCCAGGTCTTTGCCGACCAAATCGACGAGCTGGAAATAAATGTCCTAATTCGACGAGCTGGAGATAGGTGTCCTAAATTTGATTATTTACGCAGCACTGCCCAAGAACCGCTTCATTTTCTTGTCTTGGTTTATCCTTGTGCTCTCCAGATGCACAGCCGTATTTGGGGTGGAAACTAGTTGACGGCCTCCATGGTAGTGATTACTTTCCCATTCAATTATAATTTTCTGGACCGTGCCGCCTGATTGACCCCTCTTGCTATAAGCCTACCGATTTCACTGTCAATGAATTTCGTAGAGCTAAGGCTTGGTCGCCCGCCCCTCTTCCTGGCGGGCATACGCGTCTTTACGTAACGAGTCTATGTGTTCACTTAACGCGAAGATCCCTATAGCAGAGGTTTGTAAGCATGTCAAATGATTATGGGGAAGTTTTCGCAGGACACTCATTCTGTTCTCCAGGAGAATGGGACCGCAAACTCGAACCATGCCTACGTCGTGGTCCGCGACTTCTTTCTCCGCATTTCTCTAGCCGGGATGCTGTTCTGCGAGCATTCAATGCACGTCGTGATGTTCCTGATGGCCACCGAACGGGCTTTACCTATAGAGACGGAAAACCCTTCAATGACAGGTTTACATTGGTCTGGACAATGTCCCGTATGCTTTTACGCCTAGGTGAGCGAGGCATGGCCTTTCTATTAGATTTGTTCAGCAATATTTGGACAGAGGGTATCCTATCAGATTCCAGGCTTTTCGCAAACCGTGGAGAGATCACTCTTCCCCAGGCGTTCCGCCCAATCTCTCTAACCACCTGTGTTTGCAAGTTGATGGAGAAAGTAGTAAATGTTAAACTAACCTTTTTCCTGGACCGCGGAATCCACCTGTCTTCCGCACATTGCGTCTTCCACAAGTTCCACTCCACGTCGGATGTTCTGCTCCGACTGAAAAATGCCGTCTGCGAGGCTTTCTTCGTAGACCACTACGCCATGGTGTTTTTCGATCTGGATAAGGCCTATGATACTGCATGGCGATACGATATTAGTTTGCCACTCCTTGCCCTGAGCATGTTCTTGCTGTACTCCATCTGGACGGCTTTTCGATCTCCTTTGGTGCGGCCCAGATGCCAACTCTAGAGCTTCAACTCTAAACAGGCATTGAACTGCGTCTCTCGCTATGCTGAAGCGCACAGGTTTCGGTTTTCCTTGACTAAGACTAAGGTGGTGCACTTCTACTGCCATCCACGGCCCCACCCCGACCCAGTCTTGTTCCTAAACGGAATTCGCACTGTCATTCGTCTTGCTTTCGACCGACGCCTCACCAGTTTTGTTCATATTCGCAGCCTTAGTCTCTCGTTTCCGCGCCATGGACATTCTTCGTTCCATAACGTTCAGCACTTGAGGTCCTGAATGGCTTCTATCTTGCTTTACTGCCGTTTCTTTGTTCGAAGCTTCTTTACAGGTGTGTTTGCCGCATCTGCAGCCGAACCTCTATTAGGGAATGCGGAATCGCTGCCTTACACACACCACCCATTGAGAACCTACTTGTCAATTCCGGAGAGATGCCACTTGCTCTGCGTCATACTCTACATTTTGCACTTGCATGGATTTACTTTATTTTTTTTTTGTCTTGTCTTGTGTTTTTTTTTTTTAATGTAGCCTCTTAATAAATTAAATTGATTACGGCACCATGCTTTTAGTGGCTGTCCCGAGATTGGCACTTAAAACAATGAAAATACCCTCGTTGGTTTACAGAGTTCCTTTTACATCTTAATAATTCATCCCGAGTTTTAAATATATAATAAGTTGGGACATAGCAAGATTGGTCACCTTAGATCCTAACCTAATTATTTGGTAAATGGTACCAAATCATCCAAGCGTCGTGATAACCCACATAATATCAAGTCCTTTAGACTTTGCCCCCAAACTGTCTTCTTTAGGACATTTTATAATATCTTCCTTTCAACTATACATCGTGAAATACTTTAATAAAACATCGAACGCTTAGTGCCATAGTTTCAAGCAGGCCGTTCGTAAACAGGTAAAGTGTTTAATAAATATTAATAATAAAGCAATGCGCATATACCATGACTCGTTAAAATATCAAAACTACAGCCGTCTGGCGAAACTTCCTCGATGGGAATCATTTTTCAGACGATAAGACTTCGGACTGTCTGGCTGTGAATTGGGGTTGAGCGAAACCTGGAAATGATTTTCGAGTCTCTCTCTCTCTCTCTCTTTCTCCCCCTCCCTCCTCGACCCTCTCCCGCCTCCCTCTTCCACCAGGCTTATCGTGAAGTCCGCCCGCCCGCTTCGCCGTTGTTTGCGGACTTTGAACGGAGCCTCGTTCTCTGGGCAACTCTGTTCGGGTAGAGTCCGAAAAGCTCGTGCCATTCTTCCCTCTTCTCTTTTTTTATCACCCACGCCACCAGGGTCTAAGTTAACACGAGAGTTGTTCATGCTGCTTCTTCCTGGAGTTTTTACAAGTTTCCTCAACACTACCGCATCCTGCAATCTTTTATCCATTGCCGTCCTTCTTCTTCTTGACTTTGTTTGTTTTGTTTGGGGGAATTTTAAAGTTACTTAGTTCTAGGCTGGAGTTTTAATTGCGGGACCTCTGCCCTTGAGGGCAGTCGCCAAATGATCGCTTTGCGCAACTAAGGTATATCAACAACCTTTTGCCCCGTCCCGGTGCTTAGCCCCCATGGTTGAGTATGAATAAAGCCGTAAAGCGAACATAACTCACTTTTATCCGGATTTCGTACTGTTTTCTGACAACATGAAATGAGTTATGAATGTACCCATGGACTGAACATATCATAAGTCTCGATTGGAAGTCCCTTATATTTTCTGATTGGTGACGGCAAGGGACCTGAAAACGTGAGTTATGAATGAGGCCCTTTAGCGGCCATGACATGATTTAGCTTAATAATATATTTTTTTCTGCTGGATGACAACAAATGAGCTCTGGGAAGAGAATAACATCAGCTGAGCTTCGAAGTGCCTGATGTTGTCTCACTAGATGTATTTACATAAGACTAAGAAACGAAAGCCAACGATGGCATCTGCATACGAAAGTTTGTAAAGAAAGTGTTGAAGATCGGGGGTCTTCCTTCTGCAGTCACTGGAACCCGGAGGGGGCACACTATGCATCCGATTTTCTGCTGCAGCAGTGTGGTTACTCATGCTACACCCGGTACCCCGTTGCGGGGGTTTGAAACATGGGGTGTGTGCAGTAATTATTTACTCCCGCTTCGCTTGGGCTCTTCTAATGTGCCCTTAGGACCAAAACCTCCAAATGAGGGTTTCGATTTTCTTACCTGGTGAGAAGTGATTCGAGACGCGCGATGACGCAGGCAGGTTGGAGACATCTCGCTGCAAATTAAGTCATCCGTTTTCTGCCAGAGGTCAAGTGTGCCGATGCTAAAATTAGGTACTATCTATTAAGTTTTGAAATATGAAATTTATAAATATAAGTGTTGTCGAGTGATTTTGTTTTCTAAAAATACCATAGATTGTCGGCAAATGATGTGAGATTAGCTGGAATGTGTGCCAGTAGCGTTGATTCCCACCCTGTCTAGATTGTGAATTTAATACTCTCTATTATGAGATCGAGACTATTGGACATATCGATTCTTATTCCACTTAGCTGTTTGTACGTTCAGTGAAGTAGATACGGTTACTGTTAGGTCTGTATGAAAGGAAAAATCCGATTGCGACCGGTATCAAAGATCAGGAGGCGCATGCGCGAGGCGCCGAACCTCCTGACTTGCACGTGATAGGATTTGGGACGCCAGGGTCGAATTTCGCTGGCACTCAGAAACCATGAAGCCAAGTTATCACCTCGATCTAAAGTGACATTAACTGCTTCTCTCTTTCTTAGCACCCGATAGAGCCCAAGGAGGCACTTGGTTCACTTCATATTTGAGAACTTTGTTTACAAATTTAGGCAGGGTTTTCGCCCTGTCTAAGAAGTAGGATTGCCAGTACCTACTCTCCTCCCCCCACCTACACACACACATACATTTCATTTGTTGATAGCCTCTTTAAGGGCAAAGCCACCCATTAATTTCCCCCCGCCATTGGCCCTTCATAATGTTGGGTGTTATGAACTATAGCTTCTCGTCTCCTTCGGGGCTGATCCGTGGAGGAACGCCCTAAGCATGCTGCCTCATAAACCAGCTCACTCAATATTGCCGGTCTCCTTTCTTTTTAAATCATTCACATATTTCCCCGTAAGGGGCGCGGCGATTTGCCTTCCTGGGCGGCGTGCTGGCGGGACTCGGTGCCCCGTCCGGCCCCAGCTTAGCCTCTTCTCCTTTCTGAACGTCTGTGTTTATACCCTACTTACACCCTTTCCCGACAACCTCTCCCACAACTTTCTCTGGTCGGCCAGCTTCCTCTCACCCAACTATATCGGATTGGGGCTGAGGGGGAAGGGGACAACGTTCCCTCACCCCTCAGCGCCGACCAGAGGTTGTGAGTTTTTAACAACCAGCTTCATTCCATCCCCTTTCATTCACCCTTCTATCTTTTATCAATTATTACGCCGTGCCCAAGGTAGAACCGCCATGCTGATGGGCTGCCAGGTCACTGGGCGAAAGGAGTGACCTCAAATGGGGGCAGCCGGTTTTGCCGGCCCCGTACTCACCCCTCGCAGAGCGGGCTACTGCGTGGGATGATTAGCGTATGCGTCCCTTGAAATGTATACGGTCACCATGCCCGAGGATGAAAGTAAACAAAAATATATTTCTCTCCTTCCCCTTTACCATCGTCGGAGCCGCCCTCGGGTAGCTACACCGAAAAAAATGGAGGTCCGGTCCCCCCCTGTGCTTTCAACCGGAGAGGAGGCTTACTCCTCTCCTTTGCCTACAGGTATAGGGGCCCCACCCTACCCCTTTCTATGGGGCTGCCCTTGGGCGACTCCCTTTGTCTAACGGCAGTCCCCCTTTTACTTTCTAAGGGGACTGCCAAGAAAGGCAGGCGGCTCATAATTGACCCGCTCCCGGTGGGAGCAGCACGATAGGGTCAACCCCCTTAGGGGGAGAAGGGAAGACAGGGCACGTTGGCCCCTTCCCTCTAAAGACCTGCGGGCTCGAATATTGAATTTAGAGGGGTCACCGTACGAATCCCCCCCTCTCTTTCCTCACCAATGGGACCTGTGATGTCCTGGGGGGGGGAGGCACATGGAGGCCCCTCATGAGATGGACATGGTCATGGTCCCTGAGGCAACCCAGCCCCAGACGGTGCGTATCTCCTTGAGAAGGAAATCCTGGCCGTTCAGGCACAGGATCGTCTCTTATTTCGCGAGGCTAAGGACTTGGTCTTAGCGAGCCCGCAGATACCTGGTACATCCTATGCTTCAATATTAAGAAAGTCACCGTCTGCTCCTGCTCCCTCCAGGCCTACGAACACAGCCGTTTCCGCGCCCATTCGGAACCGTTCTGCGGGCTCTACCCACCCTGGGCGCACAAGTTGTTCACACCAGGCCATGGCTAAAACAACGGCGCGCCTCCACTGAGTCACTAGACTCACAGGAGGCAACACCCCTGAAGTTTGTCGTGAGGCCATCTTCCCGGATTCCTAAAGCTGCACCCCAAAAGGAGGACAGCACTAAAGAAGCTTCGGCTCTTTCGCCCATACCTAGTGGTGTGCTGGGTGGCTCGGAGACGGTGGGTCCTCCAAAAGAGGGACCCCCCCCCCTCTTCTGAAGCCGACTCGCTCACCTAAGGTTTCGAGGCGGAGGGAGGAAAAAGACACTCATGGCGAGCTCAACCTCCCCAATAAGTCCTTGAAGGCGACAGCGCCCGGAGTTATGCCTCTGGTAAGCGTACGGCCATTCCCGTGAGGGTCTTACCTTCGAAGAGCCCCCCTCCCCCATCTCCTCCGAGCTAGGCCTGGAGGGCATATTCCTTCAATGGAATAATTTGCCGTGGAGAGATTGTTTTCCGCTAATCTCTCTAACTTCCTGCGTGTGCAAGTTGATGGAGAAATTGGTAAATGTTAGATTAGCCTTCTTTCTGTAAAGTGGAGGCCATCTGTCTTCTGCACCGTGCGGCTTCTGCAAGTTCCACTCCACGTCGGATGCTCTGCTCCGACTGGAAAATGCCGTCTGCGAAGCCTTCCTACGTAGAGAGCACTACGCCACGGTGTTTTTACATCTGGAGAAGGCCTACGATACCGCATGGCGATACGGTATCATGGAGACTCTCCACACGATGGGGGCGAGGGGACGCCTCCCAATATTTATATCTGGATTTTTGCGAGATCGTCGATCCGGTGTACGAGTGGGGGGAGCCCTCTCTGGCCCAATATAGCAGGAAGAGGGTGTCCCGCTGGGAAGTGTCGTCAGTGTCACACTCTTTGCCCTGAGCATCAACGGCATTACCTCGGTGCTGCTGGAAGATGTTCTCGCTACTCTCTTTGTGGACGACCTTTCGATCTCTTTTGGCGCTGCTCAGATGCCAACTCTGGAGTGTCGACTCCAACAAACATTGAACCGCATCTCTCGATATGCCGAAGCCCACAGGCTTCGGTTTTCCTTGGCCAAGACTAAGGTGGTGCACTTCTGCCGCCATCCGCAGCTCCACCCTGACCCACACTTGTTTCTAAATGGGATGTGCCTGGACGTGGTGGACTCGCACCGTTTCATTTCTCTCGTATTTACCGACACTTCACCTGGAAGGCTCATATTGGCAGCCTTAAGGTCTCTTGTACCCGCGTCATGGATATTCTTCGCTCTGTGACGTTCAGTGCCTGGGGCGCTGATATGACTACTGCCTTACTTTTTTTTATCGATCCGTTGTTCGTTCGAAGCTCGAACAAAGGTGGACTCGATCCACCACATTGGCCTTCACTTGGCGACCTGTGCCTTCCGCACTTCCCCCATTGAGACTTTACTTGTCGATGCTCGGGAGATGCCACTCGCTTTGCGGCGTACACAATGCATAACTCGCCTGTACGCGCGAGCCTGACGCCTCCCTCAGTCCACAACAGCTCTCACCGCATTCGCAGCTGATTTCGACGGTGCCTATGGCGCTGAGAGACGCGAGTCATACCCTAAGCCCTTCGAGTTTAGGGCAAGGAAACTCCTGCGAGAGCTAAGTATAGCTCTCGAGCCGGTGGCGCCCCTGATTCTGCCCAGGGGCATTATTTGCCAAACCTCCTACCAAAGCTTCTATGTACAGCGTTCGGCCTTTTTGTGTTCCGCATTTCTGGAGCACTCTTCGTGTCACGCTGGAACCGTGCTTGTGTGTACGGATGGCTCCAAGTGGCAAGAGGGAGTCGGTTTCGACGCCGTATCCCCTCTGTTTGGAGTCAGCGGGGCTCTGCCAGTCGCTGCGTCTGTCTTAACTGCCGAGCTGGTTGCAATACACCGCTCGGTACTGAATATTACGCGACGTACCCGGTTCGGAGACCGGATTGTGATTTAGAGCGATTGACAAAGCGCCCTGAGTGCTCTCGGGGCATTGGAATCTCCGCATCGCTTGGTTCGCGATATCCGTGACGTCACGGTTTTGGCGAGCCGTGCGGATGTCGACATTATCTTCTGTTGAGTTCCTGGATATGTGGGAAATGAGGGCGCTAAAGAGTGTGCGAGGACTGTGTGACCAGATCAGCCTTTCGCTCTTCCTCACACCGATTAGATGGCAGGAATACGGGCGTCTTGGTAAAGAAGATGGGAGACGGTCGAGGATAACCTAAAATTGCGTGCCATTGCGCCGCCACTGTTTCCATGCCCCCACCCCCCTCCACTGTCCCTTCATTCAACATTTCCAAATTACTACCACTCAGTATACCCTAACACAGTCACCACCCATGTCCATCATACTTGCACCAATGTGGTAAACACACACTCACCCCTATATATATATCATAATTTTGACTCACGTGCAAGTTGTGAGTTTCTTTTCATATATATATATATATATATATATATATATATATATATATATATATATATATATATATATATATATGTGTGTGTGTGTGTGTGTAATTCTTGAAATCTTCTAAATACGCGAGAATGTAAATGCAAAGGTTAAACCACGTAAGATTAAACAAAAAGAAGACCAACGAGGGTTACCTTTCTTAGATATATTAATTGAGAGAACAGATACCAACTGCCGTTAGTTCTTACATTCCTTTCTATTCAGCCTATATGACCGCAAAAAGAATAATTAGTCTTCTCGTCTATGTACCACCATGCTTTAAGAGTTACTATTCCCGAATACTTTCAAACTGAAATAGACTCGAGTAAAATTATTGGCAAACAACTTGAGTATCCGGAAAAAATCTTTGATGAAATTTTTAAATCAGCCCTCCAAAAAACAACTTATTCCAATAATAAATCGATCACTTCCCAATCAGTGAACATTTCCCTTCCATGCAACATTTAGTGTCTGAAAAATTCTCTAAGGCTTTTTGACACAAATCTAGTTTTCAACTATCACATCAAAACAAAAGTCAAACGCCGAAAGAACAAAGTCAGCATAAATTTAGTATAATAACAAGTCAAACGTCTAATGCATTATTTTTATATAGCCTTAATACATAGATTTTTAGTTGTGCCGACCAAACGGGTTTTATTTAAAGACGGATTGCGTGAATAAGTAAAGTTGATGGACATTTCAAACCAGACGGGAGTGTACATGTATCTTCGTTCTCTATGGGTCCTTGCTTAATTTTATTATATTGCTGGCTTTTCTATCTCCCCTCCTCCATCATCTTTTCCTCGTACTCGCCTATGATACCGCATGGCGATACGGTATCATGAGACTCTCCACACGATGGGGGCGAGGGGACGCCTCCCAATGTTTATATCTGAATTTTGCGAGATCGTCGATTCCGCGTACGGATGGGGGGAGCCCTCTCCGGCCCAAATGAGCAGGAAGAGGGTGTCCCGCAGAGAAATGTCCTCAGTGTCACACTCTTTGCCCTGAGCATCAACGGCATCACCTCGGTGCTGCCGGAAGATGTTCTCGCTACGCTCTACGTGGACGACCTTTCGATCTCTTTTGGCGCGGCCCAGATGCCAACTCTGGAGCGTCGACTCCAACAGGCATTGAACCGCATCTCTCGCTATGCCGAAGCGCACAGGTTTCGGTTTTCTTTGGCTAAGACTAAGGTGGTGCACTTCTGCCGCCATCCACGGCTTCACCCCGATCCAGATTTGTTTCTTAATGGGGTGCGCCTGGATGTGGTGGAATCGCACCGTTCCCTTGGTCTTGTATTCGACCGACGCCTCACCTGGGAGGCTCATATTCGTAGCCTTAGGGTCTCTTGTAGCCGCGCCATGGACATTCTCCGTTCCGTGACGTTCAGCGCTTGGGGCGCTGATATACTTTTTTATCGATCCTTTGTTCGTTCGAAGCTCGAATAAGGATGCGAGTTTTATGCATCCGCAGCCGAGCGTTTATTGCGGAAGGTGGATTCGATCCACCACACCGGCCTTCGCCTTACGACTGGTGCCTTCCGCACTTCCCCCATTGAGAGCCTGTTGGTCGATGCTGGGGAGATGCCACTCGCTCTGCGCCGCGTGCAGTGCATCACTCGCCTGTATGCGCGAGCCCGGCGCCTCCCTCAGTCGCCAACAGCTCTCACTGCATCCGCAGCTGATCTCGATGGTGCCTATGCCGCCGAGAGACGCCAGTCATACCCTAAGCCCTTTGGGTTTAGGGCCAGGAAACTCCGAGAGGTAGATATAGCTCTCGTGCCAGTGGCGCCCCTGGTTCTGCCCAGGACGCCACCCTGGAGGGTACCAGATTTGACTTTTTGTCGCCACACCTCTTCTCCCAAAGCTTTACGGCGCCGGGAATATTGCCTCCGACCTTTTTGGAGCACATCTTGTGTCACGCTGGAACCGTGCCAGTGTATACGGATGGCTCCAAGTCCCAAGAGGGGGTCTGCTTCCACGCCGTATCCCACTACTTACGGGAGATTACGCGACGTGCCCGGTTCGGAGACCGGATTGTGATCTATAGCGACTCACAAAGTGCCCTGAGTGCTCTCGGGGCATTGGAATCTCCGCATCCCCTGATTCGCGATATCCGTGAGCCACGGTTATGGCGAGCCGGGCAGATGTCGAGATTATCTTCTGCTGAGTTCCTGGACATGTAGGAATTGCGGAGAATGAGCGCGCTGATGAGGACGCCAAAGAGTCCGCGAGGGCTCTGCGACCGGACCAGCGTTTCGCTCTTCCTCACACCGACTACATGGCAGGAATTCGGGCAGCTCTTCGGACTGTTTGGCAAAGAAGATGGGAGATGGTCGAAGGGAACTTAAAGTTGCGTGCCATTGCGCCAGGACTGTTCCTATGGACCTATCCCCCAATGCCGCGACAGCTTCTGGTCGCTTTCTGTCGTCTCCGAATCGGACACACTCGTGTGACGCATCGCTATTTGATGGAGCGCTTGGCTGCGCCCTATTGCGATGACTGCGTCGTCCCCCAGACTGTTCGGCACATTCTTGTCGAATGTCCCACTCTGGGTGATCTTCGCGCACGTTACCTGTCCCGGTACCGAGATGGGCGGGCTCGCTACCGCCTGTCCTTTGTACTCGGGACGAGTACGTGCACATTGACTGGTGGACTATTTGGGGGAGGCCGGCCTTCTCCCTTTCATTTAACTAGGTTTAGTTATTGTTTTTGTTATTGTTTTGTTATTGTTATTGTTATTTCTTTTTATTGTTGTTTCCTGTTCGATTTTTTTAAAGTAGCCTAGAACTAGGCTGTTTGTTTACGGCGACTTATGCCTAAGTGGGCAGTCGCCAGATAGCCCCTTAAAAAAAAAAAATTCCCTCGTACTCTTGGTCTCAGCAACAATTTTATTATTTCGTTGATGGTAATTAGATTTAATGTATTTTGAAATAGAGGAGCACTCCTTTCCATCTGTGTTGAAGAAAGTGAAAATGAGAGGGCAGGCGCCGTGAATATAGCTAGTTGTTAATTAATTAAAAGAGACAAGTTGGTGTTCCAATTTACGAGATTTTGCTTCAGCTAAGCAAGGAATCGATGTCTCAATTAAGTGCAGGTTTGGAGTTTAACTTTTCGTATTTATTCGGGGGAGAGAAGCTCTTGTAGTTGATGAGGAAGTCTATTTTCCTTTGTATGTTAGTTGTATCTTGGGTCGTACGTAGTTCCTTCCCCCTTGGTATTTGCGACCCATAATGAAACCGAGTCGAGTTACCGGGTAAAATCTGCTAAAAATAGGACCCCTTTCTGTTTACATTTTTACCAAATATTTATTGCGCGCGCGTCGCGGCGACGCCTTTTCTGCCAAGCGAAGAGAACCATGGCAACCTAGTAGTGACTTGGGATATTTGGTGCTTACGAGTGTGTCTTGTTACCGACTGATTATTATTTGTTTATACACCTACCTCGGCACATTTGGGCAGGAGCATAGTAACCCGCGCCTCGTGTGAAATTTTCCTTTGAGACGTTCAAACAATCGGTTGGAAATCTTGTGACTCGTTGCAAAAGAGGGAGAGCATGTGAAAGAAAGAAAATGTATAAAACAAACGGCAGTAATTAAATCAAAGATAACGAACGTTATTCTGGAACTGGACAACTAATGAACTCGAGGTTGACATGTGCCCAAACGTCCAGGAACGGAGAAGTACACAAGGACTGTAAGGGTATGAACTTCAAAGGTGAGAGCCGCTTTCTCTCCTGTGCAGTCGTTTATGTAATCGAGACTGTAAACAAGCGATCTACACGCGCCAGTCTTTAGCCAGGGAAACAAAGGAATGGGATACATGAGTAAATTGATAGTATTCTTATTTAAATTTTGTTATTACTATTTCTTCCCGTGAATGGGGTGGGGTTGAGTTAGGATCCCACCATTGGGACCGCTTAGCCGTGTCTTAAATGATGTGATACACTGGAGTGAGAATTGGTGTTCGCACCAAGTTGACCTGAGGCAGCTCTTTTTGTTAACTGGTTTTTTTTATCCTATGCTATTAACACTTGCTTGGTTGCTAACGTTGGTTGAGCACAAGCAAAATAGACCAACATGCTTTCTTCCATCCCTCCCCGAGGGGTAGGAATGTCTTCGCTATTTACAAGTTCCGCCTTATCCAGAAAACTTTCTTTCTGAGAATTTTTAGCTCTGAAACTTCTCGACCATCTTCCGGTTACTCTTAGTTAAGTAAAACTAAAAACCGAAAACATGCGAGGGCGTTTCTCCGGCAGAAAGCTCGTCAGGAGAGATGTCCAAAGAAAGTAGCGAGATCGGAGGAAGTAAAAATATGTAGCAAGCTGCTACATACTATACACCCTTGCGGGATTTCGGTTACTCGACTACACACTTGTTCATATGGTTTCACATATGTGCTTTCCTAAATCCATGTTGGCAATCCAAACTTGCGAATTAACCTAGTGTTGTTAAAGTCAGCGAATTGACCGAGTTATGTTAAAGTCTGCGAATTGACCTAGCGATGCCAAAATCTGCGAATTGACCTAGTAATGTCAAAGTCTGCGTATGAACCACAGATCTATCCCAGGATCCCGTGTGGTAGAGTTTCAGTGGTCTGAAGTTGTTTTTCGCCTAAGCATCCCTCACTTCTATTTTATCAAAAAATTCCGCCGTTGTCCTCTGAAGTCGGTTACGCAGACCCGTAGTGCGGTCTATCCAAGCAGAGTAATAATGATTGTAAAAAAATGTCGAATGAACAGATAAATTGAGAGAATCAGAAAAGGCTAAACGGTGGGATGGGGAGACTGCTACAGCTTCTCTTAAATCACATTCGCACAAAACAGAAATTCATACCTCCTTGCTAGGTCAAAATACTTTTTTCCCTTATCTGGGTCTTCGTCGTTCAGAGGTCAAACTCTGGCACTTTTTGGCGTCCTCATTCGGTTTTCTTATTTGGTTATACCGTTTTTAGGTGACTTTTCGCGCTCATTTCAGGATCGCTCAGTTTTTGTAGACTTGAAATATCCCTACTCTTATTTATTCTCTTTCCCTGAGTCATTATTGATTTTTCGTTTTGGGGTCTTATTCTGTGATATGTTCCTTTTTCTGGAGGGTTTGCCCCCGGTTGTTATCCCTCAGTATACGCTCACTTCGGGTAATTCTTCTTTTAGGTTTGAATGTTGACGCATGTGTAAATGATCTATAAAATAAACTTGAGAATCCCTAAGATTGTGGTGGATTTTACTAAATGTTGGTTATTTTTTGTGTGTGTGCCTGTATCCCTAAATAAAAGATAGCCCATCCATGGGTTTGTAAAGAAAGGGCGTGCGGTGTGAGACGGGAAGAAGCGCGCGCAAATCATGCCGCGAGTACGTGACAAAAGAAGACAGACTTCCGAGGTGAACCATGGACCTTCCACCCTGTCTGAATTTCGTGTCGCAGCCTCTGTCATCTCAGCTCGGTCGCGATTCGATCGCTATCATTACTTATCTCTGGCAGCTAATTTGAGAAAATAGTTTATCAGCCGATCGGCACGTAAGTGCTAGACAAAGATGTGTATATATTGTGGTCTGGTAACCATGGCGGCTCACTTGTCGACTCGTTGACTTGGTGAGAGGTTGTCTCAAAATTTCGCATATCTTACAAAGTCACTTGGCACTAATTAGTGTTGTTATTTTTTGTGCATGAAAGTATTTTGAGAAGTGAGGACTATGTTGTCTTCCGGCCACAGAGACTACTCGTCTGACCGAGTTCCGGCGATTCCCCTTAATGACAATAACAATAACGTTGAAAATTCGCGGTACTTTGAACAAAAATTAATCTCAACCGTGGCCAATGCAGTCGCGAAATCTGTGGAGAAGAGCAGTGCCGTTACTCTCCTTCACAAATCGAGAAGTCTAAGGAAAAAGATGAGCCATCGAAGTATGGCGCGTACCTTGCAGTCTCAGTTAAAGGATGCGAACCCCAAAGCCGCCGCTCTGCTCGAAGCCCATTGTCAGTGGGCAAAAACAATCGTGGACACTTTAATAAAACTGACAGTTGGGGGAGATTTGGAGAGTTTAAACGCCAACTTCCAAACTGCCCTTCATATCATTAAAGATCTGTTAAAGCAAGGCCTGGCGTGGAATTCCTTGGAACCAATCGAGGTACAGCGTGTGTGTTTTTAACGGCAATTCTCTAGTGTCGCTTTCCTTCAAACGTTATGTTGTGTCACCCGTTAGTCTTTGGGGGTTCTCGTTGATTTCGCCATTCTTTGTTTCTTTTGTCAGTAGGTGTTGAAGTAGACTCGTAAATAGGATAATGAACTCTACGTTGATTATGATCAGAGTGCCTTTGTGTATGATTGCATTGTGCGTTCTTCACATGACACACGATAGTAGGCTAGTTATGAAACGGAGTTAAGGACAATAGCAAGTTTACCCTGCCTCATACACTAGATATGACGAAGCCAGTAACATTTAGCATGTATTTGTAGTTTGTCAAATGGGGTTTTGGTTGGGGTACATTAGTTCTGGCTTTTTTAAGGATTGAAGCCTTAAAAGAGCTTTATGGGTTGGCCCTTTTATGTTTCCTTGTCTCACATTTCCCCTCGTCTGTCGGGTGCAGAGTGTGTTGAGCGAATTTCGCTTCCTTGACGAAGGCGAGTCGGTGAAGCAGACGTGGCGTACTCAGCGCCAGGCCCAAGTGGTCAGTATTGAGGATGTTACTGACGAGGAAGAATTCCTCATCCGGGCCGGTTCAGATAGGAAGCCATCCGAAGGGGGTCGTGCTCATCCTTCTTATCCCAAGCACCATTCTCCTTCTCCACCCTCCTACCTAGTACACCTTCCCGAGGAACAGGTAGATTAGATGGTTGACATTCCCCGTGGGACGTTGTATCGGCTTGGTGTGATTGAAATGTTCGACTAAATTTGGGGAGTTCGTTTTATGTGTAGTATAACAAGGCCTTGTATTCTGCCTAACATTCCGCTACCATTCATTAATTAATAATACTAATTTAGATCAGTTGTACCCCCCTTTCATAAGGTTACACTTATTTTTGTCTATCTACACTATTTTGTTATACTTGAAGCCTTCTATGTAGATGTTTTCATGTTTATCTGTTCATTCTACCCTTCTCCTTAGTGAAGCTTCTCCCCCCCCCCCTCCTCTTTGCTTTCTATTGCCTTTGCCTTGCGTTCTATTTGGTTTGGTATAAGATGAAAATGTCGATTATATATCAGGATTTTGGTATTTATTCACGTAAATCCAATTTTGCTTCCCTTCTACAGGTTGGAGTTCGAGATCCCTTAGAAGACGTGCGGCCTCGGCGACCCCCCATCTCGCGGTTCGACCGGGACCGGGACTCTGCGTATGAAACGCACCGTAATTCTCAGTATGGCTCGATGGGCCTCGACCAGTTTCGTCTTATCTCGGTGCTGGGCAGAGGTCACTTCGGGAAGGTGATTCTCGGCCAGTATAAAACAACTGGAGAGTACTTCGCCATCAAGGCCCTGAAGAAGGGCGACATTATCGTTAGGGATGAAGTAGAATCACTTTTAGCCGAGAAGAGAATATTCGAGGTGGCCAATTCAGTCCGGCACCCCTTCCTAGTGAATCTGTTCGCATGTTTCCAAACGGAAGTGAGTTTGACCTCCTCTCTCCGCCCTCGTTCTTGTAAATATTGGGATTTAGGGGAAGGGAGTCATTGGAACCTTTTGGAAAAAATATATTAACGGAGGAAAATATTTAAAATTTCCGAAGCTTATCCAGATTTTCTTTGGAATTGCAGAGTCACGTTTGTTTCGTAATGGAGTACGCAGCTGGAGGAGATCTTATGATGCACATCCACGCTGATGTGTTCGATGAGCCACGAGCCGTCTTTTACGCCGCCTGTGTCGTTCTCGGCCTCCAATATTTACACGACAACAAGATCATCTACCGAGACCTGAAACTCGACAACTTGTTGCTCGACACAGACGGTTACGTGAAAATCGCCGACTTTGGCTTATGCAAAGAAGGCATGGGTTACGGGGATCGAACGGGTACCTTTTGCGGGACACCCGAATTCCTCGCTCCCGAAGTCCTTACGGAGACCTCCTACACACGCGCTGTTGACTGGTGGGGTCTGGGTGTCCTCATTTTCGAAATGCTCGTCGGAGAGGTAAGGTTGTTTTTTTTTTTGTTTTCTGAAAGAGGAAGTAGCCGTTAGGTGCCTATGGAAATAGATACAATTGCAATTTTGAAAGGCAGCCGTCCTTTATATATTTTCTGCTTCGCAGTCGCCCTTTCCCGGAGATGACGAAGAGGAGGTTTTCGACAGCATCGTCAATGACGAAGTTCGCTACCCTCGATTCCTCTCCATCGAAGCTGTGGCAATCATGCGAAAACTTCTTCGCAAACACCCCGACAGGCGGTTGGGAGCCAGTGAAAAAGATGCCGAAGACGTGAAAAAGCAGCAGTTCTTCCGTACTGTAAACTGGGATGATCTGCTCCGGAGGAAGATTAAGCCTCCGTTTGTCCCTACTGTCGTAAGTATTCTTGTTCGTATATTGTACATAATATATCCCTGTCTTTACTCTTTAGTCGTAATATTCATTTTGTGTCGGGGAAAGCATCCCTCAGCTACAAAGTGCATAGGCGAGACGTCAAAATTTTGTTTGATATATCTAGTCACATTTACAAAATATAATAAAATATTTGCTTTCCAATAAAATTATTCGTGCGAATCAAATTGTTGTAACGCCCTCCCAAACGTTTGATGCTACAGGAACTTATTTGTTCTTTTCCTCAGACTTCTTCCGAAGACGTGAGCAACTTTGATGAAGAATTCACAACGGAGAAACCGGTTCTAACGCCCCCCAAAGACCCGCGGCACTTAAGCGATGCAGACCAGCTACTCTTTAAAGAATTCAATTACATGGCAGATTGGTGCTGAGGAAACCCGGACGATGTTTCCATCCACAAGAATAAGTTCCAGACTTGGGAAATAAACAGAGCGCTTCCTCTTCCTCCTCCCGGTCCGGTTTTTGAAGAACGTTCCTCCCACGCAATTTGACGAGATCTGAGGCCCTTTTTTTTATGCCCCATCGAATGAGCGAAGAAGCCAACTTCCTCTTACACCTCTTCCTCGGTAGTTGCTCCCTGTGGTAGAAAGTCGCTTCAAAGGAGCCCACTACTGCCCTCCAGCTGTGAAGGAAACGACGAAGAGGTTTCGTTGAGGACAGAGGCGCGGACGCACTCAGCCTCCGCATTTCTCCGTTCTCGTCAGTCTCGATGCATTGCTAAATATTGCTCAAAAGGTGCAATGGAGTAGTGGCTCGAACCCGTTTTTAGGAGCAGCTGATCAATCTTCGCTATCAGTCAGTGCACATCACCTTTGTTTTCATCTACATAAATCTTATTTAGAAAATAAACACGAAATTAATGTGTGCAAAATTTGCCATTAGAAAGCATGTCGACTTCCGACTGGCTTTGAAATACATACACACACACACATATATATTTTTCTAGTATATTTTCAGCTTACTGTTTTCAGATTTCCTAAAATGGCATTCACTTATTATTACTAATTGCAACCTTATAATAAATACAACCGCGTTTTTCTTGATGTGACCAATGAAAAGTAGTGTAAATACCGTGATTATGATCATTATTGTCGTTCTACTGATCCTGATCCCTTTTACTCCCAACTCCCTACCACCCATTACATGAACCATTAGATCATCTAAGGCCAAATACATATACATCTGGTGCTTCCTTCCAGAACTACCGGCTGATAATCACCGGTGAGAGATAAAAGTAGGCTAATTTGTAGACCTTTTTTTGTCTATTAATGGTAGAGTATTATGCAAGTCGTGACTGACCAATTTGTAACGGTAGAATTCCCGTCCAAACGCTCCCTAACCCTTCCTGTGTGATATACGAGAGGCCTTCTCTGTGTGAACACTTGTTATATTGAATGAAATTTTACTTTGTGATAATTTAAAGATGAAATATGTATAGTTGGAATTTGGAAAATAAAATTAACATATCTAATCTCACTACTCCAAATACTCAATTTTAAAGAATGTTATATAGCTTTATAAATATTCAAAGTGTATATATAAAAATATATAAATATACATATCTGATATAAAATGTTTGAGAATGACAATAATGAAGATACACACAAACATAAGCTGACTAACCTCTATATCTGTCTACATTCCTTCTTTTCATCTCATCCTTGGCTATTCCTTTACCGTCGCATTCTTAATCCTGCAGTTATTGGTGAGTTAAAACTTAATGGATTTCCGCGATACTGTAATTTGTTCACTTTAATTATTATAACTATACCCTTTACCCTTAAATGTATCATTTTTATTTCTCATCCACAAATGAGCATTTGAACCTGGTCGCCGCCTTAACTATTACTATTAGATTCATTATGGTTATTATTATTTTGTAGCCTTTCTCTTAATGCCCCAAGAGCTGCCAAACAGGGCTATGTTGCCATAAGAAATATGTAATTACGCTCTGTAAAAAAATTAATATGCCTAAAATATCTTTTTCGTGTCTAGTTCCGCATCCTTAGATGTAAATTTTTCTTCGTTTTTTTTTTTTTTTCAGTTTGACGCCGTTTTGTGCATGATTAACTTATTTTAGAATAAATATAATGACTACAGCGCTGCGACCTCCTCATTTGTTATACTAAGGTAAAATCAGCTTGACGTGTATATAACTTGTTTTTGCATGAGGAGCAAGCTATTTCGTAATCACGTCTTCAATAAATTTATATTAAAATTATAGTGGGTTTTTTTCTCTTTAAAACTAATTATAGGCGATTACATTGCCACTTGCGCATTGATTTGTAGCAACAGATATGAATTATGTACCTAAGTAAATCTGGAGGAGAATCAAGAAGAGAGGGGGAATGAATTGGTAATGACAATAAGGAGCAAAGATATGGTATAGCAACAATCTCACCCGTCTATATTCCACACGGCAGAGCATCATGCCAAACAAACATCGTAGTAGAAACACGCGCACATGCAAACTGGAGCTTGAAAGCCCTAAGCGGTCGAGGGAATCGACTAAGGTCTTGGTAGCAGAGTAGGACAATATTTTAAGCGGTTTAATGCCCTCTTTCACTTATATTATTTATCCGAGCAAAGATATGGTATAGCAACAATCTCACCAGTCTATATTCCACACGGCAGAGCATCATGCCAAACAAACATCGTAGTAGAAACACGCGCACATGCAAACTGGAGCTTGAAAGCCCTAAGCGGCCGAGGGAATCGACTAAGGTCTTGGTAGCAGAGTAGGACAATATTTTAAGCGGTTTAATGCCCTCTTTCACTTATATTATTTATCCGAGTATAAAAGATAACCAACCGACGCATTCACCACTTACAAAAAGGAAGATTTTAGATTGGTGCAAACTAAGTCGATGAAGACGTGCTATTATTATCAAAGATAATATTAGGTCAAGAAATTTGTTTTTTAAAAAGGAAACTAAAATAGTTTTTAATATAAAAAGAGAAACAATTCAGCAAAATAGTTTCTATCACTATTGACAACGTCTCCCATCGTTTGAGCAGTGGTCCCCTTCCTCCTCTGCGATCTTTCTTGGGTTGCCTGCGGGCGGGCTCCGTCTCGAGGGGTGAGGTTAGCTGAATTGCCTGTGATGAAGAGGAATTCTATCACTCCCTTCTCCCCCCCCCCCTCCCCACCTACAATATTATTAACTTCCTGAGCACTCTACACTGACTACATGACAGGAATACGGGCAGCTCTTCGGACTACTTGGCAAAGAAGATGGGAGACGATCGAAGGGAACTTAAAGTTGCGTGCCATTGCGCCGCGACTGTTCCCATGGACCTATTCCCCAATGCCGCGACCGCTTCAGGTCGCTTTCTGTCGTCTCCGAATCGAATACGCTCGTGTGACGCATCTCTATTTGATGGAGCGCTCTATTGTGACGACTGCGTCGTCCCCCAGACTGTTCGGCACATTATTGTCGAATGTCCCAGTCTGGGTGATCTTCGCGCACGTTACCTGTCCCGGTACCGGGATTTGCGGGGTTGCTACCACCTGTCCCTTGTACTCGGGACGAGTGCGTGCACATTGACTGGTGGACTTGTTGACTTTTGGGGGGAGGCCGGCCTTCTCCCTATTATTTAAGCAGGGGTTTTTTTTTCCTTTAGGTTGCACGCTCCTGCGCCGGGGGACACCTTCCCCCGACGCAGGAGCTTGCTTCCTTTCCTCCTTTTTAGGGTGTTTTTCGTCTCTTTAATTTTATTTTAAAGTAGCCTAGAACTAGGCCAGTTTTAATACGGCGACTAATGCCCAAGTAGGCAGTCGCCAGATGAGCTCTTAAAAAAAAAAATCCTGAGCACTCCGAGCCATGCCATAAGACCCATTCAACACTCCCTATAGCGACGCTGCACAGCCCAGGCATGCTCCGTCTGTACCCTAACACTCTATGAACTGTCAAATTACTCCCGTCACATAATACCTATTGAGCCATCCTAGCATATTTGGTTCAGGCACCCATTGAGTCTTCCTGATAGTGACGTAGCAACAAACTTAATCGACCGTAAATCCCAGAGCCCTCCCGCAGCACCCAATAAGTGATGTAACCGGCTCGGGTTCTATTATCGAATTCCTCAGCCATTCATCTACCCGCATCTCTCACGGCACAGCCATCTTTACCAATGGCTCCCGTTTATTATATTGCTCATCTGCGGTCGTTTTGTAGACGATGCCTCGGCGCTCACTTTCCTTCCGTTTTCACGCGGGTGTTTGTCGTACACGGCAGAGCTGTTCGCCACCCGGGACGCACACCATATCATCTCTTCTTAAATTGGGAAAACATCGTTTTCCACGTAGAAAATAATTTATAGCCATGCACCACTTATCTTTCCGTCTGTGTTAGTTTTCTATTAACACGTTTTCCTTGGCTATATATCAACCTCGCCAACTAAGGTTTTTGTGACAAATATGTCATCTTGGAAGATTATAAAAAGTTTTCCTCATCATGATGTATAGCCATGCAGCACCTTAGGTAAATTAAACTTAGGAAAATAATTTATAGCCACGCGCGGGCTATGAGTTTCTGCTGGCTTCCCTCCAACTTGGGGTACCTGACAATTAATCAGCTGACCAAGCTGCTCAGTTAAATTCTGACCCAGCTCCCCGCAGGGGTGTACCTGGAAGAGCTGCACGTCTTCCCGGTCGCAGAGCAAATTAGGGAAGCCCTGTCACTGGTTTGACTCGAACACACTGATGGGTTACTCTACACTATCTCCTCAACCTTTTATCTAACTACACTTGGTACCAGGAGGAACTGTTCTCACCCGGATAGGGTGCAAATTAAGGAGGCACCATCACTGCATTGGACCGAACTAATTGACGCACGGGCCACCGAGGACCCATAACTAAGTATGATTTGTTTGGAGGTAAATGAATAATTGTAGAAGGAATGATTACCGACCTTTATACGAAGAAAGCTGCGAGTCGAGTGGGCGGGATAGCATGCTATTTTGATCGAGCTGGGAACGTGTGTTTGTTTTTTGTGTTAAATTTAAGAGATTTGTTTGGAACAGTATACGTTAATTGAATTGACAAGTAAAATAAATGAATTAATTAATTATTAAGTTTAACATAAAATGATTTAATTTACAAAAGTTGAAGTAAATTAATTGAAAGATTAAATTGACAAAGTTAAAGTAAAATAATTGAATGATTAAATTAACAAAGTTAAAGTAAAATAATTGAATGATTAAATTAACAAAGTTTAAGTAAAATAATTGAATGAATTTTATACATAATAAATGATGATATATATATTTAAGTTTCCCAGGAGGTTTTTATTATAGGAATGCCCAGAGGCATTGCTATAACCTAATCTACTTATCTTATTGTACATTCGTTGATTCTTGAATATATTTATATGTGTAATTGTCTTTCTTAAAGCCGAGTTCATTATTTCAAAATTTACTTCGCTGTCATCTTAGGCCCAAAAACTATCCGCCTACAACTTCGATCCAACAAATTTATGGTTATGGTTTTCGAAACGCTATTTAGGCTGATTTATTAACATATAATAAATAATATGAATAACCATATACTATATAACTCATATAAAGTTGAGTATAAAAGGGGGTTCGAACTCGCGCAGTGCAGTCACGTTCTACCGTCGAGACACCTACTCGGAGCGCCTGCCCAACCAGGATGGTTAGCCCGTCGACCCCTGACCCAACCATCGTTTTAAAAATAGCCGGTTAACCTCGGAAATTTACCGGTTGGGAACGCAAAGACTCCCACTCCGGCTCAGGCACCTACCAACCAACACAGGCAGGACCAGCTATGGGGCGCGCCCCCTGACGGACAGCTCTGATCCACCGAGATCGACAAACAAACGTAGATGTAAGGACGATGCAGAGTGAAAGAGAATTGGTACAGAAGACGAAGTAGGGGTTAGTAGAAGGAGAAAAAGGATGCCAAGCTGGGGCCGGACGGGGCGCTGAGTCCCGTCAGCACGGTGGCCAGGATAGCAAATCGCCGTGCCCCTTACGGGGTATTACTACATCATACATTTCTCTCAATATCAGAAGACATTTCTGCAATACGCCTGTGAACTGTATTGTTGGGCAGAAGAGGTACCTTATTTATTTCCATTGCTGCATCATTTCCCAGCATCGTCTCGAAAATCTTTTTGTACGCAGGCAAAATAAGTGACTCGCCTAAAGTATGAGCTTTCATATTTTTAGCTATCAATTCTGAGACTTCATAAAAAGCTATTTGAGCTTTCTCAGAAAAAGTCATTACACTTTTAAAACAACTTGCAGCTTTTGTTTGCTGTTCCGACAATCTTTTGAAATAACTGCCAGATTTACCTTGTAAATGAGAGTGTTTAGTTTTAATATGTTCGCTAAGTTTACTAGGAAGTAATGGTTTATTTGACATTTTACACCCACATACTAAATATAACGGCAATGGGTGATCTTCACTTCCAGTAAAAGTAAAACCAAACCTCAAATAACTTTCATCGTATTTACGAGTAAGTTGAGGTTTTGCTTTCTTCCTGGTGGAGCTTTCTACATTTAAGTTTTGCTCACTTTCGGGATCACATTCATCAAAATCATGCTTCTTTTTAAAAATTTATCCATTTAGTATGGGTGTATTTATGTGAAATTAAATAATAAGTACAAGACTTCCACTCTCAACAGTCAACGTTTATTACGACTCACCACGAGTCAGAGTTGACAGATAAATTTTTTAATATAAAGCCAATTAATACTTAAAAATGCTAGAAACCCCCGAACATTTTAACATGCTTCAATAAACTGTTAAAACAAAAACTAACGGATGACCGTTAGTTTTTGTGCATGGTTCTAGTGTTAAACCCAGCTCTAAACATTGTACAAAGCACTCAAAACGATTTCAGACGTTTTGCTTCAGCTGCTGTTAGCATTTATCATATATGGTCATAACGACAACTGAGGCAATGAGACTGAAATTATCATTAAACTAACGTTACTAAACAATATAGTAAGTGACACAAAAAAATATATATTTAAATCAAATCATAGGTATTTGTTTTTTTTTATCGACGATTGAAAATTAATGAAAGATCCTTCGTTTTATAGTAAATAATTTTAATCACTAATAAACTTGTTTAATGAAGGGGTAGGTCTTGTGGTACTTTTGTAATTGATGGCAACTCATGCCTAACCCCCAATTTTTTGTTTGAATCTCTCGTGAAATGATATAATGTAGTACTATATATTATTATTTTTTTCATATATCTGGACACATCATTCTGTGATGCCCCAGGGCACACCTAGACATCTCTTGGGAGCACCAGTGCGCCCGGGCGCATATTTTGAGAACCACTGAGCTAGAAATTTATTTACAAATCGAGTAGTAATGGGTTTAGCAAAAGTTCTGTTACACTATTTTTTTTTACCTTTCGAGAGGTTTAAGTGTGATAGGAAGAGTTCCGCCAAACAAACTTAAAGTTCTACTTTTCAAGGACGTGTCTAAAAACGTCTTTACCATGGTGTGTAGTTGTGGCGAGATGGAAGTCAAAAGGTTCAAGAAATCTGCTCTCCTGCGCGAGGACCGCGACAAGTCCGAACTCACTAAGCAGCTCAACGCCAGCCGGATGACCGTCAAGGAGTGGCTCAAGAAGGGAAAAGGCATCAAAGATCGACCTCGTTCAGGCAGATCTCAAGTTGTCAGCTGTTAGAAAGACCTCGAAAGTGCAACGAAGATTAAAATGACTACGCCCACGAAAAACATCTGTGTCCACAGTCTCCATCCAGAGCTAAGGAGGTAAGGAGGAAGGGGGCATTTCTTTTTTTTATTAAAGAGCTCATCTGGCGACTGCCTACTTGGGCATTAGTTGCCGTATTAAAAACTGGCCTATAACTAGGCTACTTTAAGATAAAATTAGGATACCACCCCCCCCCCCCAAAAAAAAAGGGAAAGGGAAGTGAGCAGTAAGCAAGCTCCTGCGTCGGGGGAAGGTCCCCCCAGCGCAGGAGCGTGCGACCTATAAGAGGAAAAAAAAAAAAAACCCTGCTTAAATAATAGGGAGAAGGCCGGCCTCCCACCAAAAGTCAACATGTCCACCAGTCAATGTGCACGCACTCGTCCCGAATACAAAGGACAGGCGGTAGCGACCCCGCCCATCCCGGTACCGGGACAGGTAATGTGCGCGAAGATCACCCAGACTGGGGGACGACGCAGTCGTCGCAAAAGGGCGCAGGCGAGCGCTCCATCAAATAGCGATGCGTCACACGAGTGTGTCTGATTCGGAGACGACAGAAAGCGACCTGAAGCCGTCGCGGCATTGGGGGATAGGTCCATGGGAACAGTTGCGGCGCAACGGCATGCAACTTTAAGTTCCCTTCGACCGTCTCCCATCTTCTTTGCCAAGCAGTCCGAAGAGCTGCCCGTGTGAGGAAGAGCGAAACGCTGGTCCGGTCGCAGAGTCCTCGCGGACTCTTTGGCGCCCTCATTCCCTACATGTCCCGCAACCCAGCAGAAGATAATCTCGACATCCGCCCGGATCACCAAAACCGTGGCGTCACGGATATCGCGACCTAGGGGATGCGGAGATTCCAATGCCCCGAGAGCACTCAGGGCGCTTTGTGAGTCACTATAGATCACAATCCGGTCTCCGAACCGGGCACGTCGCGTAATCTCCCGTACCGAGTGGTGTATTGCCACCAGCTCGGCCGTGAAGACAGACGCAGCGCCTGGTAGAGCCCCGCTGACTTCAAACAGAGGGGATACGGCGTGGAAGCCGACCCCCTCTTGGGACTTGGAGCCATCCCTATACACTGGCACGGTTCAAGCGTGACACGAGGTGTGCTCCAAAAAGGTCGAACGCAATACTCTCGGCGCTGTACAAGCTTTGGGAGCAGAGGCGTGGCGACAAATAGCCAAATGTGGTACCCTCCAGGGTGGCGTCCTGGGCAGAACCAGGGGCGTCAGGAAGGCGGCAAGAGTTTGAGGTGCGTGAAAAGGCTTCTGATCATCGACCGTATGGGCGAAGAACGTCGGGAGCACTGCCATCGCCTTCTCAACGAATTTAATTCATGGCAATCAATTTCTCATTTTTTTTCTGATGAAAAAACCTTTACGGTCGAACCATTCACCAATAAGCAGAACGACGGCGTGGTAAGCTTCGGTCTGGACGTCTGTCTCAGAGGTCCGTTACGTGTCCACGACCAAGCACTCGGCCGATTAAAGGGACATCTTGACCATGTAAGTCCTGACCTAGGTGAGAAAGATCACTGTGGCGGCTGACGTCTTTCAGCAGAACGGTGCCTCGGGCCAAGACCGTGCAATAGTGGTTGGGGTCGAACGAATTTTGGTCGCCGCAATCCCCCTCGAATATAGCGTGCGGGTGTATGTCAAGGACAAGGCCTGCACGGGTCCGGCACAGCAATATCGACGAGCTGAAGTCATCAGTCAACCGCGTGTGGGACAGCAGGAGGAATGAATTCGTCCGCAACGTTCGCGCGGCCTTCAGGTTTTGCCTGGAGCGCATGCTCACCGCCGAAGTCGGCAACATTGATTGATATTACAATTTAAACACAGGTTAAATAAAAATGTGTCTAACTGCATCAAAACTATAATTGTCCTTTGTTGAGATCGTCGTAACGTGTAACAAGATTTTTGC
This sequence comes from Ceratothoa steindachneri, assembly GCA_963969495.1. Lineage (NCBI taxonomy): Eukaryota > Metazoa > Arthropoda > Malacostraca > Isopoda > Cymothoidae > Ceratothoa > Ceratothoa steindachneri. Next base: position 97,606,977 of record OZ018330.1, read on the forward strand.
AACACCCGGTAGTGTCCTCCCTGCGGAGTTTTAATAATTTATTGGCTAGATTTATGAATGAGGATGCTAGGTGGGGCTGAACTTGAGGATGGGAAGAGGAGCTGCTTTGTATAAGCTATTGATGAGCTTTTTTCAGAGTACTACTTTTCTTATGTTCTTGTATTCTTACACGCTGTTTTAGATTTGGTGATTCAAAACTTTTTAAAAATAACCTACGAAATCGGTATACCGGAGAGACGCCTTCCGTCATACGATTATTACCCCCCCTCTCCCATCACCTCAGAATGGGCTCTATGTCCAAGAGGCCTTTGGCCTGAATAATATCTTATATTCACTCTCAATTCCTTTAGGTTTAAATTTTAATAAAAATGTCACCTTTGGCAACTCCATTCTTCTTCTCCTGCTCTGTATTGGTCTTGTAAATAGGCAGAGCTTTCGAAATGTATACTGTTTTTCTCTTTCCTGTGGGTTAGATCTGCACAAGTTCATTTGTGTAGATAAAAAGTGGTTACAAGCGTGTATGTAGGGTAGAAAGAACACCCATACCGTCTTCGAGGGAGCTTCCTAAAAGTCGACTACGCCCGGATAGTGAGCTACTAGTCTGGGAAGCAGGCACATCGTCCAGACATGCCAGGAGTACTGCTGATGCGCGCCAACCCCATCATCATGAAAAAGCATATATAATAAAGAAAAAAAAGTAGTAGGTGATAACAATTAAACATAGTTTCTTCAATTTTTTTTTAATTCTTTTTTCCTGTGAAAATTTTGCATGCAAAATATCAGACCCAAAATTCACAAATATAAAACCTTGGTAGAATCTATTAGGGTAGATCACTTCGTTCGGGAGCAGCAATGCACTTTTAACAAAGGCAAGGGAATCAAGGAATGGGAAGAGGCGATGCCATTGGGGTGAGATCGCAACGGCTAGAAATAACGTATCGTTGCAGTCGTCAATTATTCTGAGCGTCAATTCCAGGCGATGATTTCAACTTCCCCCGGAGAAGGCAACTCCTTCGAAAAGGTCGAGGAGGCGCCTTATTTCTCTTCTGGTTCAAAGATTAAGAAAAAGTTTTCCAATGCAAAAAAAGAAAATGGAGACTAAAGGATTAGTGGTCAAAATTATTTATTAACACCACCTGTTCCTTTTGAGTGGTGTTTCCCTCGATTGGATTACTCTGTATGTTGTGTCACCCGTCTTTCTCTCGTCCCGAAGACAAGATCCGCAAGATCAAAAAGATAAGCACTGGTATCCCGAAGACACCAGAGGGAATCGTTAGGTGGGAGTGGTATATTTGTGTGTGGGGGGGGGGGAAGGGGACAGGTGTCCGGGTAGTATTGTTTTTTGACACTAATCAGCAAACGCTGGTAGAGTGTGTAACATAAAAGAAACAAATTGAAAACGAAAAAATCCCCAAATAAGGAATGAAGGAAGAGCATGATCAGGTGCCGGAGGGAGATGCGCTTCCTCAGGGACCAGAGCATGTACCCCAAAACCACAAAAAATATATACAATGGAGAAGGATTGATTCCTCTTTAAAAAAATCCTCTCGAGTCCATAATTCAGTTATCACGAATCCGTCCTGCGTAAAAGGCACAAGCGGTAGCGATCCCGCTAGGTGACGTGGCCGAAGATCCCCCATACTGGAGCATTCGACAAGAATGTGCGGAAGTCTGGGGAGGGACAGAGCTTTAAGGTAAGTGCTCCACAAGAGGAAGCTGCGTCCAGCGAATGTGGATGATTCGACAAAGGCGATAGAAAATGACATGAAACCGTCGAGAATTGGTGGGGGGGAGGGGGAATTAGAGCGCCCAATGACGCAACTTTAGGTTTCCGTCGGCTGTCTTACATCTTCTATGTGGCTAAAAAAACAACAAAAACAAATAAAAAGGAAAGGAGGCAACCGAAGGAAGCGCACTCCGGCGTCTGGGGTAGGCCTGCCTCCCCAGGCGCAGGAACAGGCGACCTACATAAAACAGTCAAAGTGGAGGAGGCTAGCACAGGCCCGTAGGCCTTTTTAAGTTTTCGGTTCTCCATAATTACATATATCTAACGTTGGGGATGAAGTGATAAGAAAAAGCCACTTACCAGCCAGTTCGTTATTAGCTACCTCGACTAGCAAGCCAACAAAACTTGAAAAGTTCAGAGTCCATAAGTAGCATTATTGTTGTAGTTTTTTGAGTTGAGATTATAGGATTTTGTTATGATAATACATACAAACACTTGTATTTTTATCATAAAAGTAATTTAGAAAATGATATTTAATATAATCAGTTTGGAAATAGAATTGCAAATGGGTTACCGTGATTTTAGGATTGCCCTCTTGTGAAGATGGTGTCTGCTACAAAATTACAGAATTTTACTATACAGTCAGTTCTTATAACTAGTAAGCCAACCAGGCAGTTCACAAAATCAAAGTGGTAATATGAAGCTGGAGCCACGGACAAAATAACCTCTTCCAGAAGATATCTTTGAGTAAATGTACATGCTTTCTTGCTGTGTAATGTTTCACACAAGGGAAAACTTCTCCATTGTGTGTAACTGAAATCATATTATTATTTTAGGCTAATTTTTTTTGGGGGGGGATGGCACAAGTCGGTGTGCATGTACCAGTCTAGGGTACACGAATAAGCGGTAACGACCCCGCTCGTCCGGGTACCGGGCCAGGTAACATGCGCGAAGATCACCCAGACTGGGACATTAAAAGAGAAAGTGCCGAACAGTCTTGGCAATAAGGCGTAGGGAAGTGCTCCATCAAATGGCGGTGCGTCCCGCGAGTGTATAAAATTCGGAGACGACAAAACGAAACCTGAAGTCGTCGCGGCATTGGGGGATAGGTCCATGGGAACAGTCAGGGTGCAATGGCACGCAACTTTAGGTTTTCCTCGATCGTCTCTCATCTTCTTTGCCAAGCAGCAGGGAGAGCTGCCCGTATTCCTGCCATGTAATCGGTGTGAGGAAGAGTAAAACGCTGATATGGACGCTGAAAACGCTGATAATGGAGTAGTCTCCCCAGAGGGGTGTATATCGTTCAAATCTCCGAGCAAGAGAAAGGGCCTCGGCAACCGTGCCACGAGGTAAATGTACGTGGAAATAACAGTATACCTCCTTTCCTGGGGCAGCTGCACAGCTACTGCCTGGAAAGAGGTATCTAAAGCAGAGAAGAACGGAGACCATCCAAGGTGTAAATCGCGCATCCTCCTACCCGGCCCCCATTACGTGGTGGTGACGTCGCAACACCCTTATACCTCGGGAGGGTGGGCAGGAGGCACGCGCCCAGCATGGTCTCCTACAAAAAGATAGCTAACGGGAAACGGAAGGAGACGAGCCTCCGCAGCTCGTCCCAGTTGGCCCGAAGTCAGCGGCAATTCCAGGCCTAGCTGGGAGATGCGGGGGCCCGCTTCGAAGAGAAGACCCTCACGGGAATTGCCGTACCCTTCTCCGAAGCAGAACTCGGGGAGCTGTCGCCTTCGAGGGCTTATCGGGGAAGGTTGGGCTCACCATGCGTCTTTTCTCTCTCCGCCTCAAAACCTTAAGCTGGCGGGGCGGCTTCGGAGGCGGGGGTCACTCTTTTGGAGGATCAACTGTCTCCGAGCCACCCAGCCTACCACAGAAAGAGACTAAACTCCTTTAGTGCTGTCCTCCTTTCGGGTGGCAGCTTTAGGAGCCCCGGAAAATGGTCTCATGACCAGCTTCACGGGTGTTGCCTCCTGTGCATCTAACGACTCGTTGGAGGCACGCGGCTGTTTCGCATTACGGGAAGCGGTACCAGGGGAGTACCTGGGATGGGTAGAACCCGGAGAAGGGTTCCGAATGGGCGCGCAAATGACCGTGCTCGTAGGCCTGGAGGGGCCAGAAACAGAGGGTGTAATCTTAAGATTGAAGCATAAGATGTCCCAGGCAGAGCCGGGCGCGCCACGACCAAGTCCTTAGCCTCATAAAACGAGATGATCCTGGACCTGAACGTCCAGGATTTCCTTCTCAAGGAGATGCGCACCACATTTCTTCGAAGAAGCGAGGTGCGGCTATCCGCAATTGACACACTGCCACACACTATTTGGACTTATCGTGTGCGGCCTTGGAACAACTTACACAGACTTCGAGTAACCCTGACGTTGCGCGTCTACAGGAGCGAAGTATGGCCGAAGCAGTAACAGTAGTAGCACCTCCACGGCAGTGGCACAAATGCCTTCACGCGGTAGCGATACCAACCAGCACGCGCCGACTCAGGGAGCTTGTCACAGTCGAACGTGACGAAGAGTGTAGGGGTGGGTCTCGAGGCCCCTCCCTGTTTTCTCATCACACGTTAGACCTTGTCGGACCCATGGTCTGCCAGCTCTAAGGTGATTTCATCTATGGAGTAGTCCACGAGTTCTCTCGCATAAACTACTTTCACGAAGTTCATGGTAGAGTGCTGAGTCACACTCACCGGCAGCCATCAAGTGTCCGAATGGCACTAATCATTGTGGCCTCGGAGGGATTCGACGCATTCGCCAGAAAGCTACCATATGAGAAACGGGTCACCTTCGGCTCTCTACCAATCACGCTAGCTAAGGCTCTCCTCTGATGGATCATGTTGCCCTTAGCCAAAATGCTGCCATCAGTGGAGCAAATAACTAAAAAGTGTTTGAAGCCAGCGGGCTCGAAAACGACAGGTAGCTTCCGAATGAGGCGCCCCGATGTAATGGCACTTTTAGTCTAGTCTGGGACCAACAACCTTGGGGAGCACCGGAGCCGGACGTGCCGATCTTGGCTTGGTCGCATACCGAAACTGCAACTACCCCGCCCGTCCTCGCGGGTCCCGCGGAGGGAGAGGATCTGCAAGTCTTTTTTTATTCTTCTTTGGAGAGGGTGGCGACGAAAGGACCCGCTTCTCCCCTCCGCCGGCAGGAGCCCCTAGGCCAGATGGCCGGCCTCGGCAAGATCCTTCTTTGAAATGGAGGTCTTGGCTGTCACAGGGGCACCAGCCGTCTGAGGAGGACCTTTCACAGGGGCGGACTCAGGTTCAGTCCTTGGCACCGAGTAAGCCTCCTATCAGTTAAGAGAAGTTTGGAGCGTCCTCTGAGATAGTGCAGTGGGGAAAACCTCCTTTCCTACTGTGGAGCTACCCGAGGGCGGCTCCGTCGGTGGTGAAGGGGAAGTGGAGAGTTTTTTTTTATATTTCCATCATTGGGCATTGGTGCCCCTATAGTTTACACGGGATGCAAACGATAATCACCCCCACGCAGTGGCCGGATCTGCGAGGGGGTAAACACGGGGCCGGCAGAACCATCTGCCGCCATTTAGGACCGCACCTTTCCGCCCAGTGGCCGGGCAGCCCTTCGGCGTGGCGGCTCCACCTTGGGGTGGGCGTAAAATCGATAGAGATTGAAAGAAGAGAGAAAGGGGTATGTGAGGAAGATGTGGGTGGGGCTGAAGCTGGTTGTTAAAAACCCACCATCTCAAACTGGAGCTCAGGGGTGAGGGAACGTTGTCCTCTCCCCCCTCAGCCCCGATCCGGCATAGTTGGGTGAGAGGAAGCTGGTCGGCGTCTACCCTGTTGAATTAGAGGCCCACCAGAGAAAGTTGTGGGAGAGGTTGTAGGGTAGAAAACACAGGCTGTCAGAAATAAGAAGAGGCTACGCTGGGGACGGACGGAGCGCTGAGTCCCACCGTACAGCGACCAAGAAGGAAAATCGCCGCGTCCCTTACAAGGGCTCAGAGGTGTCAAGGGGTGTTGACCCCTCCCCCCTGAGTCCAGATCTGGGATAGTTGGGTGAGAGGAAGCTGGTCGGCGTCTACCCTGCTAAGCTAGAGGTCGACCAGAGAATGTTGTGGGAAAGGTTGTTGGGAGGGTGAGGAAGCAGGGTGTCATAAAAAAAGGAGAAGAAGCTAAGCTGGGGCCGGGTGGGGCGCTGAGTCCCGTCAGCACGGCAGCCAGGAACGCAAATCGCCCTGCTCTTTATGGGGCCTCCTTTCGGGCGACACCTTTACGAGCCCCCGAAGATGGCCTCATGACCAAGGGTGGGTTTACCTCCTAATAGTTTAATGATTCGGGAAGGTGCGCGGCCGCTTCGCCTTACGGGAAACGGTCACGCGGGATAGGGGGAGGGGAGCCCTGGTTTTAGTCGATGCTGGGTATGATGAACCCTTGGTGCCACCGCTAGCTATACAATGGGGGCGTCCGAATGGTCGCGGAAGCGATCGTGCTCGTAGGCCTCGAGGTAACAGCAGCAAAGGGTCTTTTTTTTAATATTGAAGCGTAAGACGGCGCAGTTAACACTGGGAGCGTCAGGACAAAGCCCTTCACCGCTTGCACTTGTGCAACGATGAACCCTGACCAAAGGTTGCCCAGTGGACCAGTCATTCCCCAAAGTCCTCAGCTCTCAAATGAGCAACCATAGAGAGAGGGCAACAGGGTGGACTTCTTACTTGGTCGGACTAATCAAGAGGATGGCCAGGACCTGAATATTGACAGCCAAGTCAGTAAAGCCCGCCCGCCATAAGCAGAACAATCTTATGCATTTGAGAATGGCAAAACCAATCTTCCCAATGCACTTGACCTCTAAAGTCCTGTTCTCTAGTGACCTGCGAGCGTTACAGGGCATTATTTATAGAGGTTCCAAAGCCTCTTTTCTGACACAGGTTGAGGGGTTAGTCATAGAAAAAAAAAGGGAATGCTGAGGGAACAAGAACTAAAGGCAGTGATGGGGCTTCGTTAATTTGCACTCAGGCTGATATGACATGCATCTCCTCCACCTCCAGGTACCTAGTGTAAAAGGCTACGTATGTTACCTCACTAAAGAGGAATTGTCTCAATAGTGTGGAATGATCCATCTCCTGATATATGCTTGCTCACTCCCTGGGTGTCTTCATGTATACCTTAAGCACCCACTTCTTCTCTCACACTTTTCCTTAGTTGATATACAGGCGATTTGTGAAAGCCCATATTTTCGGAGAGCACCATTCAAAAAATGCCTATTATATGGAATTATCCTTTGAGACATTAGTAAAGCAGAATCCTCAAATCTCTACCTATTCTTTACCTGATACAGGCATTGACCCGCACCTTGCATACCCCATATAACAATGGGGAAACCAAATAATGCCGATACCTTGATTCCTAGCCCAAATATCAACTGCCGTGACAAAATTTAAACATTTTTTTTTTTCTTAGTGTAACATAAATTCTATCATGAAAATACTCACTACTCTTATCTTTATATTTGGTCACCATGAAATACTCCTGCAAAACATGAGAATCATAAAGGATACATTTGTTCCTGAAGCTTATAAACTGGTTTCATAGACTTGCTCAATTCCTCACACTTGGCCATCAACTGATACATCGACTGAAAGAAACAAAGATCAGAACTTAACAAAAATGAATACTGAAGAATCCAATAGGATTTAATTTTTCTCAATAACAAGGTGAAATACCACACATACAGTGCTCGACAAAAGTTTAGGCCGGGTGAGCGGGGTGGACTAAACTTATGTTTAAAAAAGAATGGTATAGATGAGGGTGATTTAATTTAGTCAGAAGTTTGGGACGGGGCGACTTCTCTACATCCCTCAGTTTCCTGCTCAGCCTGCCAGCATGTGCTCAGTGTCAGCTTGTCCGCAGTAGTGAGAGGACTGTATTGTTGTGTTCTCCTGACTGACACCATTTTGTGACTGGGTTTTGTAGTTTGGGAGTGTTTGTGGCCTTATTATGGAGAAAGCGAGGCAGTTACAAGGGAAAGACATCAGCACTCTCTCCAAGCTGGAGAAGGAAATTAGGGCTTGTTGGGATGCTATACCTTCCCAGAAGCTACATGATCTTGCTATGTCCATGCCACGATGCCTGAGGGATGTCAAGATACGCAAAGGATGCCCAACAAAGTATTAAGGGTAAGATTAATATTTTTTAGGACACTTTTATCATTCTGAAACTTGTCTGACACGCAGCTGGCCTAAACTTTTGTCGAGCACTGTAGGTAAGGAGAAATCTTTAAAGTGGTGAAGATAGGCGAAAATGTGAGTGAAAGATATACTATGGCAAATCATCCTACAGATATTGGGACCAGTAAGAGAAACTGCTAGGAAGGTCCACACTCTTCCAGGTCAATTGTAGCATGATTGCCCATGCTACATCTAACATACCTTTACAAGTGAATAAAAGGATAAAAAGGCTTGTAAAGAAAGTGGTAAAAAAATGGTAAATGGAAATGTAAGTCTCCATGCCCCACCTTCCTTGTAGGCTAATGCCACAGAATGCTAATAGAGTACAGTTGGTCTGTTGGATAATTAGGGGAGAGAGGATCCTGGGTTAAGGATCACCTGAAGGACTAGGGAGAGAGCATACTAAGTCCTACACATTTAGAACATTGTCAATGGTGGATTATCAAGGAACTTGAATACTGGACCATAGCATGAGGATTCAAAGTAGCCTTAGTATCAATTTGAGCACTGGGATGTAAATAACTGTGAGGGTTAATGGTAAATCACTAGAGGTAGCCAAGACCATCAACTGTAGAGTTGTTATGATAAGGATTTTTTTTAAAATAAAAAAATGGGTGAAAAAAGCAATTAGGGGCTATGAAAGTCATCCCAGTGAGTATCCCAAAACCCATTAAGCCATCACCATGGTATGCATAATCTGTATCCATTGAATAGATTGTGTTATCAGTCATCAACTAATAGGCTTATCATATTGAGTGTATAATCAAGACCCAAAACATGCAAGTACAAATAAAAACTTGGCTATAATACATATGTGCATATGTGTGCAAATCAAGTTTATAAGTGCTTTTGCCCCATATGCTTGTCTAGCTATCCTTTGAATGTTAAACTAGAACTATTTACAACATCCCTAGGCAATGCATTCCAAGACTCCACAAATCTATAACTCAAATAATATTTCCAAATCCAGCCTACATCAGTCTCCAAATTGAAAATTTTCCTTATTTCTACTTTACCAATCTGCTGAAACATTTTAAAAAATTAGATCATATCTCCCTTTAAGCACTTCCATTCAAGTGAAAACACGCTAAGTGTCCTCAACCTATGCATATGATCAAGGTGTTTCAAGGAAGGTATAAATTCTGTTGCTCTTCTCTGTACTGCCTCCAGAATGTTAATATCCTTCCTGTGATGTAGGGACCATGCCTGAATACAATATTCCAGGTTTGGTCTAATACACAACTATATAGCTTGAGGATAACTTCCTTACTTTTATAGCTAACATTTCTATTGATAAAACCTACCACCTAGACTCTAAACACTGCTTAGAGAACCTCAATAACCAATTTATTATTACTCCCAAATCTCTATCATCATCAGTGTAGTCCAACCAGTAACCTTCAATTTCATAACTAAATGCACTCTTTTGGTTACTCATTTGAACAACTTTACATTTTTTTTGAGGATGAGTGCCATCTGCCACTTATGTGCCAGGCAAAACTTTGAATTGTGCATTTCCACATACTGGCTGCTAACTTCGTATAATCAGCAAACATTAACATTTTGCTTTTAACACCTACTTCTAGGTTGTTAATGTAAACCAAGAATAATAATGGATAAAAAAAAGCCCTGCGGTGCCCCACTTTTGACATTCATCCAGTGTGATTTTTCTCCATTTGGTACTATCCTCTGTTTTCTATTTTTTGCCCACACTGCCACCCAATTTGAAAGATTTTAGGAAACTCAATACATTCTAAATTTATACACAGTCTTCTCTGAGGGACCTTATCAAAAGCTTAACTAAAATCTAAGTAAACTACATTATGTCATTTCTTTTATCCATTTGTCTTGGAACATAATTTAGAAATTATAGCAGATGTCAGGCAAGATTTATCTGACCTGAATCAATGATATCACTCAAAAAGCTACCACTTTATAAAATGTCTGCTATCCACTTTTTAACAACCTTCTCAAGTAATTTACATAATATTGAGGTTAAACTTACTACCCTATAGTTATTACAATCATCCTTCCATCCCTTTTTGAAGATTGGAATTACTTAACGCTTTTCCAGTCATCTGATATCTTCCCAAATCTAAGAGGTCTAACAAATATCTCAAGAGCAAATGAAATATTTGCCTCTCCCTCTTTAAGAATCCTAGAATATTATCAGGGCCCCTAACTTTGTTAACATCTAATCCATTTATAAGTGCCCTAATACTTTCCCTATTTATATTAATACACAAAAATATTTTCTTGTCATATCGTTATTAGGATTAAAACTGACCTGAATTTTTTCTAGTAAACAATGATATAAAATGCTCATTGAGTACCTCAACCATTTTCCTCATCCTCCACTTTAAAAGACTCTTTCCTATCTTGATTGAACCTTTGATTTATTTTATAATAACTAAAAAAACTTTCTTTGATCCTTATTACTATTCTAACTTCAAAGGGACTTTTAATCTTTGTGATCATCTAGTTCAACTCATTTCTAACTTTGTTATAGTTGTTTAGGTTATGCACAAGATTTTGTTCTTGTAATATTTTTAAGTCCCTCTCCTTTTCCAGATTTAAGATAGCTATATCCTTATCCCAGGATAATGGTTTCCTTTTTTTGAAAGCAACTTCTCTGGGTACATAGCTTCTGTACTATATCTAAAATTTGCTCTTGAAAGTAACTTCTCTGGGTACATAGCTTCTGTACCATATCTAAAATTTGCTTGAAAGTAACTTCTCTGGGTACATAGCTTCTGTACCATATCTAAATTTGCTTGAAAGTAACTTCTCTGTGTACATAGCTTCTGTATTATATCTAAAATTTGCTTGAAAGTAACTTCTCTGGGTACATAGCTTCTGTATTATATCTAAAATTTGCTTGAAAGTATCCATTTCATAAGCATTCCTATCTCTGAACTCACCTTCCCAGTTAATTCTTCTAAAAAGCTACATGATGCGTCATAATTCCCTCTGTAAAAATTTTGAATTTTACATTATTCCTAATAATGTTTATCGTATTATCCAGAGAAAATCAAACTAACTGATGGTTGCTACGCCCTGTAAACATTCAATAGCTGTTTGACTAACAAAATCCTAACTAATCAAACTTTCCCAATCAGTTGAGGATAAATTGAAATCTCTAAGGATAACAATTGCACCTCTGCTTAATTTGCAGTGGTTAGCTGGTCTATAAAATGATTATATCCTTGACTTTTAGTATCTTTAATATCTACTCTACTACCCAGAGTGACCACTATTTGCCTGCACGCTGGTCCCACAAAAAGATCAAGAAGCAAGAAGCTATTATGGTTGGGGCATGTGGCCTAATTAATCTCACCCTTTTGTCCCACTAAGAGAGTTCATTCACCCTATCGAGCAAGAGCAGTGGTTGATTTTGGAGTGGCCACCACCTGCCTTAATGGCTGGCCCATATGAAGAAGAAAAGACGCTTATCCTACACAGCACCTATCGGGAATGAATAAATAGTGCCGAGAAAAGATGCTGCAAAGCCCAAATGGACTATCCCGCAGACAAATTTAAAGATGGGCAATTTGCAGAATAATTCTCAATAAAATATTGATATCTAGAAAATATAAAAAAATTTAACTATGAAATTAAAAACAATAAAAGCACCTATGGGAAATGAGGCCGTGTTTAGAGGCTGCTCTTCTTTCACATGCATGCAACCACTATTGTCTTCTATGGTTGCCATGATAGATTTATCAAAAAGAAACTATGGGAAGTAGCTATTATGACCTACCAACCAATCCCTTGGAAGTTAAAATCATAAACACTTGCAATGTGATCATTTACACATCTTCGGCTTGCAGATTTACGCTAAGATAGACAGGGTTCGCAAAGATTTTTGGGGGAAAAGGCCCAATAAAACCTGGGTTTCATTCTGGGTTTTTAAAAAAAACAAATGCTACAAGCATTAGAATAACATAGAAAAAGAATAGCTATCTCTATTTTTATATAATATTAATAATTACTTAGTTTAATAATGATCGCGAATTGTGGGTACCCATGATAGTCATAACCTGTAGAAGGAGAGATGAATTATTGTGTCAGTATCAGAGAAATAACCTTAATTTGATACATATTTGTTGAAATTATAAACATAAATATGAATTTTGAATAAAATAATAAGTAGCATTTATTTCTTGAAAAAAAAATGTAATTTAAAAAAAAAAACCCAAACCCAGGTTTTTTTCAAATTTCACTTGAAAAGGACCCAAAAGACCAGGAATAAAACCTGTTGTTTTTTTTATTTGCCCACCCTGAAGATAGACCTTGACAACCCAACCTGCTGTAATGGCGACTTTGTCCTAATGTTTTAAACCATAAAGGATGGTGCCAGTGTACCTAGTTGTATGTGAACTGAAAGTGGTGAAGGGAATTGGCAACCCTGCACCTATACCTTCCCTAGCCAGAGTGGGCTTTCAGCCCTCGCAGCAGGGTGGGACCTCACAGTATAACCTGCAACAAGGCAAGGTTATGTTGAAGGCGAAAGTAACCCAAACCACAAGACCCTGTCTAGATATTAAGCTAAAAAGTTGGAAGAGGGATGAGAAAGATATGTAATAAGGAATAATAGAGATAGAAAGATCCACTAAGGAGTAAGGGTGGGTGATCACCTATTATTATCATATTCAGGCACTGGGAGTGGGAGGTTGTGGCTGCCCTCTAAGTTCCAGTTGCAGGAGGGGTGCTACCTCCGGCTACACCATCCACCCTCTTGCAAAATAATGCATAGAGAAAAAGGTGAAACAATTCAGCTTCCCCATGCCCTAACAATTCAATTCAACCCAGTGAACCACACCTTCCCTATTGGCACGCAGGCCAAGATGTGGCACTCCTCTGGGTATAAGGTGTAACAGTTTACCCATGTTAGCCCTCCTGCTGGAGCTCTTCCTCTCAAATACTGCAAGCATCACTAATTTATACACCCTAATTTGACAGAAGAGCACAAATAAATGGTTCTGTCAGGATGTAGAAAGAACACAAGCACAAATGAGTGGTATTGAAAAGGATGTTAAAAAGTCTAGGGTTAGACAAGGTGAATTTTAGACAAGGAAGTGGAAAGAATGGAAAAAGAGAAACAAAGGATGAAGCGAGCACAAAAGAAATGAGAAAATATAGCAGTCGATGTGTATAATATCTACATTGAGTATCATTGGACAAGAGAATACTATAAGAAAAACAATGAAAAGGAAGAGTCAAAAAGAGGCGAGAAATAATTACCCCCATATAAAAATAAATCTGCTACTTATTTTAAAACAGCATCCCCCCCAGCCCCCCAAAACCAACTAAAGATAAGACAAAAACTAAGGTTAAAAAAAAGAGGGCAATAAATGAAAAGCATGAACAAGAGCTGGAGAGGCCAGCTCCTGCAGTGGCCAGAGCATGTAACTGTTACCCCAAATCTTAAATGGAAGGAAAAAGGCCTGCCTGCCTTCTCTCAAAAACCAAAACCTAACTCAAACAAAAAATTAATGAACCAACAAGAAGGAAGCATACTGGGGGAGGCTTGCCTCCCCCAGGTGCTGGAGCATGTGAGCACCACCAAAGAGAGCCAATTAAAACAGAAGAGGCCAACCTCCTCCAAGAAGTTAGTGTCCACAAATTTGTCCCAAGCAAGCGGTAGCAACTCCACTCATCCCAGTACTGAGTCAGTTAACATATGTGAAGATCACCCAGACTGGAATATCCAACAAGAATGTGCTGAACAGTCTGGGGGATAATGCAGTCATTGCAGTAAAGTGCAGGGGACTGCTCCATCAAATGGTAAGATGGAGGGGTAGAAAAGAGAGATTACAAGAATAAGCGATTATCAATACAGGATGCAGCTAGACATTTAAGGGGGAGTTGTGGCAATCACATGTAATAACTAGGCTCCCCCCAAGGAGTAGAGTTAGATAAAAAGTCCTCGAGTCTTCCTTTTCAGAGAAGCGCATATACATTCCAAAGCATGCTAGAAATCCCAGGCACTAGAAGCATTAAGAAATTGGACATATGCAATAGGTTGTTAGTGCTGATATAGGTCTAAAAAATGGGAAGGCAACTAGATAGATATAGTTGCTGAGAGACTAAAAATTATGTGTGTGAGTGTGTGTAATGGAATGGATCAGGTTGCTGGAGTACCAAACGGTAATACCTATTTTGTCATAGGTGAGTTTCAGAAAGTTGTCTGAGAGCAATTCTGTGATGATGTTATAAGTGGAGGGTAGATTTCTAAGTCTCAGCAAATGAGGCTGGGAAAAAGGATAGAACTTTACATGTCATTAGGATAGAAGTAAAATGATAGACCGAGGTAACTCATTAGGATAGAAATAAAAGGATAGATTGAGGTAACTCATTAGGATAGAAATAAAAGGATAGACTGAGGTAACTAATTAGGATAGAAATAAAAGGATAGACCGAGGTAACTCATTGGGATAGAAATAAAAGGATAGACCGAGGTAACTCATTAGGATATAAATAAAAGGATAGACCGAGGTAACTCATTAGGATATAAATAAAAGGATAGACCAAGGTAACTCATTAGGATAGAAATAAAAGGAGACAGAGGTAACTCATTAGGATAGAAATAAAATGATAGACCGAGGTAACTCATTAGGATAGAAATAAAAGGATAGACCAAGGTAACTCATTAGGACAGAAATAAAATGATAGACCAAGGTAACACACAAGAATGTTAAAGGGAACATTTAGATAAAACAGAAGCAAACGAAGAACCAACCATTGCGCAACACAAAAATTTACCTCCACTGGTGGAGATATATAATTTTCAATTTGAATAGATTGAGTATGGGATGAAAGATATGAATAGGATGAACCAGTTAAGGAGAGTTCCAGACACACCCGGCAACTCATGGAGGCTGTAAAAAAGAAGAGGAAGATCGATAGGAACACATAACTGTCTGAGCAATTACAGGCAACATGCTTACCTTAATATTAGAATCAACAGCATCACAAGTCTTGCAAACAGCATCTCGATATGTTTCAACACAATCCACTGTCAAGGCGGATATCTGTAATGATTAATACTATCAACACCAATGCATTTTTTTTTTAAATCTTGACTCAAAAAAAATTATAGACAATTTAAAAATCAAGGAGCCCACCAAGGTATTTTAGGGGAGGCCAATCTCCATCAGGGAGCTAAATGTGCAGCCAACTACAAAAATTTCAAATCTTGTTAACAGCAACCTCTACATATAAGGAACCAGGCAGCAGAAAACAATCTCAACATCTTTTCTAGTTGCAGCAGCCATGATCAAAGATAATAGGAACCAGGCTATGTGGAGATCCCAATGGCTCTGAGGTACTTAACCCATTACCTGCGACTGGCCCCAAATCAAAGTCGACAATTTTTCAAATCATCTATATAGTCATTCCAGCAAAACGGACTAAAAAATATATATAGAGACGCTGCAATTTCACCATTTGCTTTCATGACTATATTTAGTTTCTGCTGCAATTTCACACATATATATATATATATATATATATATATATATATATATATATATATATACACGCACACGAGTGGCAGTCAATAAGTTTTGCAATTCAGATATAAGGAAACGAGATATGAGGAAAAGTGTTTTATTATTTTTCAATATAACTACCCTCGACTTCAATGCACTTGAGCCACTTGTCCCTAAGGCTTCAAATTCCCAACAACCAGAAATCTCCTGACTGCTGTTCAATCCACTCCTGGACAGCGAGCTGGACATCTTCATCGCCCCCAAACCGGCATCCATGCAGTGCAGCCTTGAGCTGGCGGAATAAAAGGTAGTCGCTAGGGGCCAGATCTGGACTGTAGGGAAGATGGTTGAGCTCCTAGAATACGCACTCGTGCAGGGCAGCTTGTGCAACTCTGGCCTTGTGGACAGGGGCATTGTCGTGGAGGAGCAGGACACCGCATGTCAACTTGCCGTGCCGCTTCTGATGGATGCACTTCTTCAACCCAGCCAGTTCCTCGGCATTGTATTGGCCTGTGATGGTCTTTCCACAAGGCGCATAGTCCACCATCAACACTCTCTCAGAATCCCAGAAGATGGTGGCCATGATCTTCCCGGCTGAGGGTTGGGTCCAAAACTTGATGGGGGTCGGAGAGCCCCTGTGCTTCCAGGCCATGCTTTCAAGCTTGGTCTCGGGATCCCAGTGATGGACTCACGTTTCATCACCTGTCACTATGTGTGACTCGAATCCCGCCGGGTCTTGGTTGTACAGGAGCAGCAGCTCCTCCGAACTTTGACGACGTTGAAGTCGATCATGGAAAGTGAGGTTTCCAGAGGTTTCTAGGGACCTAACGGGAAGAGACCTTGGTCATGGCCAAATTGTTGTGAATGATGTTGATAACACTTCCATGTGATATTCCATGTTCTCGCTCTATTTCTTCGACCTTCACCCGTCGATTTTCGAGGATCCACCTCTCCACACAGGCCGCATTGTCCTCGTTGGTCACGTCTGACGGGGGTCATCTTCAAGGGACTCACGACCATGGCGGAACTCCCTATTCTAGCAAGCAATGGTTGCATAGGAAGGGGCGGTGTCGGTGTACACTGCAACCATGCGTTCATGGATCTCTTTTGCATTCTTGCCTTCCTTGGTCAAAAATTTGATCAGTGCGCGGTGCTCAACCTTCTCCATTGTTGAAAAATTTGTGACTGACGATCTGCGATCGGCTACTGCTTCTTAAATAGACGAGGCAGGAGCGTGCGGCTGCAGGTCTTGCCTTGTCATAACACCCCCACAAACAGTCCTCCCCCTTCCTCTGTTTTGCCCTACCGATTCACAAACTTATTGACCACCCCTCGTATATATAGCAGTATATTACCAAGAAAAACTGTGACATGACTTACTAATATTAGGAGTTGCTCGCATATATGCCTAAAATATTTTATTTTAAAATTTTATTATGTATAAAACTTGGTATAATATGAATAAAATTTGACATGCTAATTTTATTTATGCATATATTTTCACGACTTGCAAACTAAATATATGTTTACCCCCATCCCTCAAAATTTTCATTTATCTATTGAAGATTTTCTTACAAGTGGTATACCTGAAAGCAAGGCACTATGCAGAGAGGAATGTTGCAAATGTTGCACTGGTATACACTTCTTTTAGTTTTTTTTTAATAAAACTAAATATATTTTCTGTTGCAATACTATAACTAGATTTTTTAGATAGAGAATATATTTAGTTTCACAGCAAAATTAGCTTATATTTTGGAGGCACTAAATCGGATTAATGTGCTGTGAAAGTTGCTAAGGATGGCTGAAATGTCAATGAATCGGACACAGGGCATAATGTCCAGTATTGAATAGTATATTGCAACCAGCTCAGCAATTAAGAAATAGCGTCCAAAATATCTCACCAGCTTATAACAAGCAAAGGTACTATGGAAGTCAATACCACTTTTGGTCTAAGAACCATCTGTGTACACTGTCATAGTTTGAGTGACAAGATACATGCTCCAAGAAATGTGAATACAATACTCCCTGTCCTGTGGAAGCTTGGTGAGCAGAAGCATGGCAAAGAACTGCTAGAGGTGCTATCTTCCAGGTTGGCATCTTGGGCAGAACCATTGGCACTAATGGCCCAAGTTACATAAACTCTCAGAGTTTCCTTGCCCTTGAGTCCAAAAGGTTTAGGCTTGATTGGTGTTTTTTAGCAGCATAGGCACTCTCGATATAGACTTTGGACAAAAGGTTAGCCATTGGCGGGACATGCAGAAGGTACCAGTCACAAATTGGGGCCGGGCATGGTGGATGGATCCCCCATTTTTGATAGAGGCTTGCATGCAGAAGATTAAAAATAAGAAGAGTAGGGTACCACAATCACCATCCCATGTTCAGTCTAGAATGTCTATGGCAAGGTTGCAAGAGACCTTCAGGGTACCAATATACACCCTAAGGTGAGGCAGAGGTAAAATACAAGACCAAGGAATAGGTGAGAGTCCACCACATCCACGGAACATTCCCACAGCATGCAAGAACTTCCCTCCACTCTAAACTGGTCTCCTCAGAACAGCTTCACAGAAAGCGCGACCCCCCACTTAATTGTGTGGTAGCGTTGGTGAGGCATAACACACAGACTGCAGGATCAAAGCTTTCTCCCTTAATCTCCTAAGCAGTCAGAGGGAGCAAAGATGTCATCTGCTCCCATGGAGCTATAAACAACAGCAATGTTTAAATACTGGGCAGAACAGTTGGTCCTGAGCGGTGCCAAGCTGGTTCAACCAGTACTCACTCTCAGCTAGGCATTTAGTATTTGCGTCCTTCTAAAAAATATGGGTCCCCATGCCCAATGATGATAGTTGCAAATATTAAAATTTACTTCCTGAGTGAAGGGGGCTCCCTTCAACTCTATCATCTCTGGGAGCAGCCCCAAGTATCTAGCTATTTAGTGCAGAGGTGCTCCCTCCCAAAGAATAGAATTAGTAAGAAGATGTTCTGCTGCTCCAGAATCGAGCCTGAAACAAGGATGAATCCCCTTAGAGGAACCCTCACTTGGAAACCCCTCTAAGGCTTGCCCCAGTTTATACACAGTAGGCTAGTGAGTTTTATGGGGACCAAGGATTTAAGGAAGAACCAAGTTGGGCAGTTGCCCAATCTAAGTGGATTCTAAATGGCAGCAGGAACAAATGGGGGCAAATTAATTATAAAAGAGGAAGAAGAGCACTATGAGATAAAATTTTAAAAGTGAAGGTTTAGATTCCTCTGGCAAATGGAAACAAAGGCGAGACAGGTGATGGATAGTTGAAAGGGTGGGGAAACAGGATGACCAGAGAATGGCTAAATGAGGGCATTCTAGTAGAAGATGGGTGACTGATTGGTCCCCACCACAAAAATGGTAGCAAGGGCTGATTCGAGCACCAGCAAAAACAAGATGGCCATGGGTAAGTCTCGTGTGGCTGATGAGAACACAGCAAAGGGCCACCTGTATGGACCATAGTCTCTGAAGGCTAGAGGGCCAAGAATAAATGGATGTTATGATATTATATAATTTAAATGAGAACACTCATCTCATTCATCCTGCCATAACTGAAAAATATAATCTCTTGTAGAGGGAAAGAAATCTCAAAAAGGCAAAACAGAGTTAGCCAGGGACCCAGGATAGCCTGAACAGGTGAGCTGATCAGCCCTCTCATTGCCCAGGACCCAACAAAATAGAACTCGATAACAGGACACATTCTGGACCAGCCAGTCACAGATTTCTGTGACTAAGGGATGGGAAGCACTAAAAGAGCAAATTGCTTGTAAAACACTACTAGAGTCAGAGAAAATAACAAAATCTTTAAAAGGTAAAATTTAGATCAGTCTAAAAGCTAAAAAAGAATGGCTGAAAGTTCAGCAGTAAAAAGAGAAATGCCAATGACAAAGTTAAAAGCTCTCTTGAGTAGGCAGCTGCAGCACCCACACCTCTGTCTGACTTGGAACCATTTGTATATATCAGGCAGTGTTGTGTATGTGATGTTGCATACTCGAGGAACAGGCTCTTAAGGGAGCAAGGGTACACGGATGACTTGTCCAAGCTCCACATGCCAACTAAGGGTTGGCAATAATGGAAGGGCAAGGACTCTTAAGAGCACCCAGGTTGGAGAGATGATCTCCTATCCAGAGGTTCACGGGGCGAGGTAAAGATGGTAACCTATCAAATGCCGCCGCTGACTTGGCAACATAAAGGCATCTGAAAGCCTCTGATACTGGGGCCTGTTGCACATGACAGAGGTATCGCATACAGATCTGGAGTCAATGATAAGAGCATGGGTAGCACCCCACTCTCACAGTAAAGACAGTTCACGGGGGAGGCGCGGAAGGCTCCAATGGAAATACAAACTCTGAGGTTGCGAATGGCGTTCAGCATTTTAAGGGCTATGGGGGAAGCCAAGGAGTAAATTTAGCGCCAATAGTCCCAAATGGATTGGACAAGGGTAGTGTAGAGTGACTACAGTGTTCAAGGATTTCTGCCCCACGATGTGTGAAAGAGGACCTTCAAAATGTCTAGAGCCTGCAGACAGCCCGTTTGAAGACAACATAGGTGTGGTAACCAGGATAGCTTGGAATCAAGTTACGCCCAGAAACTAAAACTCAGAGATGAACTCTATCTCTATACCTTGTAGAGAGATAATTGGCGGAACAAGAGCCCCTTTACTGGTGTGGAAATACATGGCCTTTGTTTTTCTCATGGAAAAACAGATTCTCCTAAGTTGTGCACGTTTTAAAACCATATCGACTGCCAGCTGCTGATGGAAGGCAAGGCGAGGAACAGTATAGTGCAAAGTCATCGCAGAACAGGGTTGCCAATACACCCTCTGGGAGAGAAGAAATGATATCATTGATCGCAATTAAAAAACAAACACTTAAAATACTCCCCTGAGGTACGCCCTCCTCTTGGTGTTGCATGTCAGAGTAGCATCAAGATGCTAAGAAACTGAATAAAAGATGGGACAATCCCAACGCGCCATGATGATGGGTAAGAACTCTTCACCCATAAGGGTTGTACAAATCAAGTAAGCAAATGAGTGTTTGTATGGAGGTGCCGAATCCTACCAAAATGGATCCCATCAAGGCCAGGAAAAGATCCACAAAAGTACAATGCAGCATGCAACTCATGGATTGTAAATAAGCATTATATGGAAGGAGTTTTTGTATTTTAAAATCTTACGAGCCCATCTGGTGACTGTCTACTTGGGCATAAGTTGCCTACTCACCACAGCCTAGTACTAGACTAAATTAAAATAACAGTATGCAAAAAAAGCAACCACAAAAGAAACAAAAATAAAAAAGGAAAAACAAAAAGGGCAGCAAGAACAATCGGGCATCAAGGGGAGGTTCCAGAGCAGGCACGTGTGACCTACAAAAAAAACCCAAACAGTTAAATAAGGTGGAGGAGGCCACCCTCATCTAAAAAGCCCACAAGTCAGTGTGGACGAACTCGTCCCCAGTACAAGGGACAAGTGGTAGCAACCTGGCTCATCCCGGTAAAGGGACAGGTAATGTGCGCGATCACCCAGACTGGGACATTAAAAGAGAATGCGCCGAACAGTCTGGGAGACAACGTAGTGGTCACAATAAGGCACAGGTGTGTGCAATTCGGAGATGAGAGAAAGCAACCTGAAGCCGTCGCGGCATTGGGGAGGTAGTTCCCTGGGAACAGTCACGGCGCAATGGCATGCAACTTTAGGTTCCCCTCCACCGTCTCCCATCTTCTTTGCCAAGTAACCCGGAGAGGTGCCAGTATTACTGAGTATTCGGTGTGAGGAAAAGCGAAATGCTGGTCTGGTCGCCCTCGCAGACTCTTTGGCGCCCTCATTTCCTACATGTCCAGGAACCAGGAAGAAAATAATCTCTTATGTCCACCCAGCTCGCCAAAACCGTTGCATCACGGATATCGCGAACCAGGGGATGCAGAGATTCCAATGCCCCGAGAGCACTCAGGGTGCTTTGCGAGTCGCTATAAATCACAATCCAGTCTCTGAACCGGGCACGTCGCGCAAATTCCGGTACCGAGTGGTGTATTGCAACCAGCTCGACGGTGAGGACAGACACAGTGCCTGGCAGAGCCCTACTGACTTCAAACAGAGAGGATACAGAGTGCAAACCGACCCCTTTTTGTGACTAGGACCTATCCGTATACATTGGCACGTTTCAAGCGTGACACGGTGTGTTCCAAATGGGCCGAACGCAATACTTCCGGCGCTGTAGAAGCTTTAGGAGCAGAGGTGTGGCGACAAATGGTCAAAGGTGGTACCCTCCAGGGTGGCATACTGGGCAGAACCAGGGGTGCCACCGGCCCGAGAGCCATAACTAGCTCTCAAAGGAGTTTCCTGGCCAAAAGCCGAAGGGCTTGGAGTATGACTCGCGTCTCTCGGCAAAGAGTGCGACACTGAGGACACTTCCCTGCAGGACACCCTCTCCCTGTTCCAATGGGCCGGAGAGGGCTCCCCCCAACCCATATGCGGAATCGACGATCTCGCAAAAAATCAGATATAAAGACTGGGAGGTGTCCCCTCACCCCCATCGTGTGGAGAATCTCCATGATACCGTATCGCCATGCAGTATCATAGACCCTCTCCAGATCGAAAAACACAGTGGCGTAGTGCTGTCTAGGAAGGAAGGCCTTGCAGACGGCATTTTCCAGTCGTAGCAGAGCATCCGATGTGGAGTGGAACTTGCGGAAGTCGCACTGTGCAGAAGACAGATGGCCTCCACTGTCCAGAAAAAAAGGTTAATCTAACATTTACCAATTTCTCCATCAACTTGCACACGCAGGACGTTAGAGAGATAGGGCGGAAACCGGCCGGGGTAGAGTGATCTCTCCCCGGGTTTGCGAAAAGCGAGCACAGTATCGATTCACCAGGAATCTGGGAGGATACCAACTACCGAGATCCTGTTGAAAAAATCTAACAGAAAGGCCATGCCTCGCTCACCCAGGTGTCGAAGCATGGCGTACGGGACATCGTTCGGCGGGCGTGCTTCGAAATATACCGGAAACTAGCCATAGCCCGACGAAATTCACCGACAGCGAAAGCGTTCGGGTGGCACTTATAGCGCATGTAGGCATAACTATTCTGTTTGATGGCCGTCTCACACTCGCCAGGAATCTGGGAGGATACCCTCTACCGATATCCAATTGAACAAATCTAACAGAAAGGCCATGCCTCGCTCACCCAGGCGTCGAAGAATGGCCTACGGGACATTGTCCGGCGGGCATGCTTCGAAATATACCGGAAACTAGCCCTAACCCGACGAAATTCACCGACAGCGAAAGCGTTCGGGCGGCACTTATAGCGCATGTAGGCATAACGCTTCTGTTTGATGGCCGTCTCACACTCGCAAGGAATCTGGGAGGATACCCTCTACCGACATCCTGTTGGACAAATATAACGGAAAGGCCATGCCTCGATCACCCAGGTGTCGAAACGGCGGGCGTGCTTCGAAATATACCGGAAACTAGCCATAGCCCGACGAAATTCACCGACAGTGAAATCATTCAGGCAGCGCTTATAGCGCATGTAGGCATAACGCTTCTGTTGGATGGCCGTCTCACACTAGCCAGGAATCTGGGAGAATACCCTCTACCGAGATCCTATTGAACAAATCTAACAGAAATGCCATGCCTCACTCAACCAGGTGTCGGAGCATGGCGTACGGGTGCGGACCAGGGGCGATATCTGTCAACGAAGGGAAAGTGGAGCGCAACTCACTCAGAGTAAACTTGTCGGAGATTGACGTCCCATTCTCCTAGAGAACGGGATGGGGGTCCTGCGAGAACTTGCGCCGAATCCTTGACTTCCCTACCTCTGCTAGAGGGGTCTTCCCATTAAGTGAAGACCACATATGCCCGCCAAGAATAGCGCAGGGCGTGCTTCGGAGGAGATGCATGGGGCCCTCTTCGAAGAGAAGACCCTCACGGGAATGGCCGTGCGCTTCCAGGAGGCAGAACTTCGGGCGCCGTTGGCCGGACAATGCGCTGAAGGCTCTGTCGCCTGTGAGGACTTACCATGAGAGGTTTGGCTCGCCATCCAATTCTTTTTCTCCCTCTACCACGAAACCTTAGGCGAGCAGGGAGGTTTCTGAGGTTTAGGTCCCTCTTTTGGAGGATTCACCATCTCCACGCGACTCAGCCAGCCACTGGGTGTGGGTGAAGGAGCTGAAGCTCCTTTAGTGCTGTCCTTTCCGGGGCAGCTTTTGGAACCCAGGAGGATGGCCTCCAACCAATTTCAGGGGTGTCACCTCTTGTGAGTCTAACAACTCGGTGGAGGTGCACGGCCATTTCACCTTACGGGAAAGGGTCTCGCTGGGAAAAGGGAGGGGAGCCCTGGTTTTATCTGGGGTTGGGTGTGAACCCTTTGTGCCACCAGCTTTACTAGGGAAGCACCCAGGGTGGGTAGAACCCGCAGAAGGGTTTCGACCATGCTCATAGGCCTGGACAGGACAGGAGTAGAGTGTGTCTTTCTTAGCATTGAGGCATAAGACGTCCCAGGCAGAGACGCGACCAAGTCTTTAGCCTCGTGAAATGAGAGATGATCTTGGGCCTGAACAGCCAGGATTTCCTTCTCAAGGAGAAATGCACCACATTGCTTCAAAGAAGTGGGGTGTGGCTCTCCGCAATTGACATACTTGGGCACACACAATTTGGGTAACCTCGACTTTGCGCGCCTACAAGAGAGATTAGTATAGCCAAAGTGGTGACAGTAATAGCACCTCTGCGGCAATCGCACAAATGCCTTCACGCGGTAGCGATACCAACCGACACGCAATGACTCATGGAGCTTATCACAGTCGAATGTGATGAAGATTGTAAGGGTGGGTCTCGAGGGCCCTCCCTGTTTTCTTATCACAAGTTCAAACTCGACCACCCTATGGTTGGCCAGCTCTAAGGTGATGTCATCTTTGGAGTAGTCCCCCTTCCATTTTCCTCATTGGTGATTTCTTGTTTTTGAGGCGCTCTTTCATACTTTTCTTTTGTATATATACCTCTAATATAATATTATTTCTTGTAGTTATCCTTGATAAGGAACTTAATAAAGTTTGAAAGTACTTGGAAACACCTTTTCATTTTTCCTGCGGGACATTGCATTCATATATATATATATATATATATATATATATATATATATATATATATATATATATATATATATATATATATATATATATATATATATATATATATATATATATATATATATATATATATATATATATATATATGTATAAATCTTTCATGAACGTGAAAGAATGATGAAATTAATCCAGCAAACCACAAGAAACAAAAAAATAGGATAATTTTTCTTCTGAAATGTTATTTCCTAATTTGCAAATATTCTGTACAAGGGTGGGATTTGAACCATGCAGCAAGCAACCGCTTTTATCTCAATTAAACCCTTAGACCACTGGTCTACGCGGTTTGCTGGATTCATATATATGAGGGGTAATCTTTATTTAGTGTTGGCCACTGTTGACATATATTCATTTTGTATTCATAGTTGCGAAGGTTTGCGATTTTTTCCCGATTATTTATTGTTGTTTTTTATAAAATTAAGATTAGACTATCTCCTCAATATCCTTTCCTCGAACACTGGGTCAGGTCTCTTTGAGCGGCAGCGATAACAGTGCAGGTTCGCATCCCTGTTGCCACAACTGCAACAGCTTGGAGGGTAGTATGAAGGGGGAGGAAAGATACATGGTGGGATGGCAAAACAATAACTGATGCATAAGCCTGATCCCCTTATCACATAGTCACAGAGTACCTCTAAAAAAATGGAAAGTCGAGGGTTCTCTTCCCATTGGGGTTCTGAAGATGGCAGGAGAGTCCATTGTCATCAGTTAAAGGGAAGCAAAACGAAGAAAACAGTAGAGACATTGGGTGGGGGGTCCTAGTTTAGAGGCTGTCAGGTGTCTTCAAGCCTGATAGAGATCAATGTTTTTAGGTCATGCATGCCACAGAGAACATGCTTGTCTGCTGAGCACATGTTGCATCACAGTTTAGCTAGGTTTCTCAGAAGAGAAGAAAGGCTTTCTCATTTTTATTAATGGGAGATTTCAGGCATATGAACCCCGATATGACAGTTCCCTTGGCTTTTCCTTTGGATCTGGGGTGAGGGAGAACCTGTACATCACTTTCAACAAGTGGAAGCAGACACACTAGCAGAGAAGGGGAAGCCCAGGGAACTGGCACATCAGTGTAAATTTACCTGAATGTGATAGTGGTATGTGGGAGCCAGTCCTTAATTTTCTCTATAATTTTTCACTGCTTTGTCTATCTCTTTATACTCTACTTTTCTCTCTGTGTGAATGAATATAGTGAATAAGATGGTTACGAGTAGAAATTAGGACAGAATATACAAATCTTGAATATTTTTTTTTTTTTTAAGAGCTCATCCAGCAACTGCCTACTTGGGATTAGTCACCATATTAAAAACCTGCCTAGTACTAAGCTACTCTAAAATCAGATTCAAAAACAAACAAAAAAAACAAACCCAACACTAAAATTTAAAAAAAGGGGAAAAGGCAACGAGCAAGAAGCAAGCTCCTGCGTCGGGGGGAGATCCCCCGGGCGCACGAATGTGCAACATATAAGGGAAATAAACAAAACAAAAACCCCCAAACTGGTTAAATAAATGGGAGAAGGCCAGTCCCCCCCCCCCAAAAAAAAAGTCTGCAAGTCCACCAGTCAATGTGCACACTCTCGTCCGGAGTACAAGAGACAGGCAGTAGCGACCCCGCCCATCCCAGTACCCGGACAGGTAATGTGTGCAAAGATCACCCAGACTGGGACATTCAACAAGAATGTGCAGAACAGTCTGGGGGACAATGCAGTTTTCACAGTAGGGCGTTGCCGAGAGCTCCATCAAATGGTGGTGCATCCTGCGAGTGTGCCCAATTCAGAGAAGACAGAAAGCAACCTGAAGCCTTTGCAGCATTGGGGGGTAGATCCATAGGAACAGTCACGGTGCAATGGCATGCAACTTTAAGTTCCCTTCGACCGTCTCCCATCTTCTTTGCCAAGCAGCCCGAAGAGCTACCTGTATTCCTGCCATGTAGTCGGCGTGAGGAAGAGCGAAACGCTGGTCTGGTCGCCGCAGACTCTTTGGCGCCCTCATTCCCCGCAATTCCTACATGTCCAGGAACCCAGCATAAGATAATCTCGACATCCGCCCGGCTCACCAAAACCGTAGCATCACGGATATCGCGAACCAGCGGATGCGGAGATTCCAATGCCCCGAGAGCACTCAGGGTACTTTGTGAGTCGCTATAGATCACAATCCGGTCTCCAAAACAGGCACGTCGCGTAATCTCCCGTACTGAGTGGTGTATTGCCACCAGCTCGGCCGTGAAGACAGATGCAGCGCCTGGCAGATCCCCACTGAAATCAAACAGAGGGGATATGGCGTGGAGCCATCCGTATACACTGCCACGGTTCCAGCGTGACACGAAGTATGCTCCAAAAAGGTCAACGCAATACTCCTGGCGCTGTACAAGCTTTGGGAGCAGAGGCGTGGCGACAAATAGCCAAATGTGGTACCCTCCAGGGTGGCGTCCTGGGCAGAACCAGGGGCGCCACCGGCCCGAAAGCTAGTTATAGCTCTCGAAGGAGTTTCCTGGCCCTAAACCCAAAGGGCTTAGGGTATGACTGGCGTCTCTCGGCGGCATAGGCACCATCGAAGTCAGCTGCAGATGCAGTGAGAGCTGTTGGAGACTGAGGGAAACGCCGGGCTCGCACGTACAGGCAAATGATGCAGTGTACACGGCGTAGAGCGAGTGGCATCTCCCCAGCATCGACTAGTAGGCTCTCAATGTGGGCAGTGCGGAAGGCACCGGTCGCCAGGCGAAGGCTGGTGTAGTGGATCGAGTCCAGCTTCCGCAATTACAAGCTCGGCTGCGGATGCATGTCGAGCTTTGAATGAACAAAGGATCAATAAAAAAGTAAGGCAGTAGCCCTATCAGCGCCCCAAGCGCTGAACGTCACGGAACAGAGAATATCCATAACACGGGTACAAGAGACCCTAAGGCTGCGAATATGAGCCTCCCAGGTGAGGCGTCGGTCAAATACAAGACCAAGAAAACGGTACGATTCAACCACTTCCATGCATACCCCATTAAGAAACAAGTCTGGGTCTGGGTGGATGGCGGCAGAAGTGCACCACCTTAGTCTTGGCCAGGAAAACCGAAACATGTAAGCCTCGACATAGCGAGAGACGCGGTACAATGCCTGTTGGAGTCGATGCTCCAGAGTTAGCATCTATGCCGCGCCAAAAGAGATCGAAAGGTCGTCCACGTAGAGCGTAGCGATAACATCTTCTGGCAGCACCGAGGTGATGCCGTTGATGCTCAGGGCAAAGAGTGTGACACTGAGGACACTTCCCTGCGGGACACCCTCTTCCTGCTCCTTTGGGCCGGAGAGAGCTCCCCCCACTCGTACGCGGAATCAACGATCTCGCAAAAATTCAGATATAAAGACGGAGGCGTCCCCTCACCCCCATCGTGTGGAGAGTCTCCATGATACCGTATCGCCATGCGGTATCATAGGCCTTCCCCATATCGAAAAACATCGTGGCGTAGTGCTCAATGGGAAAAGTGCGAAAGGCACCGGTCGCCAGGCGAAGGCCGGTGTGGTGGATCGAATCCACCTTCCGCAATAAACGCTCGGCTGCGGATGCATAAAACTCGCATCCGTAGTCGAGCTTCGAGCGAACAAAGGATCGATAAAAAAGTAAGGCAGTAGCCCTACCAGCGCTGAACGTCACGGAACGGAGAATGTCCATGGCGCGGGTACAAGAGACCCTAAGGCTGCGAATATGAGCCTCCCAGGTGAGGCGTCGGTCAAATACAAGACCAAGAAAACGGTACGATTCAACCACTTCCATGCATACCCCATTAAGAAACAAGTCTGGGTCTGGGTGGATGTCGGCAGAAGTGCACCACCTTAGTCTTGGCCAGGAAAACCGAAACATGTAAGCCTCGACATAGCGAGAGACGCGGTTCAATGCCTGTTGGAGTCGATGCTCCAGAGTTAGCATCTATGCCGCGCCAAAAGAGATCGAAAGGTCGTCCACGTAGAGCGTAGCGATAACATCTTCTGGCAGCACCGAGGTGATGCCGTTGATGCTCAGGGCAAAGAGTGTGACACTGAGGACACTTCCCTGCGGGACACCCTCTTCCTGCTCCTTTGGGCCGGAGAGAGCTCCCCCCACTCGTACGCGGAATCAACGATCTCGCAAAAATTCAGATATAAAGACGGAGGCGTCCCCTCACCCCCATCGTGTGGAGAGTCTCCATGATACCGTATCGCCATGCGGTATCATAGGCCTTCCCCATATCGAAAAACACCGTGGCGTAGTGCTCAATGGGAAAAGTGCGAAAGGCACCGGTCGCAAGGCGAAGGCCGGTGTGGTGGATCGAATCCACCTTCCGCAATAAACGCTCGGCTGCGGATGCATAAAACTCGCATCCGTAGTCGAGCTTCGAGCGAACAAAGGATCGATAAAAAGTAAGGCAGTAGCCCTACCAGCGCCCCAAGCGCTGAACGTCACGGAACGGAGAATGTCCATGGCGCGGGTACAAGAGACCCTAAGGCTGCGAATATGAGCCTCCCAGGTGAGGCGTCGGTCGAATACAAGACCAAGGAAACGGTGCGACTCAACCACATCCAGACGCACCCCATTAAGAAACAAATCTGGGTCGGGGTGAAGCCGTGGATGGCGTCAGAAGTGCACCACCTTAGTTAAGCCAAAGAAAACCGAAACCTGTGCGCTTCGGCATAGCGAGAGACGCGATTCAATGCCTGTTGGAGTCGACGCTCCAAAGTTGGCATCCGGGCCGCGCCAGAAGAGATCGAAAGGTCGTCCACGTAGAGCGTAGCGAGAACCTCTTCCGGCAGCACCGAGGTGATGCCGTTGATGCTCAGGGCAAAGAGTGTGACACTGAGGACACTTCCCTGCGGGACACCCTCTTCCTGCTCCTTTGGGCCGGAGAGAGCTCCCCCCCACTCGTACGCGGAATCAACGATCTCGCAAAAATTCAGATATAAAGACGGAGGCGTCCCCTCACCCCCATCGTGTGGAGAGTCTCCATGATACCGTATCGCCATGCGGTATCATAGGCCTTCCCCATATAGAAAAACACCGTGGCGTAGTGCTCTCTACGAAAGAAAGCTTCGCAGACAGCATTTTCCAGTTGGAGCAGAGCATCCGACGTGGAGTGGAACTTGCGGAAGCCACACTGTGCAGAAGACAGATGGCCTCCGCTGTCCAGGAAAAAGGCCTAGCGACCAACTTCAGGGGTGTTGCCTCCTGTGAGTCTAACGACTCGGTGGAGGCGCGTGGCCGTTTCGCCTTACGGGAAACGGTCACGCTGGGGAAAGAGGGGGAAGCCCTGGTTTTAGCCGGGGCTGGGTATGAACCCTTTTTGCTGACAGCTTTACCAGGGGAGCACCTGGGTTGAGTAGAGCCCGCAGAAGGGCTCCGAATGGGCGTGGAAACAACCGCGCTCGTTGGCCTGGATGGGCCAGGAGCAGAGGGTGCCTTTCTAACTATTGAGGCATATGACATCCCAGGCAGAGCCGGGTGCGCCAGGACCAAGTCCTTAGCCTCGCGGAATGAGAATCGATCCTGGGCCTGAACAGCCAGGATTTCTTTCTCAAGGAGATATATGCACCACATTGCTTCGAAGAAGCAGGGTGTGGCTCTCCGCAACTGACACACTTGGCAAAACACAATTTGGACTTATCGTGTGCGGCCTTGGAGCAATTTACACAAACTTCGGGTGACCCCGACTTTGCACGTCTACAAGAACGATTCGTATGGCCGAAGCGGTGAGAGTAAAAGCACCGCCACGGCAGTGGCACCAATGCCTTCACGCGGTGGCGGTACCAACCGGCACGCACCGACTCAGGGAGCTTGTCACAGTCGAACATGCCAAGAGTGTAGGGGTGAGTCTCGAGGCCCCTCCCTGTTTTCTAATCACACGTTCGACCTGACCGCCCCATGGTCCGCCAGCTCTAAGGTGATGTCCTCAATGGAGTAATCAACGAGTTCCGTCGCATAAACTACTACTTTCACAAAGTTCCTGATAGAGTGCGCCGTCACACTCACCGGGGTGCCATGAAGTGTCCGAAGAGCACTTATCTTGGCCGCCTCGGCGGGATTCTCCGCATTCGCCAGAAGGCTCCCGTCCGAGAAACGGGTCACCTTCGGCTCTGTACCAATTGTACTAGCTAATCCTCTCCTCTGATGGATCATGTTGCCATCAGTAGAGCGAATAACGAGGAAGCGTTTGAAGTCAGCGGGCTCGAAAATGCCGGATAACTTCTGAATCAGGGGCACCGATGTCGAGGCTCCGCCCGGTGCACTTTTATTCTTTGTCATAGTCAGGGGCTCTGCACCCGGGGGGGGGGCCTGATGTGCCGATATTGGCTTGGTCGCTTACCAAAGTGGCAGCAGACCTATCCGTCCCCGCAGCCCTGTGGATGGAAAGGAGCCTCGAGTCTTCTTAGTCTTTTTCTTTTTTGGAGAGGAGGGCGGGGAATGAACCCACTTCTCACCTCCGCCGGCAGAAGCCCCTAGGCCAGATGAACCGGCCTCAGCCAGGTCCTTCTCCGAAATGGAGAAGGTCCTGGTGGTCGCAGGGGCGTCGGTCGGAGGAGATCCCTTTCCTCCTTGTACTGCCTCAGAAACCCTAGCCGTTTGAGGAGGACCTTGCATAGGTGCGGATTCGGTGTTTGGCGCCGAGCCCGGATTCTCCCCCATGGAAGGCCCTACCGTCTGAGGCTGGGTTTCCTCAAGGACCATGTCTATCACAGGAGGGGCCTCCAGTTGGCGACCGAAAGGGCCTGGCTTCCCTCTCCCCCCTAAGGGGGTTTGCCCTACCAAGCCGCTTACACGAGGGGCGATTGGCAATGGGCTGCCTGCTGGCTTTCTTGGCAGTCCCCTTACAAAGAAAAGGAGGGACTGCCGCTGGAAATAGGGAGGTGCCCGAAAGCACCTCCAGAGAAGGGGGTGAGGGGGAGTCCCCTTCACCCGTAGGCGTAGGAGAGGAGTAAGCCTCCTCTCCGGTTAAAGAAATATGGAGGGTCCCCTGCACAAGCACAAGAAGGGGGGGCCCTCCATTTTTTCGGGGGAGCTGCCCGAGGGCATCTCCATCGATGTACAAGAGGTAATGGGGAGAGATTTGGGGGGTTTTTCCGTTTGCATACATGGGCATGGTGACCCTCTTTTTTACACGGGACGCAATAGCTCATCACCTCTCGCAGTTGCCCGCACTGCAAGAGGTGCTTACAGGCCTGGCAGAGCCAGGCGCCGCCATTTTGGACCATCCCTCCCACCTGGTGGCCTGGCAGTCCATCGGCATGGCGGCTCCACCTTAGACGCGGCGTAAAACTGAGTGTGAAGAGGAAAGGAAAAGGGGATGTGAGGAAGGTATGGGTGGGAATGAAACAGGTTGTTATAAAAACCCATTCCGAACCGGAGCTCAGGGTTTAGGGAACATTGTCCCCTCCCCCCTCAGCCCCGATCCGGGATGGTTGGCTTGAGAAGAAGGTCAGCATCTAACCCTGTGAAATTAGAGGCTGACGAGAGAAAGTTGTGGGAGAGGTTGTATGAAAAGCGACGAAGTAGGGGAGAAATACAGGCTATCTGAAGGAAGGAAGAGAGGCTAAGCTGGGGCCGGTTGAGGCTGTACATATTGTATTTTGTAATTGTGAAGGGTTTGCCTTATTTATCAGATTTTAAATCAAATTAAAAGTTTAAAAAATAGACTCTCCTCAATATCCTCTCTTTGAAACACCAAACAGGCCTTTTCTGGGTGGCGGGAAGAATTGGTGAGGGAGTCGCGACCCGGCCGCCACAGTGTGAACTGAAAATTCACTTATGGCAGATTCTATAGAAAGGGAAAGTTAAACTATTGTGCTGGACTGTGGTGAGAGGCAGCTCAAACTACTCACACTGTGTAAAGTGCCAGTCAGGTTCTCAATAAGTGTATCCATGGATGTGGCAATGTTCCTGGCATGATCTTCCAAGTCAGCAATGATGTGGGGCTCAAAAGGGGGCAAGGACGGAAAGAGAAGCGGCCGTGGTGATAGATTTGTCGAAGGCAGGTTCACATTCCTCATATAATCCCGACCTGTGAATAAATTGAGTCAAATATTAGACTATTTTTCCTTCTACAAATTGGAAGAAGCAAGGCAAAAATTAAGGCAAAGAAAACTCTAGAGAGTAAAGGATAGCAGAGGGGTTTTATGATTTGCAGGGGCAGCAGGCACAATACTAAAGTGCCCAGAGATAGGCAACAGAAAAGGGACAGTGAAGGACAGAGCAGAACAAATGAACTTACATCAAAGAGTGAGGGCAAAGGGCAAAGATAACCCTGGAGAAGTAGGGCCTTCGACCATGATCAGATGTAAATGCATAAGGAACAGGAAGAGAGAAAAAGAATGGTGACAGAGGGTGAAGTGCAGAAAGCACCTGATGAGAGAGTAGGGCACAGTGAGTCTGGTATGGCACTTTTTTTTCAGGGAGAGAAGAATGACCATGGTAGTGAGGCCTTTTCAGCAAAAACCAGGGTGTTAAGGACTTGGAAAAGCAGAGAAAACAAGACTGACAGAGGAGCCCAAATCGAGCTAAACTGGAAATTTAGATGAGTGGCAAAGGATAAAAGTATCCATTGAAAACTGACTTTTCAGGCAGGATTAGGTGTAAAGTGGTGAGAAGAGAAATGGCAGCAATGGAGAACATAATATTGGGGGCACTCAATGAACAAGTGGGATATAGCAAGTCTGATGCGATAGGTAGTGCAGGCAGGGGAAGGAGGCTTATCAGTCATCAAGCCATTGCAAATACACAATCTTAATTTGGAAAAATCAGTAAATAAAAGTGAGGCTTGGCCTAGTAGGTCACAGGCTGTTTTAACTGCTTGATCAGCCACCCAGATGTGGGAAGGAACCTACCAGAATGTGATTCATGAACCTTTCAACTTACACACTAACTTTTGTATAGTCTATTCA
Organism: Ceratothoa steindachneri; assembly: GCA_963969495.1. Classification (NCBI taxonomy): domain Eukaryota; kingdom Metazoa; phylum Arthropoda; class Malacostraca; order Isopoda; family Cymothoidae; genus Ceratothoa; species Ceratothoa steindachneri. The sequence continues at coordinate 97,640,425 of OZ018330.1, forward strand.
AATGTCACCTAAGCATTCTTCTTCTTACATGCCCATACTACTATACAACACCCTCAATCTCACACTATATATGTTGCATGCCACCTGACCCTCTCTCCAAAGAAAGGGTCAGGTGGCATCTCCCTCTTTCACAACTTTCTTCCTGAATCTTTTCTAATTAGAGATGGTTCAAACTCATTACATATTCTCCTATCACATCTTGCCCCAATAAAGATTTGATTCCCACTCTACTTCAAATAGAAAGAGATGCCTTGACCTGATATTGTAGAAATATAGACATTACATTTCAACCTTTGGCAGATGTGAATGTAAATAAGAGCTTGCTTCAAATGAGGCAATAGGAATATAAGCCTTTATATCTAATCACTCAGATACAATGAACAAACAACACACACACTTTCTTCCAGACAAACATACATGTGTTTATTGAACTTTATTCCAGTGATGCTCTCAAATTCCTCAAATCTGATTGGAAGGAAATGTGCCTTAGGAACTCTAGCAACTTTTAGTAATATAAAAGGAAAAATTTAGAATTCACACACTTCATTAACTAAGTATTACTATTCACTATTATTATTCATTGTTGTCAGCATTCCACTATACTCATATTTTGTACATTATTTCTCACTTTTCATATTAACTCACTTGTCACTCATTATTAATGTGAGGTTCTTTGTCCTTTTCAGTTAACTACCCATCTCATTCAAAGGCAAGTTTCAAAAGTTTCAACCAACAAATTGATCTATCTGGTTATGCTCAGTTTATTTTTATAAATAAATCCTGTAATAAAAAAATGGAGTATTTTTCTTTCAGGTTAGTTAAGATTGTGACAAAGACAGTCACACAAAGAGTAATCACAAACCTGACACAACATATCTTTGACCCATTCATTCCTTACTCAGTTTGCCTTTCTAACACAACATCCCTGGTAAATTGTCCATTTGGACTTCTTTCTCTTCCATACCATAAGCTCATGCAACTTCCTGACACATTCTACATTCAATATTATGATCACTGCTGATAATTTCCAACCATTCAAAACTTGTAGCACAATTTGCCACAACTGTACCACTATCATTCACAATAAACCATAGATACAGTGAATTGTTCAAGGGCCACATAAGACTAATATCACACCCATCACCTTTTCCTTTAAGTTCCTTCCTCACAAATGCCTGTCAAACATTTCAATCAAGAGCATGCTACAAGTTTAGTCAGCACAGAGCAGTGACATAGTGAGGACTTGCAGGCCCATAACCCCCATAGTTAGGAGCGAAAAGCTAACAAGCAGCTAGCCTGTAGAAAAATCACTGCAAACACACAAAATAATAATCATTTCCCCAAAGAATGGATTTAGCCTCTATGCCACTAAAATCACACCCTCAGACCCCTTTAAGCTTTATACACAATATCCTCCACTTGTTCTTTCATCAGTTGCCTTTCAATCACACAAAATTAATTCCCTTTTCACAGTCTTTGAGTCCTTTACACAACAGGACACTCATATTTTCTTTACAAGTCTATTATTATCCAGCCTTCTTACACATTGAAACACCCTTAGAACATTCTTAATCACAGCTATGCACTCCTTTCTTCGTAGTATATATACTTCTTACCTACTCATTTCTCAATATATTCATCATTCTCTTGCCACACCACTCAAATTCCCCAATGCAACCACTCTTACTCTCCATCTTTGTTCATCCTTCCTAACTACAACAATGTAAGTTATCAGCATAGTCACAACTTTTTGATAAATTTCATATTCAATCCCTTTGCAATCATTAAGATTCTTATTGCCCCCCAAGACTTTCTTACCATTCAAAACATTATTGCAGCTCACCTCATCCATAATATAAACATTCACAATATGTACACAATACTTAAGGTGCACACCAGAGTAATTAATATCCTATTCAACCCTTAAAGTGCCACATGGACCAATTGGTCCGAGCAGCAGTGGTACACTGGGGACTGTGCCTCGCTTTAAGGGTTAATCTTCTCTGCTTTTAATTTTAGCCACCTTACAAATTCCCTGACAAACAATTTAATCATGTTCCTTCTGAATGTTTCATTTGCTATTTTCTTACTTTGACTATTTAAGATATTAGATCAACTTTGATATTTCGATACAAACAAAAGCTCTCTTTTAAAAAAAATAACCCTTTATTTTGACAAGGACTAGTCTCAGAGCATCACACTCCATCCTTCAACTGTACAATGAATATATATATATTGTCATAAGACATTCCTTATATAGAACCTGAGAACCACGTCAACAAAACAATAAAAATAACAAAAGAAGGAATTAGAAAAATGTGGAGGGAATTTTACAATTAGAGTATTAGTGAATGCTAAGGGAATGCGTGTGGAATGTGCCAGGAAGCTGGATAAGTGCATGCAGGTGCTAATGTTGGTGCATATGAATGAGCCTATGGTATGGAGAGGGAAAGATCTCAAGTGAGAGCAGTGCAAATATATAACTTGAGAGGGAAGCTCAGTGTACAAAAGATGGATAGAGTGAGGAATGACTGGGTAAAAGTTGTTTATGGTGTGAAGAAGGGTATGATTGAGGTTGTGACGGTGTTCTGTGGTGGTATGGACATGTAAAAATGGATAGAAATAAATGTGTGTAGAGAATATACAAGAATAAGTATGTGAGGAGGGTCGAAAGACTGCATAAAAGGAGGGTTGATTATGTCAATGAGTGTTTAAGAGAAAGGGATGATGGAGGGGGAAGGGGATAATTTTCTATATGATAGGGTGCATGGAAAGGGGTGGGGGGGGCCTTATGCTTAATAGGGCATAAAGGGGTGAATAGCTTTAGTGGCAGTGAAGTGTATGGATGTCACTTTGTGGGAAAATGGTAGATGTTGAAGTCTTGAATGTTCAGGTGATTTCTCCCTGAGAGGTGATTAGCAATCCAATGAGTGGAAGTTGCCCTTTGAGAGAGGTTTGGTGTGGAATCGATTAATACTGCTTCAACTACGTCATTTAAGCCAGTCATTCGATGTAAGGATGAAATGACATGTAGGTGAGGCAGCATTAATCGATTCCACCCTTAACTTTTCTCTTAAAAGGGAACTTCCAATTCAACCAGCTCATTAGATCACTACTGGCAATACATTCATTTTGTAAATATTTCCTCCACATATCTTTCTCTCTCTTGGTCAATGCTATTGTCTTTTGCCTTTTCAGTTTGCACATAAAGATTGACTTAGAATAATATTTTGTCATTCAAAAAGACGTCACCCTTAAGCAACTCGTAGGCAAATCACCCTCTCTATCGACCAGAAAGGGCTACCACACAAAGAGGGAGGGAGTGTGGCCAAAAAGCGAGCTCAAACAATTGAGTTACGAATTGAAACTCTCAATGTAAGGACCATGACAGTCAAAGGCAGTGTGGTTGCTGACTTTATGAGAAGGCAGAAAGTTGACATGCTATGTGTACAGAAAACTAGATGGATAGGAGATAAAGCTAAGGAATTGAGTGAGGGATAAATAGAAGAGAACTAAAGAGAAATCTGTGGAAAAGACTCATCAAGAACGGCGACCCTGAGTAGGGAAAGAAGAACTAGAACTAATCCATTGTTTCATTGCCTTTTTACCATCCAGTAGTCCCATATTCCTTTCCAGTTCACATGCGCCCTTTGCACTACACTGTCCATTGAGCTTGCCTTATTACCTCAAGTACCTCCTGCTTGAACCTCTAAAACATAACACTAATGATGCAGAAAATATAAAAGCACCATTAGATAAACTTTGGAAGACTTACGTCTTGAGGATTGCGGGGTCACATTAATTTTCTCTGAAAAGTCCCTGACAAGGCTAGATACACCATCCTCCTGAGAAGCATCATTTGAGGGTCCTTGCGCAGCTGAACTCTCTGAAGGTTTGGGTATTCCAGGCACTACATCCCCTCTCAGTACTTCCTAAGGGGCAGATGATCTTACCTACAATTCAACTTGACAGTATTACCTATTAATACATCAAAATGAAGACTGGTATTATTAAACAATTAGAAATCCAAAGCTACAGGATCAAATCCACATTAGTCACAAATAGGCCAACACTAATTATATTTGTGGTTAGATAAGGACAAACAAATTATGCTAAAAATTGAGTGACTGACATCAACATTGAACATTCCTGTCTTCTCTATATCATTTAAGCACTTAACAACATGGTTCAAATGCTACAGTCTCACTAAGCTTTAAAAATGATGGAATCAGCTAATAAACCTTTGAAGAGCTTATTTTTTTAAATCAAAAGGGATGACTTAACAAATTTATATATATATATATATATATATATATATATATATATATATATATATATATATATATATATATATATATATATATATATATATATATTTATGTGCAAACTGGTCTAATTACAGACCAGTAAGTTTGACATCAGTGGTAGGGAAAATGATGGAATCTATTATAGCAAGGAATATTAGAGATCACTTGGATAAGCATAAGTTGATAAAAGAATCACAGCATGGCTTTAGTAAGGGTAAATCCTGTCTCACTAATTTGCTGTCTTTTTATAGTAAGGTGTATGAAGCAGCAGATAATGATGAAAACTATGATATTTTATACTTGGACTTTAGTAAGGCTTTTGATCGAGTGCCACACTTACGACTTCTGAGCAAAGTTAAAGCACACGGGATCGATGGCAGTATATTTAGGTGGATTCAGTCATGGCTTGGTGACAGACAGCAAAGAGTTAGTATAGATGGAGTTAAATCTGAGTGGGGGTGTGTTAGCAGTGGAGTTCCTCAAGGATCTGTTTTGGGTCCCTTGCTATTCTTAATTTATATTAATGATCTTGACATAGGTATAAGTAGTGACCTGAGTAAATTTGCTGATGATACTAAGCTAGGTAGGGCCATTAGGGCTGATTCTGATGCTGTTGTAATGCAGGAGGAATTAACCATTCTGTCCAATTGGGCCGAGAAATGGCAAATGAAGTTTAACATAGACAAATGTAGTGTACTTAGTATAGGTAGAAATAATCCATTGAATAGTTATAAATTAAATGGCAGAATTTTAGGGAGGACTGATTGTGAGAGAGACTTGGGTATTTTGGTAAGTTCAGACCTTCGTCCTAGAAAGCAATGTCTAAATGCTAAGAATAAAGCTAATAGGATATTGGGATTCATTAGGAGGAGTGTAAGCAATAAGAGTGCTGAAGTCATTCTAAAACTGTATCTGGCGCTAGTTAGGCCTCATCTAGACTATGCAGTACAATTTTGGTCACCATATTATAGGAAGGATATTGATTTGCTTGAGTCTGTGCAGAGAAGGATGACAAAGATGATTGGTGGGCTAAGGAACTTACCTTATGGTGAAAGGCTCAGAAAACTAAATCTACATACATTGGAAAGGAGAAGAGTCAGAGGGAAATTGATTGAAGTCTTCAAATGGGTAAAAGGATATAATAAAGGGGATCTGGGTAAGGTTCTTATATTTAGTGAACATGACAGGACACGTAGCAATGGGTTTAAGCTTGATAAGTATAGGTTTAGGAAGGAGATTGGGAGGAATTGGTTTACAAATCGTGTGGTAGATGAATGGAATAGGCTCACTAGGCATGTGATAGAAGCCTCCTCTCTGGGTAGTTTTAAGAATAGATTAGATAAATATATGGATGAAGCTGCTAGATGGGACTGACTTTTTTTTATGTACATATGTATATATTTTTCTAAGGAGTGGGAAGATTATATTTTGCGGTTGCATGAATGGACATAATCCTCTGGATGCATTTTATGTATATTGTAGATTAGATCTGACGAACTCCTGTAAAGGGTGACAATGTTGATGACTTTTCTCTGGTAAGAAATCTTTTGTGTGTTGAATGGAACAGGAGCTGCCAAGTGTAGGCCATGAATGGTCTTTTGCAGTCTCCTTCTTTTCTTATGTTCTTATGTTCTTATATATATATATATATATATATATATACCAGGCAATGGCTTCACCACTCCCCCCTACGGGTAGAGCTTGCGCTTTGCTACTAAGATTAAAATTTAAAATCTAAAAAAAGCAGCCATGGTTAAATTTTTATAAATTTTCTGAACTTTGCCAATTATAATAATTTTAAAAAGGAACTCTAAACTAAATTTACCCCCTTTCAAAATATCACGTTGCTAAAATATAGTATAGAAGAAGATATATAAAAATAAATTTTCTGAACTTCACCATTTGTAATTCTTTGGGATTTAAAAAATTCACAAAATTCTTTTTATGATATTAGATGGGTAACTTACAAATATTTGAGGTAAGCATGAAAATAGGTGTCCTAACCTAATTTTAAGATACTGATTTCAGATATGAAATCCATTTTCACTCATCACCTCGAGTTTTTTTAGATATAAATGCATTAGGGTGGTCCTCAAATTATAGTGAAAATCAAATTTTATTTTTTCATTGGTGCTCATTGCTTATTCGTTGCTGCTACATGAGTGAACATATGAGGTGAAATTAGAAGGAAATCGGACTTCGTTTAGGGTATTCAATGTTTCAACTCTATTGTGAATTTTGGTGATCGTCAATTCTGGTTAGACAATTTTCTCAGTTGCCGAAGCATGATGTGTCATGACATTCTTCATTTCATTAGCAGGTGAACATGGCTTCTAAAAGAAAACAAATGCCAGTGTATGCTGTTAGTTCAACTCAAGAAAAAATCCCAGAAAGCTGCCTCCCAACAAGCTGTCAGGTAATTCAGATTTTTGGGGACACAATGGGCGAGGGCCTTTGTTGGCCTAGTTCTGATTCTATGAGGTTATGTCTACTAAGTTTTCACTATAATTTAAGTTTGCTTATTTCCTGCATTATTATACTAGTAACATACTACTCCTGCATTGCATAAACTGTTTCATCCTGTTTCTTGACTGGGCATCCTTGCTGGATGAAATAACTAAGTAATTAATTATAATTTTTGTCATGTGTCTCTGCTGATGGCCATTTGTCCACGTTGTTTTTCAGAATTGTGCCCCAAAGAGTAGCAATCTCAATTCATTTAGTGGGCTTTTGATACATATGCGCTATAGTGACGAAATGTTGTATGATGTGGGCTTTGTTTGTAAAATAAATATGCTGTTTGTATCAAAATAAAGTTGAATTTGAATTAGTTTTCCCTGGTCTTGTAGCAACCCTTTCCTTTCATCTTTCCAGGTACTTCAGCGGTACTTACGCCACCTGAAGATGGGGACACTAGGGTCCACTGCAAAGCGCTTAGCAACAACGGAGACAGTGTGTGAAGTGCTAGGGATATGGAAGAAGGTTCAGATACAAACTATGGAGGAGAGGAACAATGTTCGGACCTGGAAGGTATGGTTGGAGAGTGGGAGCTTTTGAAGAAGCCCCTGAAGAATTAAACGGCCAACCAGAAGACCAAAGAAGCCACTTTCTAGGAAAGGATTGATTCCCTCTTTAACATCAAACACAAAGATTGGAACTTCCTGATCAAGACTCCGGAAGACAAAGCCTTTCTCTTGGACCAGGAAACCCAGCACAAGGGATACATGAGTCTGGGGGACAAAGAACACACCAGAGCAGAGAGGAAGCGGCTGGAGACAGCTGAATGTGATCAGGCACGTCAAAAAGCTGAAACGCAGTGGCAGGAGACCTCTAGTAAGGCCATCATGCTCCTGTCAAGTAGTTCATCCTCTGACACCTCCTGCCCTTCTCCACTGAAGACCCCTCACCGTGGAGCAGACCCAACCCATTTTGCTCCACTCCTGGTCCATCAATGGCACCTTCAGTGTGTCCCAAGTCCATAGTCACCCCTGAGATCACAGTTGCTCTTGACAGAACGAAAACTAGTGATCAAAATGCTGTTTACATCTTGGCAGCAGAAGCCCTGGGAGGAGCTGCGATTGCTGCGAGTGACCTCGACATCAACCGATCCACCATTCAAGGATGAGTATTCAAATACTCAAAAAAATCACCTTCTTAAATTATAGTTAGTAATGATAAATAAAAAAAAAAGGATATGTGAAAGTAAAAGAAAAGGGTGATAGAGAAAAATGGTTTAGAATTAAGCATAACAAAATTAATAAAAAATACCTATTCACATGCTTGCCTCAAAATTGGGAGGGGGGGGGGGGGGATTTGGTATACATAGTTTATAGCATTGATGCTACAAGGGTCCTCCACCATACTCCTTCTCTCCCATCAGTCCAACATACATAAACCTAGCCACAAATTCCATATCCTCATCCTGCAACCCATTTCAGCTCAAAGAACATCAACATGATAATCTACAGAACATGAAATTCAAACCATGGGACTCTACAATGTATGGAAGTTGCTGCAAAGTAGATTCTAAACTATGACTTATTAAGTAACAAATCATACTCGATATCACTCAACTTTACTGAACTTAGCTATGGTGTAGCTAAAACAAATAGTAGTATATATCTCATACTAATTACTAAACCTAAATGAGAATATTTTCCTAAATTTAGAACATCTTACTGAAGCAATGCCATACAAATATGCCTAAATCCATACATCTAGTAGAATTTGGTAAGATGGTTAGTACCTTTACACCAAACAAGCCTTTCCTCTTATCATCAAGTTTATTATGAAATTCTTGCATATCACTAAGGTAGGTCGAAACACTACTATGTATACCAACATGGTCTTGTTCATGACCAGTGTGATCGCCACTATCAAGAATCTCAGAGTAGGAGCCAGTCATGCTGGTTAGCTGCAAAAAAAAGTGTTAATATAAAGATGTTGAATAGTTATGTATTACAAAATAAATGCAATATCAGATATTAGTAATAAGGAGAGTTAATTTATACATTAAATCTACATGTGATGGATATACTTCTAATAAATTATAGTGTTAAGTAAGGCAGTAAAAGCAGCATACCACATACTGTACAAATATTTTCCTTTTATTGCAAACTGAGCAATGATTTAATAAGAATAATAAAGAATGGTAGTAATCAGTGGCAGGCAGTCCGTCAGTACCGATGATGGAAGGTCTGTCAGTCCGTCACTGACAGACTCCCGTTTCGCTGGGGGACTGACGACTGATGGAAACTTTGAAACACTGACGGAATAAGCACTGCCGGAAGCAATTTTTGGCTGTCACCCGAACCATTACTGACCCCAAAAGCAAAGACAACCTTCGGCAAATAATGTTTACATCAGTCATCAGCGAAACGGGAGTCCGTCAGTGACAGACTGATGGACCTTCCGTCATTGGTACTGATGGACTGCCCACCACTGGTAGTAATATATGAAAAATTTATAACAAGTTAATTATTAACACATTGACGCTCAAGGCCAATTTCCCAACATGGGACAAATGCTCAAGACATCTAGAGCTGTCATCACTAAAATCCTTTAAATGATACATGATGTGCAAAGCCATCAAAGTAATAATGCCTTTTTCAATTCATTACGAAATAGTGCGGCTTTTGGAACTTGTTCACCCAGAATTTGTGAATCTGAAAGAGGCATTTCCTCATTATTTTCTCCCACAGCTCCACCCCCTAGCTTAAATAGGAGGTGCATTGACATTTTAGCTCAGTTGCTTATCAGCATCTCAAAGAGGTAAAATGTTGTTTGTTTTATAGGTGGTTCATGCTTTTATGAAGAGGTTTGATGTACTTTCATAAGTTGTACTGTACATAAATACATCATTACTATATATTTATACTACAAATATTGATAGAAATATATCATTATTATATATAATATACATATTGGCAGTTTTTTTTTTTATTATTCAGTTCAGGATTTCAATAACAAATTATATGAAAAATAATAGTGATACATTTGTCCCAAAATATGAGCATCAATGTATTAATTACATTCATGTCAAAATTTCAACTTGTTAATGGTAAAATATTTTTAAACAACAAATTTAAATATTTCCATTGATAAAAAAAACTTTATGGCTAAAGATAAAATAAATTGTTCATTTATAAGCTGCATATACTTTGTTGTTAGATATGACAAAATTTCAGTTATCTTACTTTCAAAGTCTGACTACTACATCCAGTAAAGAAAGAGACTATATATCAAATCTGATAATCATTAACTTGAATAAAATTTCACTCACCTTTTCATCTAAACCTAAATCAATCGAGCCATGGTAATTTTTATGTGACAATGAAAATAAATTTGCCTCAACATCATCTCCCTGCAAAGCAATGGCCAAGTCATCCATTGGTTTTTCCAAATTTTCATTTCTTTTTCCAATATGAGCTGCAGCATTCTTTTCATAATCAGCTTTAAGATGAAGAGTAGAAGATACAATGGCTTCTTGATCATTGGAATTTGGCAAAGTTTTTAATGAAGTAGACACAGCAATATTTTCATTTGGACCTTGCTTGTCTGACATAGTCATTAATTTTTTTGGAATTACAAGAAGAATCAAATGCTCTCTACCCTTTTATAAATTAGCCATTAGATCTGTCAAATATAAATAAATAAAAAATTAGAAATGCCAAACTTTTTGGCAAGTTTCCTGGTGGTAACTTAAAGAATGTCACATGAATAGTTGCCCTCCACATTGCATCTGGCTGCACAAAAACCACATTAATATATTACCTGCATGACAGCACTAAGGTCCTTCCAATCAAGGACCACCTAAACATGATAGGCACATAGTTCTTGAGTAAGCTGCTATGGCCCTCACACCTTATCTCAGAGACCTCTGGAGAAGACATGAATTGACAGCCTTCCTAAGTGCTGCTTGATTCGATGGAAGAAACCATTAAACATGGGAAATTAAGGTGATTCTAAATAAAAACTTTACCTTTCGTGCATGGAATAAATTTTAATGTGTTATTGACCGTAGATAAATTAAGGTTTAAAGAGGTCCTCATTGGGGGCATAAAAGGGGTACAATCAATTATCAAGAAAATGAAGGTAAGTCTATCAATAAAGAATGTAACATATACTGTGTGAAAGGAGTATACAACATAATAGGGCGGGTCATACTTTGGGGCAACCATATATTTTCATTAAATCTTTTAATGAGTGGTGATTAAATGATAGATTTTCCGGTGTAGATTTTGAAAAAGAACTATTTTGTTATACAATTGCTCCTACCTACATCAATTAAACTGTAGCTCCATTTTTTGCATTACTCCAGTATTTACACCTGTGTTTACATTTGTGGAGTCTCCTCCAATGGCCATTAAGCTTTTATCCAAACTTCACCAGAGCACATAAATCTTGCTTTGACTCATTCCTGGACATGACATCTACTTGTCTCTTGTGCCCTGATTCCTCCATCGCTCTTTTCATGTGAGAAATACTTGGAGGAAGCTTCAGTCACCATTCTTACAACCCTCCCAATGCTCTGTGTGTGACAAGGCCAGTCAGGTACTTTCATAGGAGAGTCAATGAAGTTTTTTGATCCAGAAGTACTTAGAGCAAGTGAGAGGTGGCACAGAGACATCCTGGTAGCATCACAATTGATGTCTGGTGTCCTTCTAAGCCTTACAAAGGAGTCTCCCAGTTGAGTATCTGGGTCCCCTTCTCCCCTGATGGTCTGGATTCTTTTCACCCCTTCAGTTCTCTCCGCCTGATCTTCAGAGCATAGTAGGGTCTGAAGGATGGCTTCACTGTATGCATACCAAGCTGATCTCTTAACAGTTGGCAAAACAATATCCAACACCTCCTTCCTCTGAGACTTAAGGCAGTGAGGTTGATAAAGAATGTGCCTAGGTCCCTGAGTCCAAGAGTGCTTAATCTTAATGTTAAACCAGCATGGGTAATATACACCAATGATGAACTCAACAATTAGTCGTAGATCCTTAAAGGCTTTTCCTTTGAGCTCATGCTTTGACACCCACAGCCAGTGTAAAGATCTTGCACCACTTCCTGAGGTATCTTGGTAAGAGGAGGACCTAAAGATATGTGAGTGAAATTTGGGTCGATATCCAAGTCTGTAGCAGAGTCAAGGAGCTTTCCTATTGGTCTGGAATATGTGTTTGCAGATAGTGTTGGGCCAACCAGGTTGATAATTAGATGACAGAGGACTTTCCCAATATGCAGGTTACGGACCAACCAAACAAGCTTTCTGCCCAAATGTAGCTCCATTTTTTGCATTACTCCAGTATTTACACCTGTGTTTACATTTGTGGAGTCTCCTCCAATGGCCATTAAGCTTTTATCCAAACCCCTTTCCCTCAGCCATCCAAACATAGCCTTAGCAAATAATTATTTGTTATTCTAAAATGATCCACAGCCTTTACTAGCATTCAAATAAAATGTAAATGCTCTATAAACAGTTACCAGTTACAATAGTTACCAGAACTGGCAACACTACTGGAATATTGCTTTAGGGTTAAATTACTTGAGTAGTGATAGTGGTCGGGGAAATACAAGAGTACAGGGTCGGGAAGGAGAGAAAGGAGATGCAGAGGAGATAGGCCCTCGGGTGCTTCAGGGTAAGTGGGCTGAGTTGTCTTTACACAAATGCTCGTAGTCTTAGAAATAAGAGGGATGAATTATTTAGTTATATCATTCATGAAGATATAGATATAATATGTATAGTTGAATCATGGGTTAATGAAAATATATTTAATGATAATGTCAGTGAATTTGAACTAGAGGGTTATACTATGTACATTAGTCAAAGGAGAGATAGGACTGGTGGTGGGTTGATTATTTATATCAGAAATAGCATTTCTTCAAATCTAAATAACTCTATAAAGCAAGGAGAAGGTGAATCATTATGGATAGATATTAAGGTTGGTAAAAATAGGAAAATACACTTGGGAGCTTTTTATAGACCACCAGGACAGACTGATTGGATCGATGAGTTAATGATTAGGGAAATAAGTAAAGGATGCAAAGAGAATACAGTTATTCTTGGTGACTTAAATTTAACTTCTGTAGACTGGGAAAATATGATAGGAAGAGATAGAGCAAGTTGTAAGTTTGTCAAGTGTTTTGAGGATAACTTTTTGACCCAATTTGTTAATAAGCCAACAAGGGGTGCCAATATATTAGATCTAATTCTTTCAAATGATGATCACTTAGTTCAAGGATTGCGTGTAGGGGAATCATTGGGAAACAGTGATCATCAGATGGTTCGGTTTAGTTTGCAAATAGTTAAGGGTAGAACAGCGACAAACTCCACAAAAATTCCAAATTTTTATAGGGGAGATTACGATAAATTACGCAGCATGCTAAATCAGATTAGGTGGGATATAGAATTCCATGGAAAGAATACTTATGAGATGTGGGATATATTTAAGACTATATTAAACATGGTTCAGGAACAGTGTATTCCGATGAAGTCTATTAGGAAGAAATGTAGGAAACCATTATGGTGGAATCAAGAAATAGCTAATAAAGTTTCAGAGAAAAAAAGAGCATACCAGAGATTACAAAGTGAGAGTAGTTTAGATAATTTAAACCATTATAGGTCAACCAGAAATGAACTAAATAAGATTATTAAGAGGACCAAAAGGACAGCCGAAATTAATTTAGCTAAAAATAATAATAGAGATAAAAAAAAATTGTTTAGCTATTATAGAATCAATAATAAATCTAACAGTGATAAAATAGGGCCTATTAAATATGAAGGGGTTTTGAAAGAATCTGATGAGGAAATAGTAGAGGTCCTTAATGATCATTTTGCTTCAGTATTCACAGAAGAGAAACCAGTTAGATTAATTGATGATAATTCTAGGTCAAGGGAAGTAGTGATAAATTCTATTAATATAGACAGAGAAGAAATTAAAGGGCTTATAATGCAGTTAAATACTAGTAAGGCATCTGGCGCTGACAACATTCATTCTAGGATACTCAAAGAAGGTGTAGAAAGTATTGCAGTAGCTCTTGAGAAGATATTTATTAGATCACTAGAGTCTGGAAAAATACCAAATGATTGGAAATTGGCAAATGTAGTGCCAATTTTTAAAAAGGAAAGCAAAGAGGATCCAAATAACTTTAGACCGGTAAGCTTAACTTCTATAGTCTGTAAAATTATTGAGAAGAGGGGTGAGAAAGTTGATGTGATCTACTTAGATTTCAGCAAAGCTTTTGATAAGGTTCCACATCGAAGACTCGTTCATAAATTAAAGCTGCATGGGATATGTGGGAAGGTTTTAAATTGGATAACTGAATGGCTGAAAAATAGGAAACAGAGAGTTGTACTGAATGGAGTGAGGTCAGAGTGGAGGAATGTTATTAGTGGCATACCTCAGGGATCAGTTTTAGGCCCTTTATGGATAAATTGGATTTCAGCAAGTTATTTGAGTTAGAAGGTAGTAATAGAACTAGAGGCCACCACTTAAAGATTAAAAAACAGAGGTGCATACTGGATGTTAGAAAATATTTGTTCACTAACAGAGTGGTGGATTATTGGAATAGTTTGCCACCTGAGACTATAGACAGCCCAAACTTGAATGTTTTCAACCGCAGATTGGATGATTATATGGGGATGGAGGGTTAATTTCTTACTTTCGGTATGTGGATATATTTCTTGACTCATTCCTGTGGATGCAGTTTTTTTATTGTATATTTTGGGGGACTTTGATTTTTTTTTTTTTGACAGACTCCTATGGAGGCTTTAAATTATATATTGTAGATGCATGGTTGGACATTCCTATGGATTGTTAAATTGTATATTGTAGATGCATGATCTGACAAAATCCTATGGATGCTTTATGTGGGTGGATTTGATGGATACGGATGACCTTTGATAGGCCCTTGTGGCTTTTGTCATCCGTGAAATTATGTTATGTCAGTCATTCTCCTATTCTGTCTTGGCCTAACATTACATAACATAACATAACATAACATAATTACACGGATGACAAAAGCCACAAGGGCCTATCAAAGGTCATCCGCCTCCGTCAAAACCCACCCACAAAAAGCACCATCACCAGGGGAAGACAAAATCAAAGTCCCCCACAATATAATATAACGGATGACAAAAGCCACAAGGGCTCATCATAGGTCATCCGAGTCAAGCGGCCTCTTTTTCAAGGCACCCAAACTCCCAGGAAAACTACATCCAGAGGATTGCATCCAGAAACAAGGGTATCACCAATCAAGGCTTGTCAAGAACTAAATCATGCAGCTATAGATATATACAAACAATATTAATATATACAAAACTTAGGAACCATCACAACCTTCCCTTCCCATAAACTCATCCAACCTACTCTTAAATACATTTAGATTTGGACTACCTACTACCCTCTGCGGCAATTTGTTCCAGAAGTCTACCACTCTATTGGTGAAAAAATACTTTCTTAAATCCAACCTACACCCTTGCTTTTTAATTTTCAAGTGGTGACCTCTAGTCCGATTTCCATCATCTAACTCAAAAAACTTGCTAACATCCAATTTATCTATCCCGGAAAAAATTTTAAAGAGCTCAATCATATCCCCTCTCACACACCTCCTTTCGAACGAGAACATATTTAATACCCTCAGTCTATCTTCATATTCAAGGTGCCTCAGGGAAGGAATAATCTTTGTTGCCCTCCGTTGCACTGACTCAAGAAGGTTAATATCGTGTCTAAAATATGGGGACCATGCCTGTATACAGTACTCTAGATGTGGCCTAACATAAGAGTTATAGAGTTTAAGAATAACCTCCTTACTTTTGTAACTGACATTTCTCTTAATAAAACCCAGCACTCTATTTGCCCTATTTCTTGCTTCAATACACTGCTTAGAAAACCTTAATGACTTATCTATTACTACTCCTAGATCTTTCTCATCCTCTACTGAGCTCAGCCAATGCCCATCCATTTCATAGTTAAATTCTCTATTATCTTTTCCCATGTTAATAACTTTGCACTTTTCAAGGTTGAAAGTCATTTGCCACTTATGTGCCCAGGATAACAATTTATTTAAGTCCCCCTGCACTTTAAAATTATCATCAATATCTTTAACTACAGCTGCTAATTCATCCACAATCACACCAGGCAAATCACTTTCACACTCTTCCTCTCTCAGGACATTGAATCTGTTAGTCAACCTAACAGGTTCTATGTCCTTCCTTTTCAAACACTTAATCTGTCCTAAATTCTCTATCCTATCCATTTTCACCCACCATTCATCATCACTCACAACTTCCACACTGTTCCCAGTCCTAGCCCTATCTTCCACCCTCTTAGCACTAATCTCACCCTTCAATCGCACACTTGCATCTCTTCTCACCTCAAACACCAAATCATTCAACCTCTTACATTCCCCACTCAACCTCCTAACCTCCCCTTCCAGAAAACACACACAGCCTTCAGTTACATTCACTCTCCTTTCAACTCCACATGCATCACACACCACATACACACTACTTTCAAATGGCATTCTCTCACCATCTATACAAACAGCCATACTCTCAGAAATTTACTAAGGAAAAAGTTAACACTCACCAAAAAAAATCTTGCTCAGGATTGCTGCCAGTTATCTTCCCCAAAAGTATTAATCACTAATGTATTTATTACACAGTGATTGATGTATTAAATAAATACAAGAAAAACTACACACCCAAATCAAAATTATATCCAAATCTTACAATGAGAATCAGGAGCTTCCTGTAAGACAACCTTCCAGAACAAAGCCAGACAGCCAACTGACAAAGCCAGACAGCCAACTGACAAAGCCAAACAGCCAACTCAAGAAAGCCAAACAGCCAACTCAACAAAGCCAGACAGCCACTATCCCTATGTGGGAGGGTATCCATTGGAAATATATTTTATGATTGTTGCTCTAAAGGGAATACCACAATGATATTATTTCATTAACTAGGTTTGAGTATGTTTGGCTTGTCCTGTGGTCTTCTAATATATAGAGGCTAGATTGTGAGTCAGTAAGTATAACAGCAGATTTGGCAGAGTAGTTTTTGCAATGACTAAGTGCCTTTTTAATGACAAATAGTTCAGTGAAAAGTACGGTATGATCTTCATCCAATTTCCAAGAGTAACACTGACCAGAGTCTTGAATAAAGATAGCAGCTGAACATGAGTATTTATCATTTAGGAGTACTTTAGATCCATCGGTAAATATTTTTGGGATTCCAGTAAAATTGTTGTTGATGTAATCTTCTATTAGTGTTTTGCTAATATTTGACATTGATTTTGGGTAAGTTATTGGTAAATTTGATTGTATCGGTAATTTCATGTTTTCCCAAGGTGGTATATTACTGATATAGGATTCCCTATATATGAAGTGGTCTATGCCAAGTTTATTACATAGATTAATAGCTCTATAGTAATAAGGCAGTTTGTTTCGGGTAGTCCACATAACTTCTGTGACAGCTTTTTTGTGAAAATTTAAGGGTTTTTTTCAAAATATAGTTATTTGGTGATGAGAGTATTTTTGAAAAGTACTTCATGCTAACAAAATCTCTCTGATACTGAAGTGGTAGCATACAAGTTTCACCATAAAGAGAGGCAATGGGAGAAGACCTCATTACTCTAATGCTAATTCTAATTCCTGCATTAACAATAATATCTAGTTTCTTTTTTACAGATTGACAGGCAGAATCATAAACCTCACATCCATATTGTATCTTGCTGATAATATATGCCTTGAGAAATATAAGTAATGACTTTCGGTTAGCTCCGTATGATAATTTACTAAAAGATTTGAGTATATTCAGGCGTTTTGGGCAATTTAATACAAGGTAATTTATATGACATTACCAGGTCAAGTAAGGTGCATCAAAAAGAGACCTAGAAATTTATTTTCTTTAACATCTTTTATTCTTTGGTTATTTATTGATATAAATGGTGTTCTAAGTATTCTTTGATTTGTAAAATACATTAGTTTAGTTTTATTAATGTTAATTGTCGTTCCCCATGTGTCACAGAAATCTTTTATTTTATTAACGGCTCTTTGAAGATTTTCTTCAGCTTCCGGTAGTGTGTTCCCACTGGTGTATATTGCCTGATCATCTGCAAAACAGGATATATTGCAGTTTATTAATTGAGGCATGTCATTGTTGAAAATAGTGTATAGAACAGGTGACAATATTGAACCTTGTGGTATTCCTCTATCAAATTTAAAGCTGTCTGATAAGAATTCTCCAATGGAGATTTTAAATGAGCAATTTTTAAGATAATTGACTAGAATAGTTAATAGTCTACCCGTTACACCAGATTTTGCGAGTTTGTACGTTAGAGCCAGATGTGGGACCAGATCAAATACTTTTTTAATATCGAGGAATAGCGCTATAACATGCTTTTTTTGTTTTACATTTATCCTAATAAAATTTTCTAATTTCACTAATTGATCAATTGAACTGTGTTTCTTACAGAAACCACATTGGAAGGATTTTATTATGTTATTTTTTTCAAGAAACCAATAAAGTCTATTGTAAATCATTTTCTCAAAGCATTTTCCCAAAATAGAGAGTAAGGAAATTAGTCTATATGATCCTGGATTTGCAGGATCTTGATCAGGTTTTATTATGGGTATCAATAATGTTTCTTTCCATGTGGATGGGAATTTACCTAGTGACCAGCAGCTATTAAATATTTTTAAGATTTTCTTTTTATATTCTGGTTTTAGATTTGTTAGGAATGCTTTATGTATTAAGTCAGATCCCATGGCTTTTCCTCCTTTTTCAGAGATGCTGATTAAGCTATCAATGTATTCTTCCCAAGTGAATTCCTTGTTAAAATCTTCTGATAAGTCTTTTGTAGCATCACTGATCAGTTTATTTTGTTGTTCATTTAAAATACTGGATCTCCATCTTTAAGGATATCTTCAAAATTCTATCCAAAAATATTTGCCTTTTCTTTTTCACCTAGCACTGGAGAACCATTTTGAATAAGAGGAAATGTTTGTTCTCTATAAGTGCCTCGTGAACTTTTTAAAAAAGAACCAGATATCTTGAATTGGGGTTCTAAAGTTTATATTAGAAATAAATTTTTGTAAAGATATTTTTTTTGCTCTTCTAATTGTCCTTTGTGCTATAGCTTTTTATCTATTAAAGGCTATGGTGTTCTGTGGGGTGAAGTTTCTTTCATTAGTACGTTTAGCCTTCCGCCTCAGAGCCACCTGTTTGCTGCCTTCTTCTGTCCACCATGGTTTGTTATATTTAGTGCTTTTAGGTTTAATACTAAGTTTGAAAGTTAATTTGCTGGCTTCTATTATATTTTCTATTATTTCATCTAATTCTTCAAGTGGATTTTGAGATATGTCAGCTTGAATTGAAGTAAAATTAGTGATCCATTCTGACCATTTATTATTTTTTATCTTCCAATCTGATCTTTTTCCTATGTTAGATACAGTTATTAGTTCAGATAACTGGATAAGGATTCCAAGGGATATGATCTGAGCCGAGATCTCTACCCAAGTTTATTTCAGTTTTATCCGAAAGAATTGCTGATACTAAAGTAAGGTCAATAGTTGAGTAAGAGTTATTTCTTAGATCATATCTTGTTTTAAGACCTAGAGGAGTTGCTATAGTTAGATCTGATTGGGCAATATAATTATTGAAAGCGGTTGCTTGTTGCAGAGGTTCATGCTTGAGATGATCACCACAAATAATTAATTTATTACCTAGTTGAGATGTATAGAATTCTAGTTCTTGTTCAATAAAATTATTTGCATGGGGATTATATAAATTGAGTATATCTACAGCATTATTATTTTTTAGATAAATTCTGATAGCCTGAGCTTCAAGGGCTTTGTTAATATAGTCATTTAATTTAATATTTTATAGTTAATGTCTTTGTGAATTAAGATCATTATACCTCCACCCCTTCTATCTCTGTCTCTTCTAAAAATTGCATAGTTAATAAAATTAACATTTGATTTGATGCCCAATCGTGTTTCGCATATATAACACAAGTGGGGTTTGTTATTTGTTAGCATATAAGTAAACTTTGAATTCTGATAGATGAGAAAATAAGCTCTGGCAATTCCATTGCAAAATTTTTATCTTGTTTGTTTTATTATCCATTTTACTTGGCTTTTTTATTTATAAGTTCAGGTTCACTACAAACGGGTCTTTTATTTGATTTGATTAAGTTTGGATTATTAGTTTTGACATTTCTTTTATTTTTTTCAGGTTCAGAATTTAGGGGGGTTTTATTTTTACCTTTGAGATTAACTGCATCATTTGCTTCAACAATGGGAGGTTTTTGTCTACTTTTATTGGTGGTTAGATTTTTATGAGATATAGTGATGTTTAGTTTATTTTCTTTAGGTTTTGGAATACTTGTGTCTTGCCTGGCAGTTTTGCCCTGATTATCAGCTTCAGTGAGCATTTCCTGATTTTTAGTTCCTTTTTCACCTAATATTAGTTGAGTTTCATTATTTAGCGTTGTATCAGCAGATTGAGAGTGTATAGCTTCTTGTTGCATTTGTTTTGCTTAAACTAATGCTTCTTCGAATTCCTTCTGTCCCAAGTCTTTTAAGCAAAGCAATTAAGAGAAAGTTGTAAATATGTGTATCGTTTGCATTATTTTGATGATTACTAATTTTGAGGGGGTCGGTAGAGGATGTATTTGAATTAGTAAGAAAATTTGGATTGCTTGTCTTATCATAAAAAAGTGGATTGGGGTTATTAATCAGGGTTTGGTGGCGAATTGATTTGCCATTTGCTTTATTATTATTGATGGTTCTATTTTGGGTAATACTTCAGATTTGAGGCGCACGGTAGATGGCGCTGTTAGTCGCCTACAATTTTGGGCTACAGCATATCTCTTATGACGTCAGACGGTAACGTCAGATATGACAATCACTGCGTTATATTTTTTTGATGTTTTGGGGATTTGTAACTTTTAGTCTATTATTTACTAAATATCTGCGCTCTGCTTGTTTATAGTTTTTTTCTAAGTTAGGTAAGGTTTCTTGATGTCTTTTATTGTTTTTTGTTTTGTTTTCATATTTTTTGTTTACTGCGAATGATAACAGCTTCTTACTGGCAACATCGTAGCTTATAAATAGGACCCGTTTTGCAAATGTTTTTCTTTCGTTATTGTGTTTTCGTGCTCTCCATGTGCTTCTTTGTTATTCAAATTCGGCTTTGCTTTGTATAATCGCGAAAAACTTTTAGATTATCTAGAGGCGCATAAACTAATCAAGAAACCTATAAAAGTAAGAATTGTTTGTTATTAGGTTAGGTTTTTCTGCCAGTAAAAAGCTGTTGGGGAGAAAAAAACCCAGTAAATTCAAGGGGACTGCCCGTGGGGGAGATATCACTGCAGGAGGACCACCCTGCGATGATCCTGAGTTTCAATCAATTGGGGGGGTCTGGGGGGCCCAGCCCCCCAGTATATACTCAAACAAAAAATATTACGCCGATATTGTTCACATCTGACGTCATAAGAGATATGCTGTAGCCTAAAATTGTAGCCGACTAACAGCGCCATCTACCATGCGCCCCGAATCTGAAGTGTTACCCTATCTTGTAGGTTAGTTTTTAAGATATGCGCACAGCTAGCTTGGTTAACTTCTTGGGGGTTTTGAATAATTGCAGCAGTTTCCTTGGAAATACAGGATGGATAAGAGTTTATATTATAAGGTTTATTATTGTTTTCTTTTATTTGTGTTTTAGCACTTTCATAACTGATATTTAACTTTTTTGCTACGATTTCAACTTTCTTAGCTTCCTGGTATACTTTGCATCCTTTGAAGGTTGATACATGGTTTAAGTTGCAATTTGCGCATTTTAAAGTGACTCTTGGGCAGTCTTTAGCTGAGTGGTCATTGCTACATATTAGACATTTTGCTCTTGATCGACAGGAATTCAATGTATGTCCATATTTTTTTACATGTGAAGCATTGTATCGGTAGTGGAGTATAATCATTTACATGGAAATTTGTATACAGTATTTTAATTATAGTTGGCTTATTTTCAACTGAGAAGTCAATTTTAATAAATTGTATTGGAGTGTTATCTTTTTTTATTCTTTTATTGATACGAGACATTGATAGTATAGGGTAGCCTTTAGATATTAATTCATTCTTTATTTCCACTACATTCTCATTTAGAGCAATTGGGCCAATAAACCCATAGGATTTTGGAAGATCTGATAGTAATTTACAAGTTACTTTCCACTCACCTAGTAAGAAACCTGCACTATCTAAGAATATATTTTTAATCTTAGTACTGGTACTAATAATGCAATTTTTTGTGCGACCAGTAAGTTACGTCATGAAGTTGGATATCATTAAGGAAATTACTGTTTTTAAGGGCAATGCTAAATTGAAGGGGCTTGTCATTAAATTTATCATATTCTTTTACAGGTGCTATTAAGTATTTAAGATTTTGATGGGAGACTTTAATTTGCCACAAATAAATTGGAAAAATTGCACGACTAACACTGTAATGAATGATTTTGGAACAAAATTTGTGGAAAAGGTGCGCGATTGCTTTTTGACCCAGCATGTGGAGGAAATTACAAGAATAAGGGGTGAAAATGTGGGTAATACCCTAGATTTATTTTTCACAAATGAAGAATCAATAGTTGAAGAGGTCATGATTGGAAATCCACTGGGAAGAAGTGATCATGCTGTGATACAAGTTACATGTAATATGGAGGAGATTGTGGCTCATGATAGAAAAACTATGTATTTGTATGAAAAAGCAGATTATGAGTTGCTGAGAAGGGAACTTAGTATTAATATTGACTGGGTGAAATACCTATCCGAGGCTACCAATATTGAGGAAATGTGGAGCAGATTCAAGTCAAAATTGTATGTTGCAATAGATAAGAGTGTACCCACAAGAAAGATGGGTAATTTAAATCAATACAGGAAAAGGACGAATAGCAATCTACCAATGAATAAGAAATTATGGTCTAAGATAAAGAAGAAACAGAGGTTGTGGATGAGAATGAAATCCTTGAAGAGTAATCTGAATGTATCTACTAAGAACGAGTATTTAGAGACTGAGAAGGAGTACAGAAAACTGAATAATCAAATTAGAAAAGAAACCTGAAATGCTGTAAAACTAAAAGAAAGGGAGATTGCAAAAAATGTGAAGGATAATCCTAAAATATTTTGGAAATATGTGCAGACTAAGACAAAAAGGAAACCAAGGATTCCTGACTTATACAAGGGCACTGCTGAAGATGGAAAAACTGAAAGTGATCTGGAAAAAGCAATTTTCAAAGGTGTTTGTCATGGAGCCAGAAGATGAGGTACCATATTGTGTGATGAAAAATGTACCAACACTGAATCACCTGGAAATTAATAAGGAAAAAATTAAGAAGATCATTAAAAATCTAAAGAGGCATAAATCCCCAGGACCTGATGGAATCCACTCTAGGATTATAAAAGAAGCTATGGAACAATTAGTAGTGCCTTTAGAAATACTTTATCAGTACTCCTTTAAACATAAGAAACTCCCTCAAGATTGGCTAATTGCTCATATTACTCCTATATTTAAAAAGGGTTCCAAGTGTGATCCAGAGAATTATAGGCCAGTCAGTTATGGCACACATGAGAACCAATAGTTTATTTAATGACAAGCAATATGGCTTTATCTCAGGACGATCAACGGTGCTACAGCTCATAAAGGTTCTGGACAGATGGACTGAAATTATTGATGATGGACATGCAGTGGATATAATATATTGTGATTTTATGAAGGCTTTAGATAGAGTTGCACATAGAAGACTATTCAGTAAAATTAGTAGTTATGGAATTGGAAAGGAGTACCAAGAATGGATTGCAGCATTCCTAACACAAAGACAACAAAGAGTGGTGGTCAGATCAGATCAGATCAAATGGTTCGGTATTACCTTTACATCGGCACCTGATATATAGTCATATTTATTAGAAAGTATTAAAATATTCAGATTATTATCTTTGTCCACAATATTATTTTTCAGGCTCTTTACCTATTTATAGTTGCCTTTGTCTTGTATTTACATTAAGATTATGTACAGAGTTTCAGAATATATATACATATATATAAATAAAATATGTCATATGTTTCAATTTAAATTATCACATAAAATAGGGCAAATGTCTCAATTCAAACTACTTACAAATTTTTCTCTCATTTTCCACATTCTTGATAAAATCATCTTATGTTTTTCTTGTTCATTCTTATTCATATTACTGCTAAACAATAGAATTGCAGCTATAAATGATTTTTTATCAGTGTAAAATTTACTCTCCTGTCTAATGTTTATCAATCTTGGACATTCGTATAAAAAATGATCTATATTTTCTATTTTTTTCATGTTGCAAAGGAGACATTGGTCTGTTTGATTTTTATCCAATTTTTCATTCCTCCAGTTCAGTTTGAGTGTATTGGTTCTTGCCAAAAATAAGATTCTTGAGTACTGGTCATTGTAATAAATTCCATCTTCTTTAATTTTCTTTTTATATTCACAATATATTGCAAGACTACTTCTTTCTGCTAGCTCTCTCTTCCATTTGTCTGTATCTATGTTATTTATAATGTTTTTCAGTTCAGTTTTATTTTTGTATTTAATATTGTCCAACGATAAATTATGGGCATTCATGTAGGATTGTATACTTTTTATCCATTTGTTAGATTTATTATTGTATAATACAATAAATATCTTACTTAGCAATTCATTTTCATTATTGCTGATTAGATATTTTATATACATGATCACCTTTAGGGCCAACCTATTTTCAAAAGTAGAGGATCCAATTTCTCCTCTAAGGGCAGCAACAGGAGTATATTTTGGAGCTCCAAGAATATGTCTATATGCCCTATTTTCAGCCTTCTGGTATTCATTTATTTCATTTTTTGTAAAATACATAATTTCCGCTGAGTATATTGCACTTGGTAATATGATGTTTTTCCAATAGGCTTTACCAATAAGCACCTTATTTGTGCTTTTACTAATTACTGAGGGCAGCATATGACTCATTGATTGAATAAATTTAAGCTTCTCTTCTTTATGTATTTTGAAATAATTCCTAGAGTTATTAAATTCAACTCCAAGGTATTTTAAATGGCTAACCACTTGAATATCATTTATTTGAACAATATTTTTTATTTCACAGTAGCTTTTATTATATATGATAATTTTACTTTTATTATAATTTATTGATAGACCGAATATTTCAGCAGCTTCTTTCAAGGTTTTTATTAGGAATGTTGTTTCTATAAGTGAATTAGATATCAAAAGGCCATCATCAGCATAAAACAGGGCCGGGATATAGAAATCTTTAGATTTGAATCCATATTTACTGTCTATTATCTTACTAAGTATAATATACGTTATTAATACAAATAAAGTGGTTGAACCATTGCATCCTTGTTTGATGCCACTACTTATATCAATTTTAACTTTATGTTTGTTTAAGCAGAGAAAAGTATAATCACTTGTATATAGAGCTGCTATAGTATTAATTATTTCTGGACATATTCTATATTTTTTAGGGTTTCTATTATTTTACCTCTTTTTATTGAATCAAATGCTTTTTTGAAGTCTATTGATACCACATATAGTGGTTTTTTATTTTGATAACTATAATCAATACAGTAGGATAACATTAACATATTATCTTCAATACGTCTTTTTTTGGTAAACCCTTGTTGATATTCAAGCTGGCACAAGTTCTCACGTAAATGGACTTCAATTTTTTCTTTTATAATTGCCATATATATTTTATATGTAATATTGGTTAGGGCTATAGGTCTAAAATCTGATGTTGTTGGTCTTTTTGTTTTTGGTATCAATTTTGTGAGGGATGATTTCCAATTTTCTGGTATATTATTTCCCTTTACATCATTTAGTGCTTCCAAAATCTTCTTTAGGAATTTTTTACTATTCTCTAGTACCTTTATAAATTCACATTTTAATCCATCTGGTCCTGAGGCTTTTTTGTTTTTCAACCTGCTTATTGCTGCCTTAACTTCTTCTTCTGTGGTGAAGAGGAAAATGTCAAGATGGAAGCCAGTGACAAGTGGAGTGCTGCAGGGCACTGTTCTCAGACCATTGTTGTTTGTTTTGTTTATCAATGACCTCCCCAATAGTATAGTAAATGACAGCGAAGTATACCTGTATGCAGACGACACAAAGATATTTAGATGCATAAAAGATCAAGAGGATTGTCAAAAGCTGCAGCAGGATGTGCAGGAGGTATACTCATGGAGTGAAAAATGGTTGTTGAGTTTTCATCCGGATAAGTGTAGTTATATGAGAATAGGAAGAACAACTATTGAAGATCAAGGCTACCAAATGGAGAAGCAGCTGAAAAAGATTACTTCTGAGAAGGATGTGGGAGTAATAATCAATGATAAATTGAGTTGTGTAGATCACCTGGCAGAGAAAGTAAATAAAGCCAACAAATTAGTGGGAATAATCAGAAGGACCTTTGTTACATTGGATGCAACATTTAAAGCTTTGTTTGTAGCTTTAGTAAGACCGCATATAGAGTATGCTAATCAGGTATGGAGTCCTCACCTGGTTAAAGACATTGAGATGGTAGAGAACGTGCAACGAAGGGCTACAAGGATGGTGCCGGAACTTAAAGGACTTAATTATGAAGAGAGACTAAGGAAGCTGAACCTACCAACACTGGCATACAGAAGAGCACGGGGAGACTTAATAGAGACCTACAAGATACTCACTGGAAAATATGATGGGGAATGTAGTCAAGGCATATTGAAACTTCGAGAAGAAAACATCAGCAGGGGAAATTCACTGAAGCTTTTTAAGACAAGGTCACGGCTGGATATAAGGAAGTATGCTTTCCCGTGTAGGGTGATAAATAACTGGAATCAGTTGCCTGAGTGGGTGATTGCAGCAGCATCAGTCAACCAGTTTGAGGTCAGACTTGATAAATTTTGGTTTAATCAAGAATTGAAATACAATTACAAGGCAAAGATAATCCACCACACGCTGCCGCAGGTTGATAATATAGATCTGGAGTCACAGGCATAAGCCTCTTCCATGAAGTCTTCTGTAAGTATATTATCAGGAGGAGACCCATCGGGGTCATCCTCCATTTCAAAAGACCTACCGGAAATCAGTAGGTCTGTATAAGCAACCAATTATAAATAAGTGCAGCAAACCTTAATTACTACAAATATATATAGAAAGATTTAGTTAATGAACTATTAGTTATGCGGAGCTAATCATATACGTCAACACAATCTAAAATCCAAAGACAATAAGTAAAGTTTGGTTGATATCAGTTTAGTTCAGTTTGAAGTATTGCCTTTGCATCGGCAGTGCTTTTGTAATTATTTATTTGGGAGGTTTTTTTATCATTCCATTTTGAGGAGACTGTAGCACTTATTTAATTATGATCATATTAAATACTATCCGGTGTCATCCTGGTCATTATGACTTTCAAGCATGAACGCATTAGGTGTCAGGTTTATCCCTTTTATCTGGGATTCGTTCTTTGAAATTAAAATATGTTATGTTGCAGGCATTTTTCTTTTAGCTGCCTTTGTCGACTTTTCCACATTCTATATAGTTTCTTTTTTTAATTCTTGATTTTTTATCAAACAATATTTTTCCAATCTTTTCTAGGTTTGTGATATTTATCGGGTCTTATTCTTTAAGGTACTTTCTTTGATTTTTGAGAGCGTTACATTCTAAGAGGAAGTGACTGAGGTTTTCTTCCATTTCTCCACATAGCTCACATTCCTCACAACCATTCTGCAATTTATTTATATCATTCAATGGTAGACAATTTTCCCTAGCTGTATAGTATATTATTGATGATGGTCTATTGTCATAAATTGTCTCCTCTTTTATTTCTTTCTTAAAGTTTTGTTATTTATATATATATATATATATATATATATATATATATATATATATATATATATATATATATATATATATATATATATATATATATGGAAAAATATCCAAGACAAATTGGTGCGGTTAAGGTAATGGCATAATTAGACAACTGCTCTGCTTCAGGTCCAGCAGGTGATCCTATCCTCCTTGAACTGGAAGACAACACTTAGGGAGGACCCATCCCTAAGTGTTGTCTTCCAGTTCAAGGAGGATAGGATCACCTGCTGGACCTGAAGCAGAGCAGTTGTCTAATTATGCCATTACCTTAACCGCACCATATATATATATATATATATATATATATATATATATATATATATATATATATATATATATATATATATATATATATATATATATATATATATATATATATATATATATATATATATATATATATATATATATATATATATATATATATATATATGTATATATATATATATATATGTATATATATATATATATATATATATATATATATATATATATATGTATATATATATATATATATATATATATATATATATATATATATATATATATATATATATAATGAATTTTTATTTGCAAGGTCCCTTTTCCATAATTGTGAATCCCATTCTTTAAATGTTTTTGTAATATCTTCATATTTCACCTTTTTTATCATTTTTAAATTAATTCCTAATTCTTTAATATGATTTTTAATATTATTTATCCATTTATTTTTATTATCCTTAGAAATTATATCAAGAATTCTTTGAATTAGATCATTATTACCCTCATAAATACTTTTTATATATCTTATTTGTCCTTCAAATATTCGTCTCTTCATCAAAGAGGCTCCAATTTCTCCTCTTAAAGTACTAATTGCAGCATAACTTAGTGCACCCAGTATCTGTCGATATACCTTATTTTCAATAATTTGACCCTAATTAATCTCATTTACCGTCATGTTTATTATGTTTGACTCATGCAATATTGAAGGCAACACTAGGCATTTCCAGAATGATTTTCCTATCAATGTTTTATTGCAACCTTTTGAAATTATTGAATAGGTTAAGTTTGCTAAGCTTTGAGCCTTTTTGAAAATCAACTTTTTATATGTGTTAAAACAATTTCTTTTGTTATCAATTATTATACGTAGATATTTAATTTTGTCTGTTACTTTTATTTTGCCAATTTTGCAGTGCTGATTTTTAGTATTATAAATTATTATACTGCTCTTGTCTTCATTAATATCTAATCCATATTTTTTGCTTATTTTTGTTATCAGTTTTAAGTTTTTATGAGCATTTTCTAGACTTGTGCAGAGTAGCAGTCCATCATCAGCAAAGAAGAGTCTTTGTATTCTTATATTTTTATCAATAAGGCCATGTCCTTTTTCTCTTAATTCTGTTATTATTATATAAGTTCTAATTTTTAAAATAATGTTATTGAGCCACTACATCCTTGTTTAATTCCACTTGCAACATTTATCTTAGTTTCTTTATCCTTGATCTTTAATTTAGTATAATCTCCCCTGTAGATTTTTTCTATTGAATCTATAATTGTATCATGTATCTTATATTTCATTAGGGACTATCATCATTTTTCTTTTTACAGAATAAAATGCTTTATTGAAATCTATTGATAATACAAAAAGTGATTTTTTTCCTTGTAGCATTTTTCTATACAATATTGTAAGATCAGCAGGTTGTGCTCTATCCTTCCTCCTTAAGTCAATCCATTTTGAGTTTCTTCCTGTAGATTATTTTGCAATATATGTGCGTCTGTCATTTTTCCTATCAGTAACATAAATAGCTTGTATGATACATTTGTCAGCACTATTGGTCTAAATTGTCCCACTGGGGGATTTTTAATTTTGGGTATTAATAAAGTTGATGATTCTTTCCATTCTTGCATTTCAATATATTCATTAAGCATTGATATAAACCCTTTTTAAAATTTTTAGTTCAACTTTTTCAATTTTTTAGGTGAACTTTTTACTGCCCTAGTCATCAGCAGCAAAAATTACCAGTAGTTTTGATATATCAATATATTTAAAACAAAACAAATATGGAGGCACACAGTGCAAATTTAAACAACAAAGTATGCAGGGTATGTAAACATAGTGACGATATGTTACACATAATATGCTGTGACGACTGCAGAGACTGGATACATTACTATTGCAGCAACCTACCCCTTTACCAAATCAAATAGAAGGTACACATGTGAAAAGTGCTACATGGGGAAATATGATGAGGAGGATTGAATTAAGGAAGCACAAGAGGCCATAATGATAATGAAGAAAGGCCAGGGTGGAAAGGGGGGGGGTAAATGTTGAGAATATGGGCGGATGCGATTCTAGCTTATTTTGGGCGCTATTTTTCAGTGGATGTAATATTTGGAAGGATAAGGAAATACACAAGCTAGAAACTGGGCAAAATAGAGTAGGAAGAATAGCCCTGAACGCACCTAAGTATGCAACGATTGAGGGTGTGAAAGGTGACATGGGATGGAGTATTTTTAGAGAAAGGTATATGAAAGCGTCTTTGACGTATAAGATTAGACTGGAATTAATGGAGGATACAAGATTGGCACAAAAGGTTTATTTGTAGAATGAGAACAGTAGTAGGTGGAATAAGAGCTGTTTGATGAGGACAAATGTATGTGAATTAGTAGCAAACTTTAGTTTGTATGAGTGGAAAATGTTGAATGCTAATGGAGAGGGACGTAACTGGTATGGGAGAAAGTGGAAAAATGAAATAGACAAAGTGGTGAAAGATGTGTCTCAAAAAAAGTGGATGGATGAGATGGAGAGAAAGACGACACTAGAGCTATATAAGGATAAAAAGGCACCAAGGTATGAAATCTGATATGATGGAAGCTTGGGTGGTGACCTTCTCTTCCGTGCTAGGACACAATATATAGATGTGAATGCGAGAAGTTACAGATGGTTAGAGTCTGGCAGTAAAATGTGTGACATGGGTGAGGATGAAACAGTAGAGCATGTCATGTTGGAATGCGACAAGTATGTTAATGAGAGAGTGGAAATGATGCAGGTCATCCTGAATGAAATGGGATGTGAAATGAATTAGGTAATAGAAAAGAGCGGAAGAGAATGGCTGTTTATTCTGTTGGGGCTCTCTGACCAAACAAATGGATGAAGGATTGTAGCAATGAAAGATTTCCTGGAGAGCGTCCATTTTCTCCATTACTGAAAGGTTTAAATAGTATCCTTTCCCCTAACCGCACCACTTTTAAATACCATTCGACCATTAAAAAAACATTCCCTATCACCCAACCTATAGAAGGAACCAATGAAGCAGGAGTCTATTTAATCCACTATAAATAAATTAACGTCGTGGCCATATAAGCGATGAGCGCTTGATGACACAGGTTCAAATCCAACTTGTTTATTTATTTTCATATAACGGTTAAAATAGTTTGCCATATAAGCCATGGGCGCTTGATGACACAGGTTCAAATCCAACTTCTTTATTTATTTTCATATAACGGTTAAAATAGTTCGCCCTTTCTTTCCGTTCTCTACATCTCTCATTTTCCTTCTTAAGTTTTCATTGGTACATGTAATATTCGCCTTAGCGTTTTTCCGGATTGTGTCACCAATTTCCATTTCCTTAGGCCTTTAAATACATATAAACTAAAATATATTATATATATATATATATATATATATATATATATATATATATATATATATATATATATATATATATGTATAACTGAATCACGAAAATAAGGAATGTGAGGAATTAATGAATAACGTTACAGCCACGGGGAAAATGAAACAACGGAGAACTGCAAGGCCTTTTGACTAATGGTCCTTGACTAAGCAGACTAAAAGACAGGGAAAAAGAGAAAGATATTTATACACCTGATTAATGAAAATATGGGATATAAAGATTAAAAGGGGTGGGATTAGCAGATACCTGGAACAATCCTATTAACGAGATGAGCCGTCAGGGTTAAAAAAAAAAAAATATAGTTACGGGTTACAAAAGAAAGGGGGGGGGGGAGGCAGTGTTTAGGAATCACATATGCAATATGAAAACAAAAAAAGTTTACACATGATAACTAGAAGACATGACAAAAGAAAATATGAGGAAAGGTTTTTTTTATATAAATAAGCTAAAATAACATCTAGGTGGTAATCATTAATTCAGAAATTTTATCTTTAAAATCATTCTTAAACATTCTTTTGATACAAGGGTCCAAAAAATACATTCCAGGGCTGAGATTAAATTTCGAAGTCAGTTGTATAAATGCCGATTCTAAAAGATTTCATGAAAAAAAGTCATTTGATTTGGCAATCACAGAACTCTCCTTCCAATTAATACGATCGGAATTTTCACTCAAATGGATAAAAATGGCATTTGATGTTTGCCCAGTGTTTACAGAGTACTTATGTTGCTTAATACGCACATTCAGATCCTTGCTAGTTTGCCCAATATAAAATGAAGGGCAATCCAAACAAGGGATTTTATAAATTACGTTATTTGTTTCTTTAGGGCAATTTTTTATTAACATTCTTATTAAAGTATTAGTATAAGAGAAAACAAGATTTACATTAAGTGTTTTTAACAATGTTTTTACGGTTTCAAAGCCATTAAAATAAGGAAAAATGAGGATATTCTTGGGCGTTTCCTTCTCAATAGTACTTTCGTTATAAAACTTTTTTGGGGCTTTATTATAACAAATATCAAGTATATTTGCTGGATAACACAAGTCTGCACCAGTTTTTCTTATAGATTCAATTTCCTGATCCAAATATTGAGGACTGACAATGCGCAACGCACGTAAAAACATAGAGGAAAAAATTGATATCTTAATATTAAGATGGTGGCCTGAATAAAAATTGACATAGGTTAAGTTGTTGGTTGGTTTCCTATAAATACTAAAATTGCAATTAAAGGATTCCCTATGTATTAAGACATCTAAGAATGGAAGGCAATTGTCTTTCTCTAATTCAACAGTAAATTTTATGGAAGGTACCTGGTTATTTAAATTGGAAAGCAAATTATTTACATCAATATTAAAAAGCACAATATATATATATATATATATATATATATATATATATATATATATATATATATATATATATATATATATATATATATCTCAAAATAGCACGAGAGAATGATGAAAATGAATCCATTAAACCACATTGAAAGAGAAAACGGAATAATTTTTCCTTGCAGTAATATTTTTATTACCTTTTTTCGAAAAAATCCGTGCAGGGAAGCGATTCGAACTCAGGCAGACTGAGGCAGCGAGCACCGCTTTGATCACAGTTAAAAGTATGCCGTTAGTACACTACGCTACGCAGAGAACCAAAAAATTCTCTGAATAGAATAGCTTTTAAGGAACACTTTCGCCAGCTCGAACGGAAACTATGAAAGAAATAGAAAATTAATTGGGAATTTAAAGAATAAATGAGGAATAAGTAAACGCGTGTCAGATATACAAATGTATATATCTCTCAAAGTAGCACGAGAGAATGATGAAAATGAATCCATTAAACCACATTGAAAGAGAAAACGGAATAATTTTTCCTTGCAGTAATATTTTTATTACCTTTTTTCGAAAAAATCCGTGCAGGGAAGCGATTCGAACCAGGCAGACTGAGGCAGCGAGCACCGCTTTGATCACAGTTAAAAGTATGCCGTTAGTACACTACGCTACGCAGAGAACCAAAAATTCTCTGAATAGAATACCTTTTAAGGAACACTTTCGCCAGCTCGAACGGAAACTATGAAAGAAATAGAAAATTAATTGGGAATTCAAAGAATAAATGAGGAATAAGTAAACGCGTGGCAGATATACAAATGTATATATCTCTCAAAGTAGCCCTAGAGAATGATTAAAATGAATCCATTAAACCCCATTGAAAGAGAAAACGGAATAATTTTTCCTTGCAGTAATATTTTTATTACCTTTTTTTTGGTTCTCTGCGTAGCGTAGTGTACTAACGGCATACTTTTAACTGTGATCAAAGCAGTGCTCGCTGCCTCAGTATGCCTGGTTCGAATCGCTTCCCTACACGGATTTTTTTCGAAAAAAGGTAATAAAAATATTAATGCAAGGAAAAATTATCCTGTTTTCTCTTTCAATGTGGTTTATTGGATTCATATATACATATATATATATATATATATATATATATATATATATATATATATATATATATATATATATATATATATATATATATCAGAACAATTGTTAAATCCAATGACAGATTCCAAATATGTTAATAAAATCACTGTTGAGGAGGTGGAGCGTAGTATTTAGTATCTCGAGATCAGTTTCGGCATGGAGTTTTTCATGCCATCCTCAGTCGAACACTAAAAATACATGCAGTCCCATCAAGCGTACAATATATATGTATGTATATATATATATATATATATATATATATATATATATATATATATATATATATATATATATATATATATATATATATATATATATATATATATGTAGTTTACAGATATCTAATTGGAGTTTCTAATCAGGGGTGTGAATTTAATTTCATTAAGGATATCTTTTAAGATTAGATCTTTGACGTAGGGGCATAGATGGGCGCGATAACTGATAAATCGATAATCGATAAATCCAAGTTATAATACAATATTGATTATTGACTATATATAGCGTTATTTTATAATATAATAGTAAAAATATTTGAATACTGTTTCTTAGTTTCTTACCTGGTGAGTCTCTCCTTCATCTTCTCATAGGTTTTGAGGATCCTCCTCACAGCTCGGACCTACATATTTCTGCCTCCAAGGCACGCGCGGCTCGCCTCTGTGCTCTTCTGGAACAAACTGAAATTATCGATTATCGCTAGTTTTGAACCAAGAGTATCGGCGATACCGATTAATCGATAACGCGGAAATAATATCGGATAACCCATTATCGTTATCGCGATAACGCCCACCTATGCGTAGGGGCTGTATTTGAATTGCCCATCCGAAAGGTTAAAGTTAGGGATTTCATCTATAAGGGTGGATTCAATGACTTTTCTTTTGCGGAAGTCCTTATACGGATAGATTAGTTCGGCCTGGGGGAAGTCTATCGGGTAGTTAAAGTTATTGGTGTGTGTGAAGAGACTAGAGGCTGTGTTTCCCCGTCTAACGTCTCTTTTGTGTTCGTACATTCTCTTATCTAGATTTCTTCCTGTTTCGCATATGTAAAATAAAGGGCAGTTAATTTCTTTATAGGGGATTAAATAGACTCCTGCTTCGTTGGTTCCTTCTATAGGTTGGGTGGTAGGAAATGATTTTTTAATGGCCGAAGGGTATTTAAAAGTGGTGCGGTTAGGGGAAAGGATACTATTTAAACCTTTCAGTAATGGAGAAAATGGAAGGGAGAGGCAGTTTCTTTTAGTATCTGGGTTCCTACTTTTAGGGCAATAGAAGTTTGACTTGGCCTTGGATAAGGTGTGCTGCCTGGTCTCCTTTATGAATCTTTGTTTCATCAACAAACAGTGATATTGCTTATTTATCGAATAAAAGTGAATACTAGTGATTTTAACTGCATTAAATACTAAAAATTATAAATCTACGTATGTAAGTTAATTTATTTGGACATATAAAGTGATATTACCGCAATACGTCAAAAATTCCCATGTTCCCACTGAGTCTGTTTTGGAAGCCATTAAGCCTAAACTCAACTAAGTTATTAGAAGTGCAGCGGTGCCACATCCATCTTGTTTAACTAATCTCTTCACTCTTTGAATTAATAAATTAAAACAATCACTCATCAATCAAAACCTAACAACCTTCCATGTAATAATTTTAACAATTAAACCTTACTGTTCCTCCCAGTAATTAAACAAATTCCCATAGTACATAAGCAGTGTTGTCACATTTCTTCATTTATCCTTAGAAAGAATGGCTCCTCCTACTCTCAGAAAGGCAGACAAAGAAAAAAATACTCGAATTACAAGAGGAAAAACCGAATTAAACGAACCAGTTAATTTTAATGTACTGCAGACCCATATTTCCTCATCTACGCTATCAGGTGATGCCAAAGACATTATGAACGTTCTTTTTAAGTTTTTCGAATCATCTTTTGCCAAACAAGAACAAAAAATCATCTCTCTCGAAAAATATAACGAAGAAATGAGATCAAAAATCGAAAATTTGGAAGAAAAGGTTGATTCTTCCGACGATTATGAAAGACGAGATATGATTATATTCTCCGGCAATATACCTGAAGCCATCAATAATGAAAACTGCAGCAACATCATCCGCAAACTTATTAAAGATAACTCTTACATACAAATGCAAGAATCCGACATCTCTGTTGCTCATTGTCTAGTTCCCAAGCCTAAAGTACAAGATCCCGACAAAAGAAACATAATTGTGAAGTTGCGCAGAAGTGATCTGAAGCGTGACATCTTCTCAGCATGCAAATAATTCAAACCTTCATTCTATGTAAACGAACAACTGATTCCAAATTGCAACAAAATCTTTTTTGTCCCCCGCCAAGCTAAAAAGAAATTATCCACAAAGATCTCCGGCTGCACTACCAAAGATGGCTCCATCAACATTTTCCTGCCATCACCCTTCGGTCGCCGTGACCTACGTATGGTCGTCAATACCCGAGCTGCCCTCCAAAAATTTCTGTCGGAACACCTCAATTCGACGCTTGCAGACTTTAATGGTGAGAATCTCTGGAACGATCAGTAATAATATCTTCGGCGATATTACTGCTTTAGATGAGAAAAAACAAACAAACTATGTTTTGACCTAGCATTCACTTACTTTTATTTCAATTGTATTACATACTTTATTCCTTTTTATCTTATTAAAGTTATCATAAAAATAGTATTTTACCTGTTTATAGATATATTTATACGTAATTGCAATTTGAAACCTTTAATTTTTAAATTCCAATTGAACTGCCTTTATGTTTGAACAACTTGATCACTTCAATAATATCGATCCAGACATAAACCATTTTGATGAATTATATCCAAATTTTAAAGAAAATAACGTAAGAAACCAATACTATGATTGTGATAAATTTAACACTACATTTTCCTTTGAAAAAACAGACCTGTCCATTCTAAATATTAATATTCGATCATTGCACGCAAACTTTGATGAATTTTCAATATTTTTGTCAACACTTAATTATAAATTTTCCGTTTTGGCATTCACCGAGAGCTGGCTAACAAATAATAATAAGTACTTTATCAGTTTCCAAAACTATAACTTTTCATTCACTACGTGACGTAAACAAGATAGGGGGAGGTATAAGCGTGTATATATCTGAGACTCAATACTAAAAAAGTTGACGAAATTAGTATTTCCTATAACTATATTGAAACTTAATTTATCGAAGTAAAATCAAATGGTAAAACAATAATCATTGGAACCGTATATAGACCTCCTTCTGGTGACCCTGAGATGTTTATAGATAAGATTGCTGAATTAATCAATTACTTCAATGTTACAAACTATGACGACATAATAATTCCTCAATACTTTTTATTCTCATTCCTTACTTCCAATTATAACAAAACCGACAAGAATAACCCAAAACTTAGCAACACTAATTGACAATATTTTCAGATTTCACCCCGAAAATTACTCTTCCGGTATTCTCCTTTGTGACACATCGGACCATCTTCCTATATTCATGATCCAAAAGTCTTTTTTCAACTCGAATAATATTCATCAAAACCGTAAAATAACCTACCGCATAATTAACGAAAAGACCTTAACAAACTTCTATAACTATGTTCTAAATCAGAATCTATACGAAATTTCCTATATAAATGACATCGATTCTGCTACCGAAGAGTTAATTTCACGTCTAGACGATGCTTTTAAACTTAATTATCCTCTAAAATCTAAAACCATATCATATAAACACAAAACAAAACCTTGGATAACAAACGCAATTATAAATAACATCAAAAAACGTCAAAAATACTTTTCTCTTTCTAAGCTTAGTAAATTCCAGAACACACATATAAAAATTTTCGGAATCAAGTTACTAACCAAATTAAAATAGCCCAAAAAAATTATTACCATGAACGATTTAATTAAACGAAAAACAATATAAAACAAACTTAGAAATTAATCAATTCTGGGATAAAACCTGAAAATACTAAAGGAACAAGCCAAATTAAACAAATTATCATTGACGGCAAACCAGTTGATGACAATAAGAAAAAAGCAAATGAATTCAATAATTTTTTTGTCAACGTAGGTAAAACAATCTCAGACTCCTGCAAAATAGTCGATAAATCTTTTCTTTCGTATTTTAATGAGATTAATGTACCAAATTCCTTGTTCTTTTCTCCTGTAAGCGTAGCCGATATAAAAAAAATCATTAGTTCACTAAAAAATATATCAGGTATTTATTCATTCTCCACTAAAATTTTAAAATACATCTCTGATATAGTTGCTCCAATTTTAGCATCAATAATTAATAAATCATTTATGCAAGGTATATTCCCAGGTGTATTAAAAGTTGCTCGGGTAACACCGTTACCAAAGGCCGGAGACCTCACAAACGTCAGCAATTACCGCCCTATTTCATGTCTTTCAATGTTCAGTAAAATATTTGAAAAAATAGCATTCAATAAACTTTATAAATTTCTGGAATCTAATTCACTGTTGTATAAACACCAATATGGTTTTAGACGTCAGAAATCAACGATTCACGTGATAATTAACCACCTACAATATTTATATGATAACATTGAAAAAGGCCACATTGTATTCTCAATTTTTCTCGATTTTAAAAAAGCTTTCGATTGTGTCAACCATAATATTCTACTGTCAAAATTAGCTATGTACGGAATTAGAGGCAACTGTCAAAATTGGTTCAAATCATATTTAACTGAAAGAAAGCAATTTGTCTCCGTCAATGATCAAGACTCATCCCACCTTAATATTACAACTGGGGTCCCACAAGGCTCCGTGCTAGGGCCACTGTTATTTTTAATCTATATTAATGATATTGTTAAATCCTTTTCTCTGTTTAAATTTATATTATTCGCGGAGGATAGTGCCTTATCAACTCCCTTACCGTATGACAAACGGAGCAACATTGCATCTACAATAAATAAAGAACTCGAAAATGTCTTCAAGTGGCTTAATGTTAATAAACTATCAATAAATGTAGATAAAACCAAATATATTCTTTTCTCTTACAAAAAATCTATTGAATTGCCCCATATTAAAATGGGTGACGGAATAATTTATGAAACTACTCATATCAAATTCCTAGGGATCTTTATTGACAAAAATCTGAGTTTTAAGCAACATATTACGCATATCTCAACAAAACTATCAAAATCGATTGGAATATTATATAAATTAAATAAGTTTCTTCCTAAATCTATTCTCCAATCTTTATATATGACAATGGTGCAACCTTACTTGACATATGCCATAGAGAGTTGGTATGGAAAATATCAAAATTATCTCAATAAATTAGTCATATTACAGAAAAAAGCAATTCGAGCCATCCATCAACTCGACTACAAAGAGCACACTAATAGATATATTAAAGAATCCAGAATTCTAAAATTAAATGATCTCTTTGTTTTTCAAACATCATTATTCCTTTACAAAACAATAAATTGTTCCTATAATAACTATATATTTAATATGTTACAAACAGCTGATAATACAGATTATCATCAAACCCGCAATAGAACAAAATTTATTTCACCCTTGTATTCAAAATCAAAATCACAATGTAGCTTTCTGTACAAATCTATCAAAATATGGAATGGCTTGGACGACAATATCAAATCCCAAACCAATTTAGCTCAATTCAAAAAAGCTCTTAAAAACAATATAATTTCGGCTTACTAAATTTCTATTCAGTTTTTGTTATTGTGTATTTATTTGTTACCGTACACTATTATACTGTGGACTATTACTCTGATTTATACATTATAAATATATTATTATTTATATAAGACTGTCGACTATGTTAACTACAGATCTTTTGAAATAATCACTAAAAATAAAGTTTTTTAATTTACCTCTAAATTTAAATAATATAATTATTCGTTATTTGCAATCTCTACAATGGTTAGGTTCTCAAATGTATACTAAGTTGTTTATATTTTTATAACAAAGGCGTTCTCTGCTCGTAAACATGAAGGGATTTTATTCTTGATAATGTTATGCTTAGTCTTAAGTTTTAAGTTTCTGCCCTAAAAGTCACTGACTTATTTTGGGCCCATAACTAATCTTTGTATGTATAAAGTACTTATTGTAACTTGTCATTAAGATATAAAATGTAATATGATTATACTGTACATTGGATTAATATGGAATAAATAAACAAATAAATAAATGAATAAAAATAAATATGGAGAGGATATTTTAGTTCTATAAATGTACATGTGGTGAAAGTAATTTTATAGGATAAGGGACATGGGTCACAAATTCTAAAAGCTCTCAAAAACATAGACATTACAATGGCTTTTTGAACTTTTATACCACGACAAGAATAAAAATGCATGTAAGAATTGGAATTAGTGGTTTTATATATATATATATATATATATATATATATATATATATATATATATATATATATATATATATATATATATATATATATATATATATATATATACCGGGTGTCTCAAAAGAGAAATTCGAGACTACGGTTCTGAGGAAGCGATATCACAACACAAGAACTTCAATTATAGCTCTCGTTTTTAACACTATTCCTTTTTTTATATATAGACAACCATTTAAAACAGCTTTAAAGCGCTCTCTCGAGCCAATTATTAATTATCAGTATCACGCTAACTTTTATAATTTAGTCTATTCACGATATCACAGAAAATGAGATTAAGAAAATTACAATGGGCTTTTTGATGTTCAACTCTTTCGTTTTCAGTCAGACCACAGAAACAGTGAGTCCGGAGAGGACATGGTAGTGTGTTTGTGTCGATATTAACTTGCTTCTTAATTTGTTTTGTATCCTCACCGATAATTGGAACAACCTATGAGTTCGTAGTGTAATTATTTGTTGCATTTTTTAATCTAAATTTATTTGGGGAGATTATGAACTTAATGTATAGTTAGAAAAATTATGCAAATTTCCAGCATTTTTTAACTAAATTAAAATATTTTTTTTTAGAAATACACGAGCAATCATGGCTAAATTTCAAGCAGTGGTTAAAAATGTAATTAAATCAAATGCTATTGTTGGTATGCTAGAAAACAGGCTAGGTAAGCTATAGTTGAATGCTTATTGCATGCCATACATCTTATTTCCTTACTTTAATTGCATTGAGATTCATTTACCTTACGCCATTACATGTTAAACTTTTGTGCAAGAGAGAAATGGTAAAGTTGGGTGGGGCAAGGCAACAGTAGAGCAAAATAAGTCATGGAAGGTTGGATGAAAATGGACCAGCCAAACATTGGCAATTTGGCGTATGTCAGGAATCATATTTTCTATGAAGCATTTATAGACTATACTGTATATGTAGATGCGAAGAAGAAAAGATGGAACTGAGAATATGGTGAACGTTTTATAGGGAATATAGAGTAAGTGAGTCTAAAAACAGGAAGAAATTAACGGATTGAAAAGAAAATTGGCAAAAAATGGAGAGTAACACAATACTTAAAAGGGTAAAGTGCCGCAACTTCAAATGGGCACTGGAATAACAGAGTATGTGATCTCCCAAATAAGATTTTAAAAGAGTAAACGATCAAAAAATAAGATTATAAAGGAGGAGGCGATACGACAATATGCTTTTAGAGAAGTAAGGTGATCCTAAAATATGCTTCTAAGGCAATAGGCGATCTTGGAATATGTTTCTAAAGGGCCTGGCGATTCCAAAATATTCTTCTAATGGAGCAGCGATTCCAAAATATGCTTCTCGCTAATTCCAAAATAACACTAGAAATTTGTACAAAATCTTCTGCAAATTGTAAAAGACAAGTTAATACATCAATACGCAATTAAATTGGTAGACAACCCGAAACTATTCTTTTTTAAGGTAATGGAGAAATCGAAATATGCTTATAAAGTAGACTATCCCAAAATATGGTTCTAAAGCGATAGGGTATCTCAGAATATGTTTCTAAAGTAGGCGAGCCCAAAATATACGTGGAAAGAAGCAGTCGATTCAGGTGGGCAATCTCAAAATTTACTGTTAAAGGCGAAAGCGACCTCGAAATATGCTTTTAAAGTCGACGATCTTGAAATACGCTTCTAAAACGGTGGGTGATTACAAAATATTCTTTTAACGAAGCAGGCGTTTTCATAATATGCTTCTAAAGGAGTAAGTGATCTTAAGCTAGGCTTTTATAGGAGAAGCTAATCCAAAAATTGTTATAAATAAGTAGATGATTCCCAAAATAATATTTTAAAAGAGTATGCGGTACACAAGTAGGCATCCTAAATAGTAGATAATCCCAAAATATGATTCTAAATAGGCAAGTGATGCCAAAATAGGCTTAAAAGGCAGTAAGTGGTTAAAAATTTTGCAAATTTTAGAGCCTACGAATTTCTGAGATTAAATTATCCCCCAGTGAGAGAAGGCACCCGGTTGAGTTAAAAATGTTCTGAGATTAAATTATTTACCAATTTGATATGTCACCATGTTGAGTGAAAAAAGTTCTGAGATTAATTTATCACTTAGTGAGATAAGGCACAGGTTGAGCTAACAAATCTCTGAGATTAATTTATCCATTTGTGTGTGAAGGCAACAGATTTAGTTAAAAATGTTCTGTAGTATGCACCAGGATGTAATAATAAAGTTTGAGATTAAATTATGCCCCAGTGTAAGAATGTACAAGTTTGATCTAACTTAGTTCTGATATCAATTTATACACCAATTTGAGCTAGCAAAGATCTAAGATTAATTTATATATATGTAAAGGTACCAGGATGATCTAACTAAAGTTATAAGGTTAATTTATCCACCAGTGTGATAAGGCACTAGGCTGAGTTAACAAATTTTTTAGATAAATTGATCCAACATTGTGAGAAGGGACCAGGTTAAGCTAAGAAATTTATGAGATTAATATATCCAATAGTGTGAGAAGGTACGAAGTTAAGCTAATAAAATTCTGAGATTTATTTCCACAATTCTGAATGGAACCAAGTTAAGCTAACGAAGTTATGAG
This sequence comes from Ceratothoa steindachneri, assembly GCA_963969495.1. Classification (NCBI taxonomy): domain Eukaryota; kingdom Metazoa; phylum Arthropoda; class Malacostraca; order Isopoda; family Cymothoidae; genus Ceratothoa; species Ceratothoa steindachneri. The sequence goes on from OZ018330.1 coordinate 97,683,271, forward strand.
ATTACTTTATCCAATAGTGTGAGAAGGCACCAGATAAGCTCACAAAGTTGTGAGATTAATTTATCCATCTCTGTGAGAAGGCAGAAAGTTGAGCTCACAAAGTTGTGAGATTAATTTATGCATGAGTGTGAGAAGGCACAGGTTTACTTAAAATCCTGCGATTAATATATCCACCTGTATGAGAAAGCATCTGTTAGAGCAAACGAATTTATGAGATTAATTTATCTCTCATTGTGAAAAGTCACCAGGTTGTAGAATTAACAAAGTTCTGGGATTTATTTATTTACCAGGGTGAGAAATACCAGATTTAGCTAACACAGTTCTCAGGTTAAATTATTTATTAGTGTGAGAAGGAACCAGGTTAAGCAAACGAATCTCTGATATTAATTTATCCACCAGTGTGAGACGGTACCATTCGAGCTAACAAATTAAGGAGATTAATTTATCGATCAGCTCGATAAGGAAACAGGTTTAGCTAAGAAAGTAATGAGATTAATTGATACACCATTGAAAGAAGGCACCAGGTTTAGCTAAGCACGTTCTGCGATTAACTTATCCACTAGGTTTAGAAGGCACCTTTTATGCTAACCAAGTTTTGAAATTAATTTGTCTACCATTTGTGCGAAAGCACCAGCTTGAGCTAACAAATTAAGGAGATTAATTTATCCGCTAGTGTGATGTGGGGTTGAGCTAAAAAAACAATAAGATAAATTTATCAATGAATGTGAGAAAGCGCCATTTGGAATTAACGAAGTTATGGGAAAAATCTATCCCCAGTGTGAAGAGGCAACGGAGTAAGATAAAAAATTTCTGACATTAATTTATCAACTAGTGTGAGAAAGTACCAGGGTAAGCTAAACATTTCTGGTAAAAATTGAGGTAACGAATTTCTGGAATTAATTTATCAACTAATGTGAGAAAGTACCAGGGTTGGTAAGCTAAAAGTTTCTGATAAAAATTGAGGTAACAAATTTTTGGAATTAATTTATCAACTAGTGTGAGAAAGTACCAGGGTAAGCTAAACATTTCTGATAAAAATTGAGGTAACAAATTAGTCGAATTAATTTATCAACTAGTGTGAGAAAGTACTAGGGTAAGCTAAAGCATTTTTGATAATAATTGAGGCAACAAATTCATGGATGTCATAGGTTAGGTTAGATCTTTTGACCTCTGTTTGCTTTCCGTGTCTCAGAACGATTGGCTGGAAGCACGCAAGGCAACTCTGCAGTTAAGCCTTGCCTAGAATAACGAAATTAAACTTTTGGTTCCGATAAATCTCTAAGAGTGACTATATGGGGACGGGGGGGTCGCTTATCTTTTCTGTTATCGTAATTTTGCCACCCCCTGTAAGTGGGGCTTGCCTCTTGAGTCGTAATCCTTCGTATCAATAAGGGGTTTGGTTGCCCGGTTAGTGGTAACCTTGCCACTCAAAGGGGTGAACTTGGTAGAATAGGGATAACGCTTTCCACCGGCAATGGCAACAAGTTAATTGAATGTGCAACAGAAATATCCCTTTAGGTAACCTTGTAGTTGGTCCGAAAAGAGGGTACCAGCTGGAATGAATAAAAGAATCTGTTTATAGTTGTAAACGAGTCTCCGTCTATTTATTTTATCTTGCACCGAATAAGAAATACTCCGAATACAATTCCAAGATTCGATTTTACAACAAAGTAATGCGGGAAAATGGTAGAGCGACCTGACGATTATAATGATCGACTTATTGAATTAATGAACGCGTAACAATTAAATTACTAATAATGAATGACCTTTTTAACCTCTCTGCACCCATTTATAAAGGGGAGTAACGTCCATCGAGTAAGCCTTACGCCCCGCCTACAAATGACGTTGGCGCACGTGATTGGCTGCTCATTCCCTTAGCTCGCCTCCTGATTGGCTTAAATTAATCCTTTATTTAATTTTGATTGGATGGCGGCTAAACTGCCTTACCTCGTTATTGGTTAATATTTCTAGAAGGCGGAGCTTTACCATGAGACATACATTTGTTTAATTTCTGGCTATCTTTATTACAGAATAGTGAAACGCTTTGTCACACGCCCTTTTATTACCTCCAGACATTCTCAGTTTCCCAATCTTTATTCTCTGGCGCCCGTCTGACTTGAGCCCAGATACAGAAACTACCACTTTATTACAGTGAGAAAATCGAGCCTTTACCTCTACATTCCAGACTCGCTTTCTATCCAAGCCATCGGGTTCCGTTGTGTATGGTATCTACATGCATACCCTTCAGGTGAATATATGTGTGCCCTACAACAAATTATTCTTGGCAGAATTAATTCAACTATCTAGAAGGTTCTGTATAACAAACTGGGCGAAACCAAATAAACTTTACTACTGTACAAACAAAAATAAAATACTAGACATGAAAGATAAATCACAAATAAAATAATGGACATGAAAGATAAGTCATCGGATACACACTCGGCCGCACACGACCGACAACAATTCAGGGTGGATCTGCCACCCAAAGATTCGGCTGCTCGAGAGGAGCACGAGGGGTGGGGGGCACTGAGCTAGAATATTTTCCAAAGGCACGGGTTAGGTTTGCACTTAAGGCCGATTCGTACTCGGCCTGTTCGAAGTTATGACTGAAAATACAACCTGTATTCAAGTAACCACAGTCAGCTTCGAAAGTAGGGATCGAGGGAGTATTTGCCTGGAAGAAAGCTGAGCTCGAGAGATCTTTTCTGGTTTGTTTCTTTTTTCTCTTTTCCTGTCTTCGGGCGCTTGGGGTATGGGAGGCCGAGAGAAAGATGATTTAAAGAGAGACATAATAGACACTCGTAACTATAATGCAAACGATTAGGGCACTGGGACGTATTACAAAAATTATGGCCGAGTTTTGTTTAAGTAGAGAATCATTCAGAGGGCAATGAATGTTTTAGTTAATAATTAACAATTATCACAACTTAATTCTCACCTACGCCCGGCCAGCAATCAGAGCCTACAGGCCTTACCTTATGCGACATCTCCTCTTAGCAGAATATTAATTTATCCAGGCCAAGCTTTACTATATATACAGAGCCCCGGAATTTAACGTTATAGAGGAGCCGGACGGGGGATTTTGCTTTATCTAGATAGAGGGGCGCAGGAAGTGAATTTAAAACTTCACACCATCTCGCTGAACCTCTCGTTGTTACGATTAGGCTCGCTATAGGCCGTTATCGAACGGAAGTGACCCCAAAAGAAGCCGATCGCGGATTCTTTCCGTCCTACGCGTCTCTCTCTCTCTCTTTCTCTCTCTCTGACACTGGAATTAATTTACCAACCAGTGTGAGAAAGTACCAGGTTAAGCTAAAATCTTTCTGATAATAATTGAGGTAACAAATTTCTTGGATTAATTTATCCACCAGTGTGAGAATGTACCAGGTTGAGGCTTCAAATTCATGAGATTAATTTACCCAATATCTATAGTGCGAGGGTGGCATATGAGCTAACAAAGCTATTAGATTTATTTATCCACTAATGTGAGTGGCACCAGATTGAGGTAAAACAGTTATGAGATTAATTTATCGAGTAGTGTTAGAAGGCTGAGGTTAAGCTAACAGAATTGTGAGATTAATTTATACACCAGTGTGAGAAGACCTGGGTTAAGAAAGTTCTGAGATTTATTTATCCATTTTTGCGTGAAGAAACCAGGTTGAGCTAACAAAGTTCTGAGTTTAAATTATCCACCAGCATGACAATGCACAACCTTGCAGGGAGGGTACACTGTGTATACTGTTACACTTGGTACCAAGAGGATTTGCACGTCTTCCCGGCCTAAGTGCAAGTTAGGGAATCACTGTCACTGGGTTCGCATGAATTCTGATGGGGCCTGAGAAAGTTGTTGGTGAGCTACCCTCTCAGACCTTCTGACCACTACTTTATTTTTTTTACCTTACGACTATCTCCTCAACCTTTTATCTAACTGCACTTGGTACCGGAGGGAACTGTTCTCACCCGGATACAGTGAAAATTAGGGACACCCGCCACTGAGTTGAATTGAACTCTTTGACGGGGCTCAAGTGGTGCGCTTCCTCCTCCCTCCCCGTCAGCATTCCCTTTTCTCTAAGACTATCTCCTCAACCCTCGGTGTGGGCTTAATTAGTTGACCAGCTCCCCCATGCCGTGGCAGAAAGAAGCTTTGGAACCTTGATAAAAAACGCCATTTAACTCATGCTGGTTTCAAGATACAGGGGATTCATGGAACCTGGGCGTTGGGGCGCGAATAATGGGAATATCGGTTTTGCCTCAATAACCACTTCTAAGTGGGCGGCTCCAAAGATGGCAAAGGCTAAGCCACTTTGCATCATGCGGATGGTGAGAGGAGAGCCTCCCCCACTCCCCATCGTCGAAGAGATTTCTCGTATTAAGCTCGTCCTCCCCCACACCTTGCGATGCAGAAGGGACGCTTGGAGGAGGCTCTCCGTGCACTTTCAGTCGCCCATTATTTCTTTCAGTTGTTGACATAATTACAGAAAATGACAAGAAAATCCATGGAAAGTGGATAGTATGACCTCCTAATGCCTTGGGAGGTTAAGAAAAAAGGTTCTATAGAATCAGAAAATTCCAGGATTTGATTATTTACACAGAATCGGGTTCGAGCTAAAATGGGTCTTGGCAACCGGCCCGCCATTCAGGAGAAATTTTCCTCGAGCTTTGACCAGAAAGGATGCAGCCAGCGTAGCCACCTTACATATCTACTAGAAGAAGGTGCATATTAACCCTAGAGTAAGGACCGATAGGGCGACGAAAGTGCACCGGGCATCCAGAACCTCTGTGGATTGAAGAGCAAGTTTGGAAGGGGGTAAGAGGGTATGTAATAAAGAGAAGTACATAGAGAGAGGCACGTCCACTAATGTGTAGGGTGGGTGATCATCTATTATTATCATAACCCGGCGTTAGGCGATCCTGGGTGGCATGCACTCCACCCAGGCACTATGTCTAGCGGACCAAACTCCCGGGACAAAGTGCAGGTTGAGGGAATAGTCGTAATAAGAATAACAGTAACAATAACATTAATAAAAATAAAATAACAATAACAACAAAACAATACTAATATTAGTAGTAGTAATAATAATAATAAAACAATAATAAAATACTACTACTACTAAACATAATAAAGTGGCGCTGAGAGGGAGCGAGGGGGAAGCGCACCAATAACTTTCCAAGGCCTGCCTCTTCAGAGAGTTCACGTTAGCCCAGTGACAAGGTTTCTCTAAAGCCTTGATGATGATGATGATGAAGATGGCGTTTTCTTTGTGCATTCATTGTTTTTTTTTCCCCTGACACTTTTCCTTCTGACACTAAGCGCGATACTGCGACCGCTCTGAAAAGACGCAAACAGAACGAAATGTCGCATGAGTGTGGATTTATGAGGAGCTCCCCCCCCATCTATCCAATTTACTCAGAGCCCCCCCCCCCCTACTCCTCTTCCTCCTTCCTTTCCCGCTCCACTCTGCGGAAAATTGGAATTTCATCACACTTATGTCGTGAAAAATCAACGATTCATAACCAAATTTAAACTTACCATCTGCTGGAAAGGTCAACATTCACGAATTGGAAAGTTTTGTCATAAGCCTATACAATTTTATAAGATCTTATAATTTTTTGTAAATAATCTGCACTGACGTATTTATGAAACACTGTTAAAAAAATAAAACTCCAATGATTTACCCTCTCGCCAGTGCACGCGCCTAGGGGACGCGGCAAGCAAGTCGCTGTAACCGATAGACCAATTTAACAGGTCGATAGTGTTGAAAAGGTTTACCATTGTTATTTGATTCGCTTTTAATAGCTGCGTCATTGCAGTTTAAAAAATATATAGCGTGCAACCACTGGTGGGGGAAAACGCTCCCTTTTCCTGAGATAACAAGAGTGACTCATAAAATTGTCATTTTTAGGGTTATTAGATTGGTCCTTTTGATAGAGTCAGTCGCATGGCATGCATGAGGAGCTTTCCCGTGATGTGCGCATGCAGTCTCGAGGAGGCTTAATCTTAACCGCAGGATTGTATGCACATTTTTGTCCAATAGATTGAATTAATTCAGGAAAACGAAACACTTTCTACTGGTGTAAATTCCATATATGTAGTGCCTAGTCTACGCATAGCCTTAAATCACATATGGACAACCTGAGGCCCTTAAGACGATCTCGTGCGGCCCGCGGAGGTTTTTAAATGTAATATTCCAAAAGTAATTATAATTTAACATTTGCTCCGTCCAACTTAACATATCATATATATGTATTGATTATTATTTTTATTGTGTGATACTATTGGGTAAATTCAATATTTGGTGGGGGGGAGAGGGGATTCTCAAGAACAGGTGTCTAAAAAGACTGCCTATTTTTGCCTTAAATAAATCACCCGAATTTTCGTAGATATCCAGACCACATATCGATAAAACATGGAATCAGCATAGTTACAAGAATATCTACCCTTATTAAACGGACAAAATCCTATACAATCCTGTAATAACTAAAAGAATTTCTAAAAAAAAATGGATAGTGTTCGGTTTCTATTTAATCCCAATGTATATCTCGAGATTAAGAAAAAAATCAGGCAATTCTTATGGGAAATCATTCTGTGAAGTTTCTTAGTGCGTAAACTCCCCTCGACGGAGGAAAAGAATTTGTAAGACATTGCTCTCTTTTTTTTCTTTTTTTCTTTTTTTAGGGGCTATCTGGCGACTGCCCACTTAGGCATAAGTCGCCGTAAACAAACAGCCTAGTTCTAGCGCTACTTTAAAAAAATCGAACAGGAAACAACAATATAAAGAAATAACAAAAACAATAACAAAACAATAACAAAAACAACAACTAAACCTAGTTAAATGAAAGGGAGAAGGCCGGCCTCCCCCAAATAGTCAACAAGTCCACCAGTCAATGTACACGCACTGGTTCCGAGTACAAAGGACAGGCGGTAGCGACCCCGCCCATCCCGGTACCGGGACAGGTAACGTGCGCGAAGATCACCCAGACTGGGGGACGACGCAGTCGTCGCAATAGGGCGCAGGCGAGCGCTCCATCAAATAGTGATGCGTCACACGAGTGTGTCCGATTCGGAGACGACAGAAAGCAACCTGAAGCCGCCGCGGCATTGGGGGATAGGTCCATGGAAACAGTCGCGGCGCAATGGCACGCAACTTTAAGTTCCCTTCGACCGTCTCCCATCTTCTTTGCCAAGCAGTCCGAAGAGCGGCCCGTATGACATTGCTCTCAGTGACGTAATAAGACATGAAGTTAGCGACCATCTGGCGACTGAGGACAAGGATAATTCGACTAATAATCTAATTCTGGACACGAAAAGGTCACTTGGTGGAACGAAACTTTGGACGACGCAATCTAATTTGAACCCAAGTTTGTTTGCTGTCGTTTCATTTGTTATTAACAACATAAATTCACAAAGAATGAAAATCTATAATGTAGTCTGGCTCTTCTCCTCCCTCTTTACTATGAACAATCTTTCTTTCAACCTGGTACTCAGTCAGGTGACGCCTTTATAAACAGCGGTGAAAGCACTCGGAATCACATCTTTTATTTTCTCTTCATAATATGGATCAAGGGTAATAATTTCTAGACATTTGCGCGAACGATACTCAAAAAACTATCCCATAAAAAGACGACCGTTTGCTCATCGTTTTGGAATTCGTGACCAGGATAAAAAAAATTGGGGTGAGCTAACTTGAATTACTCCCTCTGCGTAGTCTGAGGAAAGGGCATTAATCATTAATAATGGTTATCTTACACAACATTAATAATAAATAACAGTATTTCACACACGAGTGAGCACTTACTCTCTCAAATCCTATTTTTGTTCACGCATCAGAAAATTATGAATTGTAGTTTTTGGACGTCAGCTAAGGTGTAATAATGAATTTAATAATGATTTTTGAGATTTAACTGTATTTTAGACATGTATCATATAAGATACATTTGATCGCAACGGTTTAAGAACTGATTTATATATAGTCTGTAATATTACATAATTCTTTCCTGAATAGGAGAATATATGTATGGTTCAAAGATGAAATATAAACATAAACGGGTCTGAAATTTTGGGTGGGCCCCCACAGCCCTGCCCTGAATCCGTGCCTGTTCGTGATTAAACTAACGTTAGAATTAACATAGCCAGTGTTGCATGATAACAAAGACAAGTTTCATTCACTGTCGAAAATTGTTGATATTATCATCTAAGGTTACTTAGGTGTCATTCTATATTTAATGGTGAAAGTTACTCTAGATACAGGTACTGTTTGTTACCTTTATCGCATTAATACTATGTACATTCATTCTTCAAAAGCCTTCTCAACGTACTCCTTGGTAAATTTGTTAGGGTTAACATAGAAGGATGTTTTTTAACTTCATAAACACTAAAACTCGCATCTTCAAAGACTGTATTATGGCTAAAGTCACGTGACTTTATTAATTGGCCCCCACCCTCCTCCTCTCAGATGCTTCACCCCCCTCCCCCGATTCCTGAGTTTGATGAGATTAGGTTTTGGCTCAATGGCGAACAGAATGAGACGAGCGAGAAAGGTGTTGCAGAATTACAGAATTAGGAATCAGTAAAGAATTTAAGATCCACTCGAGGGTAGTTCATAAAACAATGGAAAAGGCGTAAGTCAGAGGTGAAAAGATTATGGAATGAATTATTTTCAGAGCTCTTATTTCTAAAAGTTTGATTTTAACGAGGTTTATTAGTGGGGGAGAGACGTTATTCAGGCAATGGAAAGAAAACTTTTCCATCCTTACAATACCCCCCCCCCCCCAAAGTAAGGACATTTGAACATAAATTTAAAAATACCGAGCAGAAATCTCCCTTACTGAGTCCTACCCAAGCCCGCATATCCAATCTGGAAAGAAACTGCCATTACATTGGCCTCCATTCTTTGTCATTCAAAACAGGCAGGGGGGAGGGGAGGGGGAAGGGCGAGGGGTAGTGAAGGTTATGTTTCCTCTCAAACGAGTGATTTGGTACTCCGTTTAGTTGCCGCTCTCACAACCCAATTATGGGGCCGTGATCTCTTTCCCCCCAAATACCGTCACGCGACCCTCAGCTCTCAAGTCGAGTGGGAGAAGCAGGGTTCACCAAAGACACCATGACGGGGTTGGCCGAGGGAGAAAGGGGTGAAGGGTTGTATTCTAGCAATCAATGGGGCGACGGGGGAGAATTTCAACTAAGGAAAAATAATTGACAAACGGGGGGTGGGGGTCCTTTGGTCCCTTCGTTTAGTGCTTCACGAGGGAATTTTTAAAATTAAATTTTAAAGAGAAAACCAACGAGGGGTAAAAGATTCTAAGGGGAGATGGGTAAAGAAGTAGTTTCCCCTCCGGTATTTCGGCAAGGAAAACACAGCTGTGGAGGTTGGGCAGGGATGAATCCAAATCATCCAGATGTCAGCTGCAGCATGGTTGCCTATACCACACCTCAAACCCTTTGCGGACTCGCAAGGAGAAATCTTTGTGATTTTGGCTGGAAGTGTGGGAAGTTGCGGGTAAGCCCTACAATTAAAATGAACTCAAATCCTTTTAGCGGGATAACGAAGATTATAAGGCAACCCTTTCTTTCCCTACCTTATTCTGATTCCCTAATTATGCCTGAGACACTATAACCAGCAAACACCACTATGCAGGCGGCTATGGCCAGCCGACCCCAATGCACTTCGCTATCACCAGCCAACCACAATGCACGTGGCTATCACCAGCGAACTACAATTCCCGCGGCTATCACCAGACAACCCCGATGCACATTTCTATCACAAGCCAGCCCCAATGCACGAAGCTATGACCAGCCACCCACAACCCACACGGCTATCCCAAGCTGATCCCACCTATTCCAGGCTCTATCTACCCCAGCGTCCCGGACCATCGCAGGAGCAGATCCACCCTCTCCCGGGGTCTCTCCTAGAGATCCACCGGGCCCAGGTCAGTGTGTATCTGTGGGCAGTTGAAGAGATGTGTAGTACCGTGTACCTGTGTTAAGCATTTAGGGCAGTTTGGTGTTGTATGGGTGGTGGGAGATATTTTGTGCATGTATGACGTCAGCAGGGGTGATTTGCTTGTTCGTATCTGTGCTAGTGTTCTTCTGATCTGCTTTGTGAGCGTTTGTTCTGAGTTGTGTATGGTTGGACGTGGTGCACTTAATAAATATTTTGTTGTGGGTTCTGTTTGTCAAGTATTGTTGTGTGATCTGAGAGTGGATTGTTTTCATGTTTTGCTTGATTGTGTCTTTTGTTGTTGTGTTAGGGTATGTTTCTAAGTTGGTGGTATAGTTGTTGTTATGGAAAATAGTCTGTTTTTTTGTGTCGGTGATTGGGAGGTTGTCTGGTGATGTGGTGGAGGGGATCATTTGGATGTTGTGTTTTCTGCCTGAGTTGTCATGCATGTAGTTTTAGGTGACTTTTGATTGGTATGATGTTAGTCTCATCGTGTAGGTGTTGGGTGTTTGTTTCAAGCGTGCATCCTGTGGTAGTGCGAAGGGCTGTGTTTTGTATTGGCTGTAGGTTTTGGGGTTGGTTTCTGAAATGATTGGAGACCAGATTGTGTTGGCGTATGCTAGTGTTGGTCTTGTGATTGTCTTGTATGTGTTAATGAATGTTTCATTGGTTTTCCCCCAGTGTGTAGTTGTGAGTGCCTTGATGGCTTTGAGTGTTTTCGTGGCCTTGACTATTGTGTTTTGTATGTGTTGTGAGTATGTGAGTTTGGGGTCAAAAGTGAGGCCAAGGATATTTGGTTCTTTTGTTGGGGGGTAGTGGTATGTTTTCTATGTTTAGATTAAGGTTGCGTTGTATTCTGCTGGGTCTGATATGAAGAGAGTGGTAATTGTTTTAGTGGCGTTTAGCTTTAGTGAGTTTTCTATTGCCCATGTGTGTATTTTGTTGAGGTAAGGTTGTATCTCTTGTGCAGCGGCTTCTGGTTTGTTGTGTGATGAGAGTATTGTGATGTCGTCTGCGTAGGTGACAATTTTTACTGTTTGTGGGGAAGTTGGTATATTTGAGGTGTAGATGTTGAAAAGTGTTGAGGAAAGTACTCCTCCTTGGAGAACTCCGGATTTTGTGTGTCTGTGTATATATTTTGTGTTTTGTATTGTGTTTTGTATGGGAGTCGTCCCTTGATGTAGTTTCCTATGTGCTTGATGAGGATGTTGAGTATGGTGAGTTTGTGGATCTTATTGATTAATTTATGTATGTCTACTGTGTCGAATGCTTTGGACATGTCAAGGACGACTACTATGGTTCTATGTGGTGGAATTTTCTTGTTAATTCATTTGTGATTATGTTGTTTATTGTGTGTAATGCTGTGGCGGTTGAGTGCATGGGTTTGAACCCATGCTGGTGCGGTGTGTTTGGGATGTTGGATATGATGTAGGGTAGGATGATTTTTTTCTAGTATTTTGACTATGGGGGAATGCAGCGCTATTGGCCTATAGGATTCTCCTCTGTTTGGTTTGGGTATTGGAATTATTTTTGCTACTTTCCATTGTTTAGGTATGTTGTTTGTGTTTATAGTGAGGTTGTAAGTGTGCGTGACGAGGTTTATGGTGTTTTGACCTAGGTATTTGAGGTGTTTGATGTTTATGTCGTCAGGGCTGGGGGAGTTGTTGTCTCTTGCTTGCTTTATGACTCTGATGGTCTGTTCTGTTGTGGTTGTGAATTGTCGTTTGGGGAGTTTTTTGTAAGTCTGCCTATTTTCCTGTTTGCATTTTTATTTTGGTGTATGGTTGTGTTTGTGAATTGTTTGTTGAAATGTTCTGCATTTTGTGTGGGTGTTGTGGCTGCTTTGTTTCCGAAGGTGAGGGTGTTGTTTGTGGCTGTGTTGGCCTTTTGTTTGTGAGGCCAGGAATGGTTTCCAGAGTTTGTGTGTGTTTGTTCTGTGATCACATTGCTGGTCTAGGTGATGTTTCCATAATTCTTGTTTGTCTTTTTGTATGGCGCGATCTATTTGTTTGTTTTGTTCTATAATGTTGGGGTCTGATCGGTTTTGTTTTCTAGTGTTGTTCCGTTGTGATGTGAGGTTTTTAATTGGTTCAGGGAGTAGTTTTTGTGTGTTGTGTATTTTTGCACGTGGGATGATGTGTTTGTCTGCTTGTAAGTTAGTGTTAGTTAGTATTTTGTTTACCGTGTGTGCATCTTTGGGGATTTGGGTGTTGGAGAGTACTTGTTCAATTTCTTTTATGTATTCGATCCAGTTCGCCTTGTGATAATTTGTGTATGTTTTGAGGTTTTGTTGTGTTTAGTGTGATTAAGATGAGGAGATGGTCAGAGTAGAGAGTGTGTATCGTGTTCCAGGTTAGGTGTCTGTGTAGGGTGTTTGTTGCAGTGGTGATGTCTGGCGAAGTGGGTGTTGGTTGATGTGTGTGGGTATGCGGGTTGGTGTATCTGTGTTTAAGGTTATGTGATTTGAGTTTGGATAATGTCGGCGATGAGTTCTCCTCTGTGGTTTTCTGTGGGTGAGTTCCAAAGTTCTGAGTGTGTGTTGGTGTCTCTTGTGATTATGGAGTTTAGAGAGTGGTTGCGTGGGTGAGGAAGTTTGTTATGTCTGCATCTTCATTTGGGTGTTGGGGGTTCGTGTTGTCTCTGGGTGGGATGCAGAGGTTTGAGAGGTGTAAGTGCTTAGTTATACTTAGAAGGATTTTGGTGATTTGTGCTTCAGTCTTTTGTGTGTTTATGTTGTTTGGGAGGGGGATCTATGTATAGGTGATTGTGGGGGAATTCCAAGTGGAATTTCTTTTCCAGCACGGAAGTTCCATGCGTTGGAGAAGGTTATGTTAGGCTTAAATTGGTAAGCCTACCCCCCCCCCCTTTCCACAAGGAGTAGCCTCGAACCGCGTCCACCACGATCCACATTTACAAGGGTTAGAATCGCCTCGGCAAGAAGATTCGAGGCCATTCGAGAGTAGAGCTGTTTCCCACTCACCCCCGCGGGCAGAGCCTCGGACATATATAGTGCTCGTCTCCCATGAGGCAGACACAGAATTGAGAAGTCTCGCCCGGACCCAAGAAGATTTCCCTAGTTCCAAGTCAGGTGCTAACGACAAAGCAAAGTGACAGCTGAACTTTTGTGTCTTGGAATTAACCTAGCCAGTGTGGTAATTTCATTTGACGATCGCCACCGAGCGATTTTTCTGACTTCACTCATCAACTCCTGTCGAAGCCCTCCTCGTTCGCCCCTCGTTTTCGGGTGGCCGAAATACTCTCCCCTGGGCCGGACGTTACCGCCCCCCCACCTTTTTTTGGAAAACCGTCATCACTTTAATTTCCCGCTCAGAAGCTCCGAGCGCCCTCGCCTCACGTGCAGAAGACATCCGTGAAGCCTTACCCCGACGTCTCACCCGGAATCCTCTGTAAGCCAACCCCTCTTCCCTTCAGTAACCCATTTGAGTTAATTCTCCCACATTTGAATAGTCTCCTCCTGTAATACATTAAATATTAACTTCATAGTCTGATGCATAACTACAATTCATCCCCTTGTTTACCGATGTAATTTTACCCATTAATTCTCTGATGTAATTTTGCCCATCAATTCTCTAATTTTTATGTAAATAAAATTATATTTTTGTACATCCCTCTTTAAATAACCTTGAGCTTTGCCATTGCCCAAATTTTACCTGACCTCGTTGCACTCTTATCTCGTTGTTTCGCGCGTCGAAACTCGTGGCGTTCCGTTCTATTGTCCACTCGCCTTTAATTTATTGGTCCCTCCCGCATAGATATAATATGCTATTGATGTAATGTAATGTCATACCACGACAGTGATGTTATTTTGGATGTATGTGATGAGACCTCCTCCCTCTTTGTCTTTTTTGTCGGTTTTGATTGATGTGCAGTTTGTGATTTGAGGGGTTTTCTGTTTTTCCGTGAGTTTGGTTTCTTGGATGGTGATTATGTCTATTTCATGTTTCTTTGTGAGGTGTTCGAGTTCTGTCGTTTTCTTGTTCAGTCCATTTATGTTTATTTGTAGTATTTTTAGATGCTTGTTTTGTGTGTTTTGTTTCTTTGGTTATCTAGGGGTTTGTGATTTTTGTGGGAGTGTGGGTTGTGAGTTTGTTGGTTGTGGTTGTGTGAGTGTTGATGGGTGTGGTGCTTGGTGTTTGGGGCACATCTAGTGTTTTGTGTTTTGTTTGGTTTTAGTATTTGTGCATTTGAGATGTACCCAGTGTGTTGTGGTGTTGTTGCACATTATGGGTGTTTGTCTTTTTGTGATGTGTTTATTGCATAGTGTACATGTCCATGTTGTGGGGGGGGGCCCAGGTTGGTCTCCAAGTCTCCCCCCTTCGCCGAGGAGAAGCAGAGCCGCTGCTCACGTGACAGGGTCCACGTGGCAGAGCACCACCATATCGCTATCACCAGCGACCACAACGCACATGGCTATCGCCAGCCAAACAAAATGCGCATCGCTATCACTAGCCAAACCAAAGCACGTGGCTATCAGCAGCCAACCACAATGGACATCGCTATCGACATTTGAATGGACCGTAAGGTCTCCTAGGGTACCTTCTTTCCTTGTAACATGCAGCGAGCTTTTGCTCTTTTCCGTTCTGTAGAAGAGAATCTCATCAAATATGCTTGTAAATTAAATGTCAACGGACATGAACGTGAGGCATTTTGATTTTTTCACTTATAAATCCTAATGGTGATTAAGTTCGCAGCAAAAATAAGCCCATAAATCACAAAAGGTTTTAGGATATTTTGGATAGTCGCTATTATAGACTTTTGCGTGGCAATGGGCTGTAGATATCTCACTAAGAGTGAGATTTTGCGTTCGTCGTTCGTATGGCTATATTGGTCACATAGCCAAGCAGTTGACCTCATCGAGTTTTGATCCGCTTATATTCACAACCCAACTAGGTCCACTGCACCTAGCACAGTCAAACCAACTTCATCCTTTAATATTTTAAGGGTTGGTAAATGGGTACCATGTTGTATGGGTGGTTCTGAGACAACTTGAGGCTCCCTTGGTAAAATCCGTATGAAAATAATTTCTTTTAGTATAGGTCAAATCATATCATATGTCTGAAGGCCACATCTAATGCTTTGTAGTGCCATATGTACCAAATACTTCATCATTGCCAGCTGCCAATTTGTAGCATAAAAACGTTTACCTAGGGTTACTGGTTCTTTTCTGACATCAGTTTCTAGTCTAAATGATATATAGGTTCTATGATGAAAGGTTAACCTAGGATGCACAGGACCACTGTTCATAAGGTAGCCTATGTAGCGATATTTGATTAAACTCTGCTCTGTACATGGTATCGTGTGTTAAACCTTAACTGAACATTGGATATCGGATAGAAAACCTCAGTTAGTAACTAATTCATTTAAGCATCGAGAAAAATCACGAACCTGAAAATGATGAGAGAGAAACAAATTAATAAAAAAGTAGATTATGATTCTATTAATATTGGATCGTAAAGGGTTAAGAGTTGTTCCTGCAACGCCAAAGAAAGGCGTATGATTAAATAAAAGAAATGTTAGGACAAACTTTAATATTTTACAATATTTTTATTAGCAGAATTTGCTTGTTTTAACTCATTGATTTCTAAAATACAGAAAAGTTGGAAAAGCGAGTCGACCGTTCACGACGAATTGAGATTGTAGTAAAAACTGCTTTAACACGCTTCTACGCGGTCTTAATGGAATATATTTGGCTTCAAACGAGTTTAAAACATGCTCTTGACATGTTAGAAATGTAACTAATGGTTTTGCATTGTAAAAGAACAACCTCTGATCTCCTCACGTTATTTTGAGACCACGTGCAATTGCATTCCGCCATGGAAAATGTCACTTCCTGTTCGAGATCATTCAAGAAGTTTCAACTCCTGGGCATATTGGGGAATTATTTCCTGATCCTGCGAATTTGTCCAGAGTCCTCCTCCCAGCGACGAAGAAAGAACAAGACGCTTTTTTTTTCGCGCAAAGCTGAATTTTCGTCCGCCTCACGGATTAAGATGTCTGGAGCTTCCTCACCCCACCCTCCGAATCCCCCTTTCCCTCTTCAGAATCACTTGTAAAAAAAAACCGGGTTTGACTTGAGATCGGGGAAGCCCGCACGCACCTCAAAGTCGTCCTCATCGTCTTGAGTCGAAATCCCGTGAGCGTTCATCAGACAGCAAGAATTTCTCCGCCGCGATTCAACCCATTCAATTGGTAGCTTCTGTGAACGTCAATCCTTTGAAATTGCGCGACAGTCTCCCATCGTTTAATCGATCCGAAGAAAATCTCCATCGATTATCTTTGAGGAAAAGAAGTTTCCTCTTCCAGTGGATTACGAGTAATCCCACATTTCCCCGTCGAACGTCATTCTTCAAGATTGGCTATCTTCATCGCTATTCCTCGGAGGTTGTTCAGGATCGTACCCTACTTGCCTCATGGGATCGTGCCCCACCCTCCTCCTCCCAAGCAGGACCTTACTTGAAGTCACCGACCCGTAAGATTGAAACCCCCTCAATTAATAGTATTGTCAAGTTCCCCCTATTGATCTAAGCATAGTAACGCTAATTAATTCATTTTATTTGAGAATTTATCCTTATAATAATTATCAAGAGACTATTTCATTTCCAATAATTACCTTTTGCCTATTTTTATTCTTATTTTGATATTTGTAAATATAATTATTTTTTGCATTTTCATCTCTAACTAACCTTGAACGATACTCTCGGCATATTCAAGTAAATCTCGCCAACCATTTTTGCACTGTGCCTGATATGTTAAGGATTTGAAACCCAACGCCTCGAGTTTGACCTCCTGGTCGATCGTTAATCCATGCGAACATTCCTTAAACGGTTCGCGTTGAGGTAAGTGATTAAGTCACCCCCACATAATATAGGAGTAGTGTACGGTATAGAGTGGTGTTCCAGACATACTCGTATATATTATATATATATATATATATATATATATATATATATATATATATATATATATATATATATTACTTCTATATTATAAAAAAACTTGTGTCAAGTGTGAGAGGTATATTACATAGTAAATCAGTTATAGTTGATTTACATCTCTTTTGAGTCTTAGTAGTTCCTTTCATTATTGAAGTTTCTTTATTTTTCTCTTTTGGCTGAAGTATGTTCAAGTTAGTTTTGGATCAGTGGAACATTAGTCTATTTAATTATTTAAAAATTTAGATTATTATTTGGGACTCGTTGTTTGTATGTGTGTGTATTCCATTTATCTTAATCTTTGAGTTAATCTCCAGGCGGATTAGAGAGATTAACCCGTCCTAACCGTGTAGGAAGAATTTTAGTGTTCATTTTAGTGGGATATTTTTGAATATTTATTTTTTTTTCAAAGTTAGGCTTCACATATATTACCGAGAAATTTCGTTACGTCAATAGCCCCGTTCGCGTGTTACGTTCCCTCAAGTAAGCCGACAAAATGTCTTCTTCGTTTGACCGTTTCAAGAATCAAGGAGAATTGTTGGGCCTGTTGGGCCGATAATTATTAAATTACATCCAGGAAGAAGAGAGAAATGAAAGAGAAGAGAGAAGAGCAAAGGAACAAGCACTAAGAGAAGCTGAAGAGAGAAGAGCGAAGGAACATGAATTAAGAGAAGCTGAAGAGAGACAAGAACTAAGATAAGAGAGAAAAGAACAACGAGAGATGGAAGAGCGTGAGAGAATAAGTCAGCATGAACTTGAATTAAGCCGTAATTAATTGGAATCAATGTGAGTTAACTCCGGGACCGAAATGAATAGGGCTAATAAGGTCAATGGCCACACGAGAAAAAGGTTCCGAGATGACCAGGCTTTTCTAAAGGAAGGCTGGCTTAACGCGCCCTAACTTGGTGTACTTGATGGGAGGACACGTTTCTGAATTTGGAATTTTGAGGACAGTTCGTGCATTCGTGACCTTCTGTTCCGCACGTAAAACAGATTATCTTCCTTCTAAGGAATTTCGACAGGGAGAGGGGGGGGGGGTAATTATGGGCTTGATATCTCTTGATTCCGGAAGAGGGAGGTTCCTGGGTTTCGAGGGGCCTTGAACCTTCACAAATTTACGTCTATTTCTTAGAGGTAAATAAGAAGCCTCCCCCGTCTCCTTAAACTTGGTAAAAGACGAGGGAGGCTTCTTATTTAACTCGGGGTACAAGTTATAGCTAATTGCGTAAACATCAACCTCTTATAGGCATTCCTTAAACGTAGAGCATAACATAACATAATTACACGGATGACAAAAGCCACAAGGTAAGGATTTCGGGGGTCAGGGAAACTAAAAATTGATCTAAGATGAAGTCTAGAAGGGACTTGTACTTTTAGGGGACTTTACACGCATCTAGCCAAAATTGGAAGTCTTTCTAGAGGGTGAAACCGAAATGGCGAAAGGTCTGACCGGGGCGGATCTTTTCGTGACGGAAACGGGCACGATAGAAGTCTGGGGTAATATTCACGGCAGCTAAGTGTTCAGCCTTGAGGGTAGAGTAGTCCAGGGTGGACTCTGAGGGAAGGAAAATGAATATCTCCCTCAACTGGGAGTTTAGGAGGGGGAGCAATTTGGTGACACCATCTACCTCGATGTTCCAATTGTTGATTTCGAAGATCTTCTCGAAATGCGTAAGATATGATCCAAAATCTTCTCCTTCTTTAAAGACGGGTTATTTTACTGACGGGGACTGTGGAGTTTCGGTCCCGGAGTTAACTCACATTGATTCCAATTAATTACGGCTTAATTCAAGTTCATGCTGACTTATTCTCTCACGCTCTTCCATCTCTCGTTGTTCTTTTCTCTCTTATCTTAGTTCTTGTCTCTCTTCAGCTTCTCTTAATTCATGTTCCTTCGCTCTTCTCTCTTCAGCTTCTCTTAGTGCTTGTTCCTTTGCTCTTCTCTCTTCTCTTTCATTTCTCTCTTCTTCCTGGATGTAATTTAATAATTATCGGCCCAACAGGCCCAACAATTCTCCTTGATTCTTGAAACGGTCAAACGAAGAAGACATTTTGTCGGCTTACTTGAGGGAACGTAACACGCGAACGGGGCTATTGACGTAACGAAATTTCTCGGTAATATATGTGAAGCCTAACTTTGAAAAAAAAATAAATATTCAAAAATATCCCACTAAAATGAACACTAAAATTCTTCCTACACGGTTAGGACGGGTTAATCTCTCTAATCCGCCTGGAGATTAACTCAAAGATTAAGATAAATGGAATACACACACATACAAACAACGAGTCCCAAATAATAATCTAAATTTTTAAATAATTAAATAGACTAATGTTCCACTGATCCAAAACTAACTTGAACATACTTCAGCCAAAAGAGAAAAATAAAGAAACTTCAATAATGAAAGGAACTACTAAGACTCAAAAGAGATGTAAATCAACTATAACTGATTTACTATGTAATATACCTCTCACACTTGACACAAGTTTTTTTATAATATAGAAGTAATATATATATATATATATATATATATATATATATATATATATATATATATATATATATATAATATATACGAGTATGTCTGGAACACCACTCTATACCGTACACTACTCCTATATTATGTGGGGGTGACTTAATCACTTACCTCAACGCGAACCGTTTAAGGAATGTTCGCATGGATTAACGATCGACCAGGAGGTCAAACTCGAGGCGTTGGGTTTCAAATCCTTAACATATCAGGCACAGTGCAAAAATGGTTGGCGAGATTTACTTGAATATGCCGAGAGTATCGTTCAAGGTTAGTTAGAGATGAAAATGCAAAAAATAATTATATTTACAAATATCAAAATAAGAATAAAAATAGGCAAAAGGTAATTATTGGAAATGAAATAGTCTCTTGATAATTATTATAAGGATAAATTCTCAAATAAAATGAATTAATTAGCGTTACTATGCTTAGATCAATAGGGGGAACTTGACAATACTATTAATTGAGGGGGTTTCAATCTTACGGGTCGGTGACTTCAAGTAAGGTCCTGCTTGGGAGGAGGAGGGTGGGGCACGATCCCATGAGGCAAGTAGGGTACGATCCTGAACAACCTCCGAGGAATAGCGATGAAGATAGCCAATCTTGAAGAATGACGTTCGACGGGGAAATGTGGGATTACTCGTAATCCACTGGAAGAGGAAACTTCTTTTCCTCAAAGATAATCGATGGAGATTTTCTTCGGATCGATTAAACGATGGGAGACTGTCGCGCAATTTCAAAGGATTGACGTTCACAGAAGCTACCAATTGAATGGGTTGAATCGCGGCGGAGAAATTCTTGCTGTCTGATGAACGCTCACGGGATTTCGACTCAAGACGATGAGGACGACTTTGAGGTGCGTGCGGGCTTCCCCGATCTCAAGTCAAACCCGGTTTTTTTTTACAAGTGATTCTGAAGAGGGAAAGGGGGATTCGGAGGGTGGGGTGAGGAAGCTCCAGACATCTTAATCCGTGAGGCGGACGAAAATTCAGCTTTGCGCGAAAAAAAAAGCGTCTTGTTCTTTCTTCGTCGCTGGGAGGAGGACTCTGGACAAATTCGCAGGATCAGGAAATAATTCCCCAATATGCCCAGGAGTTGAAACTTCTTGAATGATCTCGAACAGGAAGTGACATTTTCCATGGCGGAATGCAATTGCACGTGGTCTCAAAATAACGTGAGGAGATCAGAGGTTGTTCTTTTACAATGCAAAACCATTAGTTACATTTCTAACATGTCAAGAGCATGTTTTAAACTCGTTTGAAGCCAAATATATTCCATTAAGACCGCGTAGAAGCGTGTTAAAGCAGTTTTTACTACAATCTCAATTCGTCGTGAACGGTCGACTCGCTTTTCCAACTTTTCTGTATTTTAGAAATCAATGAGTTAAAACAAGCAAATTCTGCTAATAAAAATATTGTAAAATATTAAAGTTTGTCCTAACATTTCTTTTATTTAATCATACGCCTTTCTTTGGCGTTGCAGGAACAACTCTTAACCCTTTACGATCCAATATTAATAGAATCATAATCTACTTTTTTATTAATTTGTTTCTCTCTCATCATTTTCAGGTTCGTGATTTTTCTCGATGCTTAAATGAATTAGTTACTAACTGAGGTTTTCTATCCGATATCCAATGTTCAGTTAAGGTTTAACACACGATACCATGTACAGAGCAGAGTTTAATCAAATATCGCTACATAGGCTACCTTATGAACAGTGGTCCTGTGCATCCTAGGTTAACCTTTCATCATAGAACCTATATATCATTTAGACTAGAAACTGATGTCAGAAAAGAACCAGTAACCCTAGGTAAACGTTTTTATGCTACAAATTGGCAGCTGGCAATGATGAAGTATTTGGTACATATGGCACTACAAAGCATTAGATGTGGCCTTCAGACATATGATATGATTTGACCTATACTAAAAGAAATTATTTTCATACGGATTTTACCAAGGGAGCCTCAAGTTGTCTCAGAACCACCCATACAACATGGTACCCATTTACCAACCCTTAAAATATTAAAGGATGAAGTTGGTTTGACTGTGCTAGGTGCAGTGGACCTAGTTGGGTTGTGAATATAAGCGGATCAAAACTCGATGAGGTCAACTGCTTGGCTATGTGACCAATATAGCCATACGAACGACGAACGCAAAATCTCACTCTTAGTGAGATATCTACAGCCCATTGCCACGCAAAAGTCTATAATAGCGACTATCCAAAATATCCTAAAACCTTTTGTGATTTATGGGCTTATTTTTGCTGCGAACTTAATCACCATTAGGATTTATAAGTGAAAAAATCAAAATGCCTCACGTTCATGTCCGTTGACATTTAATTTACAAGCATATTTGATGAGATTCTCTTCTACAGAACGGAAAAGAGCAAAAGCTCGCTGCATGTTACAAGGAAAGAAGGTACCCTAGGAGACCTTACGGTCCATTCAAATGTCGATAGCGATGTCCATTGTGGTTGGCTGCTGATAGCCACGTGCTTTGGTTTGGCTAGTGATAGCGATGCGCATTTTGTTTGGCTGGCGATAGCCATGTGCGTTGTGGTCGCTGGTGATAGCGATATGGTGGTGCTCTGCCACGTGGACCCTGTCACGTGAGCAGCGGCTCTGCTTCTCCTCGGCGAAGGGGGGAGACTTGGAGACCAACCTGGGCCCCCCCCCACAACATGGACATGTACACTATGCAATAAACACATCACAAAAAGACAAACACCCATAATGTGCAACAACACCACAACACACTGGGTACATCTCAAATGCACAAATACTAAAACCAAACAAAACACAAAACACTAGATGTGCCCCAAACACCAAGCACCACACCCATCAACACTCACACAACCACAACCAACAAACTCACAACCCACACTCCCACAAAAATCACAAACCCCTAGATAACCAAAGAAACAAAACACACAAAACAAGCATCTAAAAATACTACAAATAAACATAAATGGACTGAACAAGAAAACGACAGAACTCGAACACCTCACAAAGAAACATGAAATAGACATAATCACCATCCAAGAAACCAAACTCACGGAAAAACAGAAAACCCCTCAAATCACAAACTGCACATCAATCAAAACCGACAAAAAAGACAAAGAGGGAGGAGGTCTCATCACATACATCCAAAATAACATCACTGTCGTGGTATGACATTACATTACATCAATAGCATATTATATCTATGCGGGAGGGACCAATAAATTAAAGGCGAGTGGACAATAGAACGGAACGCCACGAGTTTCGACGCGCGAAACAACGAGATAAGAGTGCAACGAGGTCAGGTAAAATTTGGGCAATGGCAAAGCTCAAGGTTATTTAAAGAGGGATGTACAAAAATATAATTTTATTTACATAAAAATTAGAGAATTGATGGGCAAAATTACATCAGAGAATTAATGGGTAAAATTACATCGGTAAACAAGGGGATGAATTGTAGTTATGCATCAGACTATGAAGTTAATATTTAATGTATTACAGGAGGAGACTATTCAAATGTGGGAGAATTAACTCAAATGGGTTACTGAAGGGAAGAGGGGTTGGCTTACAGAGGATTCCGGGTGAGACGTCGGGGTAAGGCTTCACGGATGTCTTCTGCACGTGAGGCGAGGGCGCTCGGAGCTTCTGAGCGGGAAATTAAAGTGATGACGGTTTTCCAAAAAAAGGTGGGGGGGCGGTAACGTCCGGCCCAGGGGAGAGTATTTCGGCCACCCGAAAACGAGGGGCGAACGAGGAGGGCTTCGACAGGAGTTGATGAGTGAAGTCAGAAAAATCGCTCGGTGGCGATCGTCAAATGAAATTACCACACTGGCTAGGTTAATTCCAAGACACAAAAGTTCAGCTGTCACTTTGCTTTGTCGTTAGCACCTGACTTGGAACTAGGGAAATCTTCTTGGGTCCGGGCGAGACTTCTCAATTCTGTGTCTGCCTCATGGGAGACGAGCACTATATATGTCCGAGGCTCTGCCCGCGGGGGTGAGTGGGAAACAGCTCTACTCTCGAATGGCCTCGAATCTTCTTGCCGAGGCGATTCTAACCCTTGTAAATGTGGATCGTGGTGGACGCGGTTCGAGGCTACTCCTTGTGGAAAGGGGGGGGGGGTAGGCTTACCAATTTAAGCCTAACATAACCTTCTCCAACGCATGGAACTTCCGTGCTGGAAAAGAAATTCCACTTGGAATTCCCCCACAATCACCTATACATAGATCCCCCTCCCAAACAACATAAACACACAAAAGACTGAAGCACAAATCACCAAAATCCTTCTAAGTATAACTAAGCACTTACACCTCTCAAACCTCTGCATCCCACCCAGAGACAACACGAACCCCCAACACCCAAATGAAGATGCAGACATAACAAACTTCCTCACCCACGCAACCACTCTCTAAACTCCATAATCACAAGAGACACCAACACACACTCAGAACTTTGGAACTCACCCACAGAAAACCACAGAGGAGAACTCATCGCCGACATTATCCAAACTCAAATCACATAACCTTAAACACAGATACACCAACCCGCATACCCACACACATCAACCAACACCCACTTCGCCAGACATCACCACTGCAACAAACACCCTACACAGACACCTAACCTGGAACACGATACACACTCTCTACTCTGACCATCTCCTCATCTTAATCACACTAAACACAACAAAACCTCAAAACATACACAAATTATCACAAGGCGAACTGGATCGAATACATAAAAGAAATTGAACAAGTACTCTCCAACACCCAAATCCCCAAAGATGCACACACGGTAAACAAAATACTAACTAACACTAACTTACAAGCAGACAAACACATCATCCCACGTGCAAAAATACACAACACACAAAAACTACTCCCTGAACCAATTAAAAACCTCACATCACAACGGAACAACACTAGAAAACAAAACCGATCAGACCCCAACATTATAGAACAAAACAAACAAATAGATCGCGCCATACAAAAAGACAAACAAGAATTATGGAAACATCACCTAGACCAGCAATGTGATCACAGAACAAACACACACAAACTCTGGAAACCATTCCTGGCCTCACAAACAAAAGGCCAACACAGCCACAAACAACACCCTCACCTTCGGAAACAAAGCAGCCACAACACCCACACAAAATGCAGAACATTTCAACAAACAATTCACAAACACAACCATACACCAAAATAAAAATGCAAACAGGAAAATAGGCAGACTTACAAAAAACTCCCCAAACGACAATTCACAACCACAACAGAACAGACCATCAGAGTCATAAAGCAAGCAAGAGACAACAACTCCCCCAGCCCTGACGACATAAACATCAAACACCTCAAATACCTAGGTCAAAACACCATAAACCTCGTCACGCACACTTACAACCTCACTATAAACACAAACAACATACCTAAACAATGGAAAGTAGCAAAAATAATTCCAATACCCAAACCAAACAGAGGAGAATCCTATAGGCCAATAGCGCTGCATTCCCCCATAGTCAAAATACTAGAAAAAAATCATCCTACCCTACATCATATCCAACATCCCAAACACACCGCACCAGCATGGGTTCAAACCCATGCACTCAACCGCCACAGCATTACACACAATAAACAACATAATCACAAATGAATTAACAAGAAAATTCCACCACATAGAACCATAGTAGTCGTCCTTGACATGTCCAAAGCATTCGACACAGTAGACATACATAAATTAATCAATAAGATCCACAAACTCACCATACTCAACATCCTCATCAAGCACATAGGAAACTACATCAAGGGACGACTCCCATACAAAACACAATACAAAACACAAAATATATACACAGACACACAAAATCCGGAGTTCTCCAAGGAGGAGTACTTTCCTCAACACTTTTCAACATCTACACCTCAAATATACCAACTTCCCCACAAACAGTAAAAATTGTCACCTACGCAGACGACATCACAATACTCTCATCACACAACAAACCAGAAGCCGCTGCACAAGAGATACAACCTTACCTCAACAAAATACACACATGGGCAATAGAAAACTCACTAAAGCTAAACGCCACTAAAACAATTACCACTCTCTTCATATCAGACCCAGCAGAATACAACGCAACCTTAATCTAAACATAGAAAACATACCACTACCCCCCAACAAAAGAACCAAATATCCTTGGCCTCACTTTTGACCCCAAACTCACATACTCACAACACATACAAAACACAATAGTCAAGGCCACGAAAACACTCAAAGCCATCAAGGCACTCACAACTACACACTGGGGGAAAACCAATGAAACATTCATTAACACATACAAGACAATCACAAGACCAACACTAGCATACGCCAACACAATCTGGTCTCCAATCATTTCAGAAACCAACCCCAAAACCTACAGCCAATACAAAACACAGCCCTTCGCACTACCACAGGATGCACGCTTGAAACAAACACCCAACACCTACACGATGAGACTAACATCATACCAATCAAAAGTCACCTAAAACTACATGCATGACAACTCAGGCAGAAAACACAACATCCAAATGATCCCCTCCACCACATCACCAGACAACCTCCCAATCACCGACACAAAAAAACAGACTATTTTCCATAACAACAACTATACCACCAACTTAGAAACATACCCTAACACAACAACAAAAGACACAATCAAGCAAAACATGAAAACAATCCACTCTCAGATCACACAACAATACTTGACAAACAGAACCCACAACAAAATATTTATTAAGTGCACCACGTCCAACCATACACAACTCAGAACAAACGCTCACAAAGCAGATCAGAAGAACACTAGCACAGATACGAACAAGCAAATCACCCCTGCTGACGTCATACATGCACAAAATATCTCCCACCACCCATACAACACCAAACTGCCCTAAATGCTTAACACAGGTACACGGTACTACACATCTCTTCAACTGCCCACAGATACACACTGACCTGGGCCCGGTGGATCTCTAGGAGAGACCCCGGGAGAGGGTGGATCTGCTCCTGCGATGGTCCGGGACGCTGGGGTAGATAGAGCCTGGAATAGGTGGGATCAGCTTGGGATAGCCGTGTGGGTTGTGGGTGGCTGGTCATAGCTTCGTGCATTGGGGCTGGCTTGTGATAGAAATGTGCATCGGGGTTGTCTGGTGATAGCCGCGGGAATTGTAGTTCGCTGGTGATAGCCACGTGCATTGTGGTTGGCTGGTGATAGCGAAGTGCATTGGGGTCGGCTGGCCATAGCCGCCTGCATAGTGGTGTTTGCTGGTTATAGTGTCTCAGGCATAATTAGGGAATCAGAATAAGGTAGGGAAAGAAAGGGTTGCCTTATAATCTTCGTTATCCCGCTAAAAGGATTTGAGTTCATTTTAATTGTAGGGCTTACCCGCAACTTCCCACACTTCCAGCCAAAATCACAAAGATTTCTCCTTGCGAGTCCGCAAAGGGTTTGAGGTGTGGTATAGGCAACCATGCTGCAGCTGACATCTGGATGATTTGGATTCATCCCTGCCCAACCTTTCTACTTTTAAACGTCTCCTGAAGATTCATCTCTTCAGAACTGCTTTCTCTCCCCTGTAAACTTTCTCTACACTCGCTACACAACCTGCACTCTGGGAGGGCTAACAGTCCTGAAGGGCGCATTATAAATACCTATTATATATATATATATATATTAATATATATATAATGCAACAATTAAAATTAATTGCATGTAAAAGCGAGGGATTAAGAATAAGATTCATATAACCTAAGTAATGAATATACGAGAGGAGGAAGAGAGGACCGACGAGAATGAGTTTGTCTCCAAAAGCTGAGGCTTGCGACCGAGTGAGGAGGAATGATAAGGAAGTGTTCAGAAGTCATTCGAAGCGTTATATGTTCACCAGTTTATTAGATGTGTATTGATTATGAAAGCTACTCTTTGATGGTCTGTTCTTACTGTTCGAAAGCTGATTCCGAGGTTTGAACTAAGTCTATCTCTAAAGCAGAGTGCACTTGACATACAAAGTGTAAACGAGACAACTACCTATCTACACTAAAGTGTGGGCTTTAGTGGAGGAAAAGTTCCAATGATTTTTCTATTTAGAAAAGATAATTTGGATTTTAGGGTGAAGGTAAAAAAACTTAATCAACATATTGTCTGATTCTTATCTAAATGTATGGTGGAAGGGACCGAAACTAGAAACTGTAAAATACCTCATCCGGGATCGTTATTTGTGAAAACTAAAATTAGTAAAATTATTTGCTCTGTCAAGTTCAGATGAATAAATAAAGTTGTTAGAAAAGTACCAATGTCCTTACTTTTTCAAACGCATTTATGAAGTTACGGAAGCTGGGAAAAATTATACTTCAACCAAAGAAGTTTGACTTTCTCTAGCTATGTTTCATTCATCTGATTTTGGAAAATCTTACTGTACACTTACTAAAGCGTAGGTTACTAAATATCAGACATTTTCTGTTTTGCTCTTCCCTTTGCATCCTACCTTAACTTACTCACTCTATGGTATCGAGTTTAGTAATTGTCAGATTTCCTCCATCGACCAGGCATGAATAACCCTTGGTATTGTCTCCTACCTTCCTTCACCGGACTCTACCGTTCGTACAATTGCCCGCAATGATTCCATTTTCTCTCCTTCCCGAATCCTCTTTTAGTGCCTTAATATCTATTCGCTCATTCTGTCCGTTCACTCTCGCCATGTCGCCTGGTCCTCCGATGCTATCTGGAGAGCAAAGCATCACAGACAAACATGTGAGAAGCGTCATATGGCACTCGTGGTCCAGGACGGCTCCTTTCCACCCCTCCTATACATTTGCTACTCACTCTTCCAGGGCCTTTCCGGAATCTGCCCATGCCACCAATCCTCACATCTGCCTTGACAATAATAAAAAAAAAACCAACAGGAATGTTAAAGGTTTATAAGTGTATGTTCTCTAGTAGCTCACAGTCTCTCTCTACCAATTACCCCTGTAATTTTTGTGCTTTATTCTCCGACAAAATAAGTCCATAATATGTTATAATATCCACCCTTGAATCCTACTATCTGGTATTCTCCACACCCCTCCACCCTAACTCTTTTCACTTTCACTCGTGTCCTCTAAGGAAGTAAATTGACTCTATCCGAGTGGATACGGCGTTGGCCTCCCAACGTCGCGGTACGGGGTTCGATTCCGAATCCCGGCATGAGCGGACACAAACGCCAGCTCAGGTCGAGATCTGGCTACCGATTGGTGGACGCGCTGTGCTCACCCCGTTATCGGGTGAGTAGTTCTTACACCTTTCACCTCACACAAAGCCAATCACAAAACTGCTTTCTTTTTTCTCCCGCCTTCACAGCACAACACACACACACTCTCTCTCTGTTTCAAGGAAACCCCCCGATGGGTATCTATATTCACGTACCTCTGACGCGGAACAGGTCCCTCTCCTCCGAGGTGACGATGTCTTCCACCTGAACGCTGTTTGGTGCCAAAACATAATACTTCCTGGCACCTCTCCCCAAACAGAGGACCTGCCCCCGGGGCCCTCGGGCCGACCAGTGATTGTCATTCTGATCTTAAATAAAAAAATTCATTATCCGGTCGGGGATCCTCCCAGTATCATGGAAGGATTGGCGCTAACTAACTAACTAACTAACTCCAGTTTATTCTCTATCATCTCCTTTGGTATCTTTAATACTACCCTTTCATCTGCTGTGGTACTATAAGATTTCAAGCATGTAGTTGTTTGCCCATTCTAAAGAAATCCTGCAAGGACCAAACGACCGGGCAAGTGATTACCCAATTTCTCAACTTTCGTTCTGTTCTTGAAAAGATGGTGTTATATCAGATTCCTAATTACATCTCCTCATTCAACATTAATGAGATATTTCAGCTTAGCTTCATGTCACAGTACACCACTAAAACAATGTTCTAAATGTAAATAACCGTCTTCCTTCTCCGACTTATGCTGGTCTCTTTCCTTTCTAGTACTTCATTATTTGCCAGCCTTTGATACTGCCGATCAGATTGTTTGTTCTTCATCGCCTTTATGAATAAGTGGAGTTTTAGGAAACATATACAGCTTGATCCGATTGTATCTATCATCTCTCGCTCAGTTGGTTCTAGTATATCTAGTCCACTCCTACTTCGTATTTATCTTCCTCCCCCTCGCATTCTTAGGCCTCGCCTATACCATTTTGAAATACTTCTTCGACTGCTTTTATTCGGAAGGAAAATCTTCGACATGAAATAACTTTGAATTTATATTTCTTCTAAAAAGTCAATTTAGAGTTAGCTGTTATTGTCAATGGTAAATTACAACTATCTAAGTTAAAATGTTTAAGATAGCACAACTGAGAATACTTGAAGTCTGACTGACATTACTAAACTAAATCTTTCTTGCATTGAATTGTCGTTTTCATCTAGTCATTCATATATGTATTATGTACACAAATAATATTAAAGTTTAAGGTATTAAAAAAATTTATTTTGAAGTTATTTCAATTAGAATTTGTTTACCTTTCAAGAAATGTCTGCATATGATAAAGCTTCTATTTGTATACGACATTAGCGAATGGCAAATGGAAAACCTTTTTTAATCTTAATCACGAGAAAAAAGGTGTTTCTGGTTGTTGTTTTTTTCGGATGTAGTTCGATAGTAAAACTATTATATCTCATCTTAACCTCGTTAGGTCCATGGTTCCAAATTCGGATACTGGAAAAGCTTATCCGTATAATTCCTGCTTTTACAACAAGAGTTTAACGAGCTCCATCCAGGCTTTAGATACCTTACTCATTGACCACCGCAACTCCATTCTCTCGCTGGATTCCATACTTCCACTCTTTGGTACATTTAACTTTTTCAAAACTTTGCACAACCTGTTTTTCGCCGCCAGAGATAGTTCTCTCCTGCCACCTCACCTTAAACCTCACTGGCTATCCATTCGATCTCGCATCGCCTTTATGGTCCTCTTTTTGGCCGCTGTCTTAAACAACAAAACCCCCACATACCAGTCTTACTCTCTAAACATATCCTGGATCCTGAGAAGCGAACATTCGGCTCTGCTCCAACCCATACTGATTGTTCTATACGCTCTTCCTTGCATCCTCCATTGTACACTGTTCCACCTGGTACCTGGAGGAGCCCCACTTCTTCCAGGCTCCAGTTCTTCCCACAGCCTCAAACTAGATAAAAAATAACGGGGCCTTGTAACTTCTTAAGATCTTTATTTTACCCGTCTTTTGGCAATTAACTTACAAATCTATTCTCATCTATTTACACAAACATTGAGTGTCAGCAAATACCAGGTGCATTACATGCTCTATTGGCCCCCAACGATCGCAAGAATGGCTCGAGCATCGAATAGTCTTCCAATTTCGTGTTTAGGCATGGGTGAGCTGGTTTGTTACCCCAGTCTCCTTATGCAGCCTTTCAACTAAAGCTGTCTCCTTCTCTACCACTTCAATAGCACCTTCTTCTCCTGCTTCATGTATACTACTACACTGACATCTGGAGGAAAGGCACGCAACCAATCTTCAAGGTTGGGTAATAGGTAGAGGATCACCGAATTTACTTCTTAGTGGACCCGCATTACACTAGCCAACAAATTTTAACTTTGTCTCTGCTACTTGAGTAAATGTTATTGTAACTAACTAATTTTCGTGCGCCGATTCCAAATCTGGGCTCAGATCTGTCCTAGCACGTAAGGTTCCTGAGTTATGCAACTAGGCTATATGGCTCACTTTGTCACCTTGGATCAATTAATACTATAATTATTACGAGTTTGAGAAGAATGAGACGTTTCTGGGCAAAGGTTTGGAATCAGGGCACCCTATTTGGCAGTATTTACACCCTTTTGCAGACCCAGACATAATATGTATTACATATAAAAGAGGTAGTACTCACCTAACTATAAATTTCTTCAAAAATGTTTGAGACTCTTGCTCTTGCGCTTGTACGTGGATATAGGATTCTCCCGTTGTAGGAACCAGCAGTAGTCACCCATCATGTTTTCGTTGAAGCGGCTTTGATACCTGCTTTCCATCAATGCGATCATCTCGGTGGAACCTTTCCCATGTTCGTCACTAATATCACCCATATTAGATGGAAAGAAATCTAGATGCGAATGCAAGAAATGCATCTTAAGAGACATCCTATACCCCATTCGTTGATAGGCCTTTAGCATGTTGTCCACTAGTTCTTCATAGTTTTCAGCCTTATGATTACCAAGGAAGTTCTGCACAACATGGATAAATGAATCCCATGCTACCAAATCAAGTAAAGCTAGTTTATTTCTGAACTCCCTGTCACGTGTCAATTATCTGATCTCCGACCCTACAAAAATGCCAGCTTTAAGTTTAGCATCGGTTTTCTTTGCACCAAATTTCTCTTTGAGATACTGCAATCCATCAGAATTATGGGCCATTGCTTTAACAAAATTCGTGATAAGGCCAAGTTTGATATGAAGTGGTGGAAGGTAGATATTCCGTGGATGTACCAAAGGCATGTGCTTCATATTGTATCGGCCAACTATGTGTTCTTCTTTTTCCGGCCACTTTTTGACAATATAATAATTCCTGTCGTCACGGCTGTTCCATAGGCATAAGAAGCACATATTCTTTGTATATCCTAGCTGTAGTCCAAGAAGTAAAGAAATTACCTTTAGATCACCACAGATATTCCACTAATGATGCGAGTAATGAACACCTTTCAAAATTCATTTCATCGAGTCATATGTCTCTATCATCCCCACAATAATTGCGACAGGAATTGAAGATTTTTGTTACCATTGTGTAGCAACACAGCTTCGAGGCTAGCCGTGCTTGCATCGATGAATAGTCTCCATTCATCAGGTAAATGCTCGTTTCCTAGCTGATTCATGAGGCCATTAACATCAGTACAGAAGCAATCACTATCTTCTTCTTTATAGAAGACAGCTAAGGAGTCATGGCTTTAACGGAAAGTAGATATTTTGGCTCCGTCCACTAGAAGATTCCATTGCTGTAGTCTGGAACCCAACTGTTCTGCATTCTCCTTTACAATGAAAAATCCCTCACCAAATCATTCGATCTTTCTTGATTTATCAACTGGATCTTCTTTTCCTTAGAATCATCCTCATACATTTCATCGTCATTGTTATCCTCCTCTTCAGGCGATGAATCATCTTTAACTGCATTAGCTGATGGAGGAACTGAGATTAGCATCTCTATATTATGGGGGACTGGTTTTATAGCTGACTTACAATCTGGATATACAATTTTTGATTTGTTCTTACTTGAGATTCCTGCAATATTTGTCATACAAAAGTAGCAATCAAAAACATGATTTTTTTGGCTCACGCCACACCATTGGTACAGCAATTTTTTTGGTAGTTTTTCTGCTTTCCTAAAAGATTGACCATCAAACAACTGTTTTTGTTACTTCCAAGAATTGATAAACCGTGAAAAGAGAAATAAAAAAAATAGGTGGTTTGTAAATGTTTAAATGCAGTGGTGAAATTAGATTTTTTTCTTCTCTTTTAACGAAGTGATGGAAAATTCCAAACCCCGAGTGAGACTGCGAACTTTTTATCTTTGACCGTGAAAATTTTTTAGATTATTTAGAGGAAAATTAATGCATAGTAGACAACGCGGGCGAGTTCGCACGTTGAAACCTTTTTTTTTTTGTTAAAAAAGGAGAAAGTTTCGTCGACAAAAGAAAAAAATATGAATTTTGAAATTACAATGTGGTGCGAACTAAGAGAAGAGAGAAAAGAACAAAAACAAAACAACTAAAAAAAACAAACCCTGCTTAAATAATAGGGAGAAGGCCGGCCTCCCCCCCAAAAGTCAACAAGTCAATGTGCACGAATCTGTCCCGAGTACAAGAGACAGGCGGTAGCGAGATCACCCATCCCGGTACCGGGACAGGTAACGTGCGCGAAGATCACCCAGACTGGGACATTCGACAAGAAGGTGCCGAACAGTCTGGAGGACGACGCAGTCGTCACAATAGGGCGCAGGCAAGAGCTCCATCAAATAGCGATGCGTCACACGAGTGTGTCCGATTCGGAGACGACAAAAAGCGACCTGAAGCCGTTGCGGCATTGGGGGATAGGTCCATGGAAACAGTCGCGGCGCAATGGCACGAAACTTTAAGTTCCCTTCAACCGTCTCCCATCTTCTTTGCCAAGCAGTCCGAAGAGCTGCCCGTATTCCTACCATGTAGTCAGTGTGAGGAAGAGCGAAACGCTGGTCCGATCGCAGAGTCCTGGCGGACTCTTTGGCGCCCTCATCGGCGCGCTCATTTCCCGCAATTCCTATATGTCCAGGAACCCAGCAGAAGATAATCTCGACATCCGCCCGGCTCGCCAAAACCGTGGCGTCACGGATATCGCGAACCAGGGGATGCGGAGATTCCAATGCTCCGAGAGCACTCATGGCGCTTTGTGAGTCGCTATAAATCACAATCCGATCTCCGAACCGGGCACGTCGCGTAATCTCCCGTACCGAGTGGTGTATTGCCACCAGCTCGGCCGTAAAGACAGACGCAGCACCCGGCAGAGCCCCGCTGACTTCAAACAGAGGGGATACGGTGTGGAAGCCAACCCCCTATTCGGACTTGGAGCCATCCGTATACACTGGCACGGTTCCAGCGTGACACGAGGTGTGCTCCAAAAAGGTCGAACGCAATACTTCAGGCGCTGTACAAGCTTTGGGAGCAGAGGCGTGGCGACAAATAGACAAATGCGGTACCCCCTAGGGTAGCTTCCTGGGCAGAACCAGGGGCGCCACCGGCCCGAGAGCTATATCTAGCTCTCGAAGGAGTTTTCTGGACCTAAACCCAAAGGGCTTAGGGTATGACTGGCGTCTCTCGGCGCATAGGCACCATCGAGATCAGCTGCGGATGCAGTGAAAGCTGGTGACGACTGAGGGAGGCAACGGGCTCGCGCGTACAGGCGAGTGATGCACTGCACGCGGCACAGAGCGAGTGGCATCTCCCCAGAATCGATCAACAGGCTCTCAATGGGGAAAGTGCGGAAGGCACCGGTCACAAGGCGAAGGCCAGTGTGGTAGATCGAATCCACCTTCCGCAATAAACGCTCGGCTGCGGATGCATAAAACTCGCATGCGTAGTCGAGCTTTGAACGAACGAAGGATTGGTAGAAAAGTAAGGCAGTAGCCCTATCAGCAACCCAAGCGCTGAACATCACGGAACGGAGAATATCCATGGCGCGGGTACAAGAGACCCTAAGGCTGCGAATATGAGCCTCCCAGGTGAGGCGTTGGCGAATATAAGACCAAGGAAACGGTGCGACTCAACCACTTCCAGGCCCACCCCATTAAAAAACAAATCTGGGTCGGGGTTGAGCCGTGGATGGCGGCAGAAGTGCACCGCCTTAGTCTTGGCCAAAGAAAACCGAAACCTGTGCACTTTGGCATAGCGAGAGACGCGGTTTAATGCCTGTTGGAGTTGACGCTCCAGAGTTAGCATCTGGGCCCTGCCAAAAGAGATTGGAAGGTCACCCACGTAGAGCGTAGCGAGAACATCTTCCGGCAGCACCGAGGTGATGCGGTTGATGCTCAGGGCAAAGAGCGTGACACTGAGGACACTCTTCTGCGGGACACCCTCTTCCTGCTCCTTTGGGCCGGAGAGAGCTCCCCCCACCCGTACGCAGAATGGAAGATCTCGCTCACCCAGATGTCGAAGCATGGCGTACGGGACATCGTCCGGACCGTGGGCGGTGTCTGCGCACGAAGTGAGAGCGGAGTGCAACTCACTCACAGTAAACTTGTCGTTGAAGGGTTCTTCGCCTCCGGAGGTAAAGTCCAGCCAACGGCCTTACGCGACATGGTGACGTGCATTGAATGCTGGCAGAGCAGCATCCCGGCCAGAGAATGCGGAAAAAGCGGTTGCGAAGGATTCCGCCAGGAACGCAGGGTCCGAGATTGCGGTCCCATTCTCCTGGAGAACGGGAGGGGGGTCCTGCCAGAACTTGCCCCGAATCCTTTTGACTCGCTTCCACACCTCTGCTAAAGGGGTCTTCCCGTTAAGTGAAGACACGTATGCCCGCCAAGAAGAGCAGCGGGCGTGCTTCGAAATATACTAGAACCTAGCCCTAGCCCGACGAAATTTAGCGACAGTGAAATCGTTCGGGCGGCGTTTATAGCGCATGTAGGCATAACGCTTCTGTTTGAGGGCTTTCTCACACTCGGCCCACCACCATGGCAGTGGTTGGCGTGCAAAACGGCCAGACGTTCTAGGAATAGTAGTCAGGCCCGCGGCGATGAGGTTGCCGGAGAAGAACTCAACGGCCTCATCTAACGACCTAAACTCCTGGACTGAGATAAAGAATTCAGTTATTTCCTGAAATACAGGCTACCGCGCCCGCGCCAAGCACCACCAAGGTGGTCTCTCAGGTGGCAGTTGCCATCAAAATGATAATTAAATGGAAAAGTGATGACTACCATGGAGGTCATCGACCACCCCTCAATCATAATCAGACTGTGCATCCGAAGAGCACAAAGATAGGTCAAGGCAAGAAAATGAAGCGGCTCTCGGACAGTGATGCGTAAACTCATCCACGTTCAGGACACCCATCTCAAGCTCTTCGATCAGATCAGCAAGGACTTGTCCCCTGGGATTTATGGAGTAATCTCCCCAGAGAGGATGCCTGCCGTTCAGATCTCCAAGCAATAGAAAGGGCCTTGGCAACCGTGCCACGACGCGGCGGAAGTCCCCCGCGTCGAAGTCAGCTGACGGTGGAATGTACGCAGAAATGAAAGTATACCTCCTATCCAGGGGGAAGCTGCACAGCCACTGCCTGAAAGGAGGTATCTAAAGAGAAAGAAGAACAGAGAAATCATGCTGGGTATAAACCGCGCATTCCCCAGCCCGGCCATCCCGCGGTGGTAAGGTCGCAAAACCCTCATACCCCGGAAGGGCGGGCAAGGGGCACGCGCCTAGCATGGTCTCATGCAGAAAGATAGCTAATTGGTAACGGGACGAGACGAGCCTCCGTAGCTCCTCCCAGTTGGCCCGGAGTCCACGGCAATTCCATTGAAGGAATATGCCCTCCAGGCCAGCTCGGAGGAGACGCGGGGGCCCTCCTCGAACAGAAGACCCTTACGAGGATGGCCGTACGCTTCCCGGAGGCAGAACCCCGGGCGCTATTGGCCCGACAAAGCGCTGAAGGCGCTGTTGCCTTCGAGGACTTATTGGGGGAGGTTGGGCTCGTCATGCGATTCTTTTCCTCCCTCAGCCTCGAAACCTTAGGCGGGCGTTGCGCTTCAGAGGTGGGGGGCCCTCTTTTCGAGGAACCACCGTCTCAGAGCCACTTGCTCCACCACTAGGCGTGGGCGAAGGAGCCGAAGCTCCTTTGTTGCTGTCCTCTCTTCGGGGGACAGCTTTAGGAACCATGGAAGATGGCCTAGCGACCAACTTTAGAAGTGTTGCCTCCTGTGAGTCTAACGACTTGATGGAGGCGCGTGGCCGTTTCGCCTTACAGAAAACGATCACGCTTGGGGAAGAGGAAGGGGAGCCCTGGTTTTAGCCGGGGCATGGTGTGAACCTTTTTTGCCCCTAGCTTTACCAGGGAAGCGCCCGGGTTGAGTAGAGCCCGCAAAAGGGCTCCGAATGGGCGCGGAAACAACCGTGCTCGTTGGCCTGGAAGGGCCAGGAGCAGGGGGTGCCTCTCTAACTATTGAGGCATATGACGTCATAGGCAGAGCCAGGCGCGCCAGGACCAAGTCCTTAGCTTCGCGGAATGAGAGTCGATCCTGGGCCTGAACGGCTAGGATTTCTTTCTCAATGAGATATGCGCCACATTGCTTCGAAGAAGCGAGGTACGGCTCTCCGCAATTGACACACTTGGCCAAACACGATTTAGACTTATCGTGTGTGGCCTTGGAGCAATTTACACAAACTTTGGGTGACCCCGAGTTTGCACGTCTACAAGAGCGATTCGTATGGCCGAAGCTGTGACACTAATAGCACCGCCGCGGCAGTGGCACGAATGCCTTCACGCGGTAGCGGTACCAACCGGCACGCACTGACTCAGGGAGCTTGTCACAGTCGAACGTGACGAAGAGTGTAGGGGTGGGTCTCGAGGCCCCTCCCTGTTTTCTCATCACACGTTCGACCTTAACCGCCCCATGGTCGGCCAGCTCTAAGGTGATGTCCTCTATGGAGTAGTCAACGAGTTCCCTCGCATAAACTACTCCTTTCACGAAGTTCATGGTAGAGTGTGGCGTCACACTCACCGGGGTGTTCGAAGAGCACTTATCTTGGCCGCCTCGGCGGGATTCGCCGCATTCGCCAGAAGGCTTCCGTCCGAGAAACGGGTCACCTTCGGCTCTCTACCAATTGCACCAGCTAATCCTCTCCTCTGATGGATCATGTTGCCCTTAGACAACATGGTGCCATCAGAGGATTGAATAACGAGGAAGCGTTTGAAGCCAGCGTCATCGAAAATGCCAGGTAACCTCTAAATGAGGGGCCCCGACGTTATCGAGGCTCCTCCCTGTGCACTTTTGGTCTTAGTCG
Organism: Ceratothoa steindachneri; assembly: GCA_963969495.1. NCBI lineage: Eukaryota > Metazoa > Arthropoda > Malacostraca > Isopoda > Cymothoidae > Ceratothoa > Ceratothoa steindachneri. The sequence continues at coordinate 97,721,223 of OZ018330.1, forward strand.
GGATCTCCGGATCAGGTGGGGCAGAGAAGCCGGATGTGCCGATCTTGGCTTTGTCACCTACCAAAGTGGCAGCAGATCCATTCGTCCCCGCAGCCCCCGCGGATGGAGAGGAGCCCCGAGTCTTCTTTGTCTTTTTGGTCTTTTTCGTCCTTTTCTTTTTTGGAGAGGAGGGCGGGGAATGAACTCGCTTCTCACCTCCGCCGGCAGAAGCCCCCAGGCCAGATAGACCGGCCTCAGCCAGGTCCTTCTCCGAAATGGAGAAGGTCCTGGTAGTCATAGGGGCACCTGTCGGAAGAGCCCCCTCCCCTCCTTGTACTGCCTCAGAAACCCTAGCCGTTTGAGGAGGACCTTGCATAGGGGCCGATTCGGGTTCGGTGTTTGGCGCTGAGCCCGGATTTCCCCCCATGGAAGACCCTACCGTCTGAGGCTGGGTTTCTTCAAGGACCATGTCTATCACAGGAGGGGCCTCCAGTTAGCCATTCCCTCCCAGGACCTCGCTGGTCCCCTTGGCAGCGTCACCAGTCTTGTGTGGGGAGGCACAGGCCTTAACCCCGGCAAGGTTTAATATTCTTGCCAGCAGATCTTTTGAGGGAAGCAACCGAAGGGGCCTGGCTTCCCTCTCCCCCCTTAGGGCATGTGCCCTACCGAGCCGCTTCTATGAGGAGTGGCTGGCTATCGGCTGCCTGCTGGTTTTCTTGGCTGTCCCCTTGTAAAGAAAAGAGGGGATTGCCGCTGGAAAATGGGAGGTGCCCGAAAGCACCTATAGAGAAGGGGGTGAGGGGGAGTCCCCTACACCCGTAGGCGTAAGAAGAGGAGTAAGCCTCCTCTCCGGTTAAAAAAAATGTAGTGTCCCCTGTGCAAGCACAGGGCAGGGGGGGACCTCCATTTTTTCTGTGGAGCTGACCGAGAGCGGCTCCGTCGTTGGTACAGGGGGAGTTGAAGGTTTTTTTTTTAGACTCATCATTGGGCATGGTGACCATTTTTTTAATACGGGATGCAATTGCTCATCACCTTTCGCAGTTGCCTGCACTGTAAGAGGTGCTTACAGGCCTGGCATAGCCAGGCGCCGCCATTTGGGACCACCCCTTCCGCCTGGTGGCCTGGCAGTCCATCGGCATGGCGGCTTCACCTTATACGCGGCGTAAAACTGATAGATTGTGAAGAGGAAAGGAAAAGGGATGTGAGGAAGGTATGGTTGGGGATGAAGCAGGTTGTTAAAAACCAACCACCCCAGACCGGAGCTCAGGGGTTAGGGAACATTGTCCCCTTCCCCCTCAGCCCTGATGCGGGACGGTTGGCTGAGAGGAAGGTCAGCATCTACCCTGTGAAATTAGAGGCTGACCAGAAAAGCTGTGGGAGAGGTTGTAGGGGAAGTGAGGAAGTAAGTGAGAAATACAGGCTATCTGAAGAAGAAAAAGAGGCTAAGCTAGGGCCGAACGGTGCGCTGGATCCCGTCAGCACGGCAAATCGCCGTGCCCCTTACGGGCTTGGACAGCAAAAAGCATACCCTTCCGTTTACCATTTAATCACTGTGTGAGCCCCGTATAACACACAGGATTTGTGAGGTGCCCAGGGCTTGTCTTGGTCACCAACTTTACAACCAAATTACTAATTGTATGCAGTTTTCACTCCTTTAGCTAATTCTTTCCGCTGGCTGCTTGGGGTATATCTTACACAGATATAGCAAAAGTTGTCTGGGCTATTTATACATCCACACTAATTCATGTTTTCAACTTAGTTTGTATGTAGATATCCTGTTATATAGTTTTGTACAATCTTATTTCATTTACAAATTAATTGAGAGATAAATCTGAAATAAAAATGCAATTAATTACTGTATGTAAATACCGTTTCAAACCACTACTATAATGGCTAAATTTGACAACATGATAAAGCAGGAGTGTAACGCAGGAACCAAACACACACAACGCACCCTCTCACTACGGTAGACGTAGGAACACTGCCCATATGTGTAACTAAAGAGTATGTGTGTAACTCAGGAACCTTACGTGCTAGAACAATTCTGATTACAGATCCAGAATCAGCATACTCGGTTTATTATAAATCACAAGTTAATACCGAAGTAGCAAAATCATTGTTGACTAGTGTTATTATTCTTCTTTATTATATATACAATCCTACATTTTACAATTATTTATCTTGCCATTTGGAGAGGCGTTGGTGCTGCATGCCCAACACCAGCTTTGTATTTGAACCTAATAGAGTGGCATGAAGTACCGCGCGGTCCCTACCTGTTGCGAAGGACGAAATTCAGATGATTTGGGGATGTAAGAGGTGGAGACTATATTTGTACCTCAACTCACTTCAATATTTCCAATGCACATACAAGAAACAACTCTTGTACCATTCTCTATAGGTCAAGGTACATCTAGTTCACATCCAAGGTCGTGTATTTGTAAATAATCATAATCTGGAAGTTTATGATCCTATAGGGACTTTTCCTATACATCCCACAACTAACGGAAGTACGTTGATAATAATAGGTGAAACGCTGCCTCCAAATGTGGCTTCCACCCATCTTTGTTCAGGGTGGAGATAAAACGACAGCACACTTTTGACTGATGGTGGGTTTCAGGCCCCTTCGGCGTGGGAGGCTGAACAAAAGTAGAAGTAAGCAACCCCTAGTGTGAAGGTCATGATACCCTCTTTCCAGATGGCGGGATCATCCATGGAGCGGGTGTGTGGATTGTGGCTCGGCTGAGTGCACCCCTTATGTTGGTAAAATGGTACTAAAGATGACATATCCTTTTAAGGTGGGTATTCTGAGGTCATCACAGCAAAGGACCAGGTCGAAATGGGTTTGTCCAGCCTTGTGACTGAACGAGTCTCTCAGAAGAAAAATAGCTCCTGTTTCCTCTTCCAACCCTTGAGGCGGCCACAAGGCTGGAAAACTCCATTTCGACTTGGTTCTTATCTAGGATTTTCGGTGGAGAACCGACGGACTCTCATTTTTCGAATCTCAGCCTTTTGATTAACGTCGCTGATTCTGTTCAAGGTACTGACTGAACGCTCGGTCAAATCTCAATGACACACATATGCCGGTGACATAAAAGCTAGCTGAAAAGGGGCAGTCAAGTTCCATGGTGCGACTAGGAAACAGGGGGAGGGGCGAATCTCAAGACCCTCCCTTACACTCTTCGTCCCATTCATAGCGCAAAATGCAAGGTGAACACATCCTTTCCTTGTCGATCGAAAACTATCGTCCAGTTGTGGTTGGCGTGTAAACTAGCAAGCATCTACCAAGTTCAGGTTTATGATGCCATGATCTGGGTAATGTGTAAAAATTTACCCAGAAAAAGAGGAGCAGATGACCCGGAGAACAGCAACGAGGAAAATATGTCGCTCCGGCAAGGTCTCGAAGCACCGACCACTCTCTGTCTCTCTCTATGAATGTTTGTCTGTATATATGTTTGTCTTTGTCTGTCTGTCTGTCTGTCTGTCTTTCTCTCTCTCTCTGGGTGAAAGAAGTAAAAAAAACGGAAAACACTATGGAGTTCTTTATTAACGTTTCGCCTATTGTCTTCTTCAGAATAGAAGACAATAGGCGAAACGTTAATAAAGAACTCCAGAGTGTTTTCCGTTTTTTTTACTTCCTCTACCCATTCTCAAATATATATATATATATATATATATATATATATATATATATATATATATATATATATTAGTGTAGTTGGGTAATAGTCTGTTGGGTAATAGAATGTTGGTTCCAGGTGGGATCTGTGAGTATACACAAGCGGCCGCACGCGTCCGACAAAGGCGACTCCAATTCCGGGTAGATCTGCCACTTAACGAGTTTGCTGCTCCAGAGGAGCAGGGGTATGAGCGTCGAGCTCGATTACTTTCCAACACCACGGGTTGGGTTTGCAGTTAGGGCCGATTAGTACTCGGCCTGTTAGAAGTTAGGACGGAGGATAGAACCTGTCTTAGCAACCAATGCCAGTCTCGAAAATAGGGATCGAGGAGGTATTTTCCCGGGGGGAATCTGGGATCGAATATGGCAGTGTATAAGTTTCTCCCCTGTCTAGGTAGCTAACATCGAGAAATTCGTTTCTTCTTTTTATTCTTGTCTTCGGGCTCTTGTGGTATTGGAGGCCAAAAGAAAGAAGCTATAAGGAGAGACAAAATAAAATAGACACTCGTAAGGAGAATCCAAGGAATCAGGGCACTGGGTGGTATTTCAATAGTTATGGTCGGATCTTATTTAAGTCTGGAATTATTGGCACGACAATGAATGTTTTAGTCAATATTTAACATTTATCACAACTTAATTCCCGCCTCCACTCGGCCAGCAATAAGAGTTTGCAGGCCTTACCTTGGCAAAATACTAATTTTGCTCAGGCCGATCCTTTACTATTTATACATAGCCGCCGGAAGGATATCTTAGACAGTTCACGACATCTCGCGGAACCTCCCATTGTTACAATTAGACTCGCTCTACGGGACGTCTTATTCGAACGAGAGTTTAGAGTCTTCAAAAGAAGCCGATCTCATTAGCATATTTTAAACTCGAATTTTGCCCGACTGCTGTACTAAATTAGCTAATGAGCTATAATTGATGCGTAGCATTCCCGTCTTATGTGTCTCTCTCTTCTTCTCTGACAATAATTAAACCTGTTTTAGCGTTAACTTTAGTTAACTTTTGAACACATTAACTGTTAACTATGCTCACCTCTGAAAAGGAGTTGGATAGTAATATAAAAGAAAGTAGCAGGAGTAGAAAAAGAGGAAGGGCGCGAAGAGACCAGGCGGGTAAAAAATCAAAATACTTAATAGTAGCCACGGAACACCGCGCATAGCCGCGACCAGGAATTAGTCGAAAATAGCTCTTCGGCGACTAAGCTGCATTGTAGCTACCGCCTAAGAAAGATAAATGAGGGGGGATTTGTAAAGAGAAGGGAAAAATAAAGAGAAAATTTAAATATATATAAGGAAGAAAGCATATGTAAGCTCAACCTAGTATGATATTCACGGGGATAATGGAGGGAAGCTATTCTCCAGGTGCTAGAGGTATGATTCGATAAGGAAAACCCCTGTGAATGGTAAGAATAAAGAAAATAACTATAATAATGAATAAACAAGGGGACCATTTTGCTGGTGAGAATAAAGAAGATAACCAGAAAATTAAATAACTGAGGGTACCAATTTTCTTGTAGGAATAGAGAAGATAACTGGAATAATAAATAGACAGCAAATATCGAGAGTTGAAACCCTTTGACACAAGAAGAGCCATGAATCGCCAAACAAAAGGGAGACCTAAAAATAATATGTCTCCACGGAAAAACAAAGACAATAGAAAATTAAAAATAATATATCACCACAGAACACCAAAGAAAATAGAAACATAAAAATAATAGGTCTGCACGACACAGCAAAGGCAAGATAAAATTAAACTAATATATCCCCACGGCACAGCAAAAAAAAGAGTAAATTAAAACTAATATATCCCCCCCCCGGCACAACAAAGATAAGAGAAAATTAAAAATAATATATCCCCCCGGCACACCAAAGTCAAGAGAAAAGTAAAAATAATATATCCTCACAGAACACCAAAGAAAAGAGAAACTTAAAAATAATATGTCCCGACGGAACACCAAAGACAATAGAAAATTAAAACTAATATATCCCCACGACACAGCAAAGACAAGAGAAAATTAAAAATAATATATCGCTACAGAACACCCCCAAAATAGAAACTAAAAAATAATATATCGCTACAGAACACCCCCCAAAATAGAACCTTAAAAATAATATATCACCACGGCACATCAACGACAAGAGAAAATTAATTATATTATGTCCCCACGGAACACCAAAGACAATAAATAATATGTCACCACGAACACCAATGACAAGAGAAAACTAAAATCAATGTCTCGACCCAACACCAAGCACAAGAGCAACTTAAAAGTAATATATCTCACTGAACACTAAAGTCAAGAAAAAATTTAAGATAATATGTCTCCATGTAACACTAAAGAAAAAAAAGAAACTGAAAAATTATGTATTCTCGAAATACTAAAGAAAAGAGAAAATTAAAAAATATGACCTCATGGAACACCAAAGTCAATAGAAACTTAAAAATAATATTTCTCCACCGAATACCCTAGTTAAGAGAAACTAAAAAAATATTATGTGCCCATGGAACTCCATAAAGAGACACTAAAAATATTATGTTTGGATGGAACACCAAAGACTTAAAAATAATATGTTCCTACGGAACACCGAAGATAAAACAAACTTAAAAATAGCATGTTATCACGGAACACCTAGCATAAGAGAAACTTAAAAATATTATGTCAACATCAAAAACTAGTTACAAGAGAAACTGAAAAATAATATGTCCCCACGGAACATTAAAGACGAGAGAAACTGAAAAATAACATGACCCCACGGAACATCAAAGACAAGAGAAACTTAACAATAACATAGAAGACTGGAAGTGAATTGTAAAAGATTGGCAAACTTATAAAAAAATGAGATGGATGTTTCCTAAGTTTTGGGATGCACATACCTTAAATGATTTTAATGATATGAAATAACTAAGCTAGGTAAGATAGTTTATTCTCTTACTAAACTAATTATAATCTTATAAGATTATAAGAGCTCTGGACAGCAAGAAAACTTGTCACATAATTGACTGTTTTTCCGTTTCTGTAAATCGGTCAATTATTTTGTTGACAAACGGAAAGGGTAATTGAGATTCCTAGTTACGAGTATTTGTTGTAGAGACATCCCACCATTTTCACCTAGTTTGCCCATATTCATTACTTTTTGACCCCTCCCCACCGAAAGACATTATGACAGAAATTCACTAATTGGTTCACAGTTTTTCGTGTATGTAGAGGAGAAATAACACCCGACCCTACTTCCGGTGTATGTCGTCAAAAGAAACTATGTCCTCATAGAGGTCGCTGACCTCAGAAGCTGTGTACCCATGGTTTCTTATGCACTGCGGCGTTGATGAACACTGCCCCTACTTTATGGGGATAAGGGTTGAAGTTGAAGACCTAAGGACAAACAATCGTTAATATATTTGTTCCTGGGCTAGGGTTTGACCCCGGACCAGTGGCCTTGATGAACTTTGCTGTCTGACGAGTTTCTTGGAGAGACCCGTCAATTTGTGGCTGCTGCTTGCGAATGTTGTGTATGTTCTGAACGTGTTGTTTTTAATATTGCGTTGGATAGTGATAAAGGAATAATCCATGCATTTCTTATGAGTAATATGGGGCCTGGTGTGTAGCTTAGATGTGTTATGATCCGTTTGTACCAGTAGTTTGGGCATGAATGGATTGGCATCTCAGGAGAGAGGAGAGGGGAGAGCGGCAGGTTTCGCCAGAGGGCACTCTCCCCTCGCCGCCGTCTCCTGCTCAAGGACACCTCTGGGGAAGGAGCACCGTCCTCCACAATAAAACCCCTTAAAAATCACGAAGCTTCGAGGAATTTTTAACATATAATTGTTTTATAAAAGCTATAGTGCATTTTATTAACATAAAAACACAAATAATTATAATAATGTTCAAAAGATTTGCCTCCTTTTATTTTTTTTTTACTGGATGGTGGCGTGTATCGATGAACTATGCTCTAAGGAGCGATTCCACGCTAACTAATTTGTTTCTCAAATAGGCAACACGAAAGCTAAACTTCATCACGCAATAGCTATTCACATGAAATTTATATATATATATATATATATATATATATATATATATATATATATATATATATATATATATATATATATATATATATATATATATATATGCAGTGCCGGATTTATTGTGCTGTCGCCTATAGGCTATAAAAATTTGACCGCCACCTCTCCAAGCCCATATGATTTATTATAACTTATGGTCTAGAAGGAAGCAAAAGCATGATTTGACATATATTTAGTGATTTATTTATACAGTACATCAATGAATTCGTGATGGGGAATATCATTGGCCCATAGTTCAGTTATTCAGTACAATGAGGATATCCATAATTAAACATTGTTACAAAGTTTAGAGAGTTTTCAAACGTGGCTTTTGCTCAGCAAACAGGTTAATAACATTATTATAATCCAGAGATTTGGTGAGATCACACTCAATTGCAAGTATGACAAGTCTGTTCAAATCTTTTTGACATAATTATGACCTTAGGTAGTTTTTCATCCTTCTTAAACAAGAAGACGACCGTTCTGCGCTACAGTTGCTTGCCAGTGTACAAAGGAAAATTCTTAGAGTGACCTATAAGTTAGTACTCTCTTTTCGATTTCAGATTTCAGACTATCAATTATAACAAGGAAGCAATTAATATGAAATGCATCCCTTGTACTGAATATGGGTTGGTCTGCTTGTTTTTCACAAAATGGGAGTTTCCTTTTCTTTTTTCTAGAAATAGGCTGATCATATTCATCCTGTCCAGAGAGGGCTTTGCCTCCTACTTCATATTCATCAAAATCCTCTCTGCATTTGTCTACAAATGTAATGAGACTGTTGTAGAGAGAAAACACACTGCCCATATCTACTCTAGCACTCTGCATTCATGCGTTAACTGATTTAAATCTATCCAGTATTGGGTTCCATAATGCAATCATAATAGCAGTTTCAATCCTATATGTTTATATTTATATATATATATATATATATATATATATATATATATATATATATATATATATATATATATATATATATATATATGATGAAATTTAATGCAATATCGCAAGAAAAGATGAGGAATTAAACCACATTCTCCGAAGACAATTTAATTCAGAACATTTTCGGTGTATCTCACACCCTTTTTCAACTGACACTGGATAGAAAATATAAGGAAAGTGCATACAAACATAACACACGGTCAGGTCGTGAAAGATCCTACCTTTTCCTTAGAGCATACAAAATATGTGATCCTTCCTATTTCGCTGAAGAAATTCTCATTATCAGGACCATTTTTTCTAATTTGTATTACCCCGATTGGTTCATATCGTCTGCCCATTTTGCAGCTAGGAAAACATTCTATGGTAATAAGCCTTCCCGCACTAACGACTTCAACAAATGCATAACATTGCCATTCAATAATAAATTAAATAGTTTAAAGGACATATTTGGAAAAGCGGGTATTAATCTAGCCTTTAAATATAACAATTCCTTAAACCAAGTGATGATTGCCAGGAAACCCAAAGAACATCATAACATAGGAGTATATGCAATACCATGCAACGATTGCCATAAAGTTTATATAGGGAAAACGGGGAGAAATCTAGACAAGAGATTGTACGAACACAAAAGAGATATTAGAGTGGGCAGCGAAAGCAGTGGAATATTCTGCCATGTTAGAGACTTGAATCATTCGATCGATTTCAATGGAAGTAAAATGGTATTTAAATCGGCTAACTATGTCAAGAGAAGAATCGTAGAATCGAGCTTGATATCGTCAGTTCCTAATTTAAATCTATCTGAGGGTCAATTTTCTTTTAATCCCGTAATAAGAAAGCAAATAAACAAAATAGTAAAATGTCAGCCCTTTAATGTGTTTAGGCCTACCCCCCCCCCAGATTAGCCACAAGTAGGGGATTGGGGGAAAAAGAGGGGATATTTCACGACCTGACCCTGTGTTATTATGTTTGTATGCACTTTTCTTATATTTTCTATCCAGTGTCAATTGAAAAAGGGTGTGAGATACACCGAAACTATTCTGAATTAAATTGTCTTCGGAGAATGTGGTTTAATTCCTCATATATATATATATATATATATATATATATATATATATATATATATATATATATATATATATATATATATATATATATGGACGGATTTCCTATATAGGCTTTCTAGGCTAGAGCCTAGGGCAGCAGGATGATAGGGGTGGCAGTTTATGAAAATTGTTGCATAATTTGGTTGTAGCGGTACAAAAAATGCCCGAAAAAGAACCAACCTAATATTCTCGAATTTGGCTGACGCAATACTACTGTTTACAAGTCAGATGGCCATCAGTATTTTGTACTATTTTGTGATTTTTTATTCTTTTCCGAGGTAAATAATATTCTTTAGTATTCTAAACAATTTAGCAGACTTTATAAAGTTTATTTATTCAAGCACTTCAATCAAAGTTGCTTTAACTAATACTAAACCAAATGTTTTGCCATATTGTTTTCAGAATACATTATTTTTGTATTTTATTTTTATTATTCGCTAACTTTGCTATATTCATAAAAAGGAATTCTCTTTATTTTATTTTCAGATCAAAAGGATAGAAATATGCTGTCACATAAATTGTCATGAATAGGAAGCAAGTTACAGTGATATTATTATCTTTAAAAATGCGTCATTCTAGGGGGCCACCCGATATATATATATATATATATATATATATATATATATATATATATATATATATATATATATATATAGAGAGAGAGAGAGAGAGAGAGAGAGAGAGAGAGAGAGAGCGCCCGCGAATAGTATGCGATCACCCCAAAAGTTGTAATATTTTCAATGATATTCACAGAGGCATAATTCACTTTCTATTTTTTTCTATAGACATCTAGTAGCTTTCGTATAACGCTCTGATATAACAGCTTTCCAATGTAATCATAAGTTAGTATTGTAGTAGCGTTCGTTGCGTGTGCGCCTGCGTCAAATTTGTCCGATTTCATGTGTTTTGCAATTTCGTTATTATTATGTGATTTTATACAGAAAGTGGTCTAAATAAAATTTCTTTCTAATGTGGGCTAAGAAATAACTCCAAAATGATTGTTGATGTGCTATTGTTTCTCTTCATAAATGTGGGAAGTCTTTAGAGACAGGTAGCTAATGAATTAAACATAATCCAAAGTACTGTTAATTTATGGATTTCACGTGCTAAAAACAATGTTAGCCTATGTACGCCAGTACCTAAAAAACGATCTGGCAGACCGAGAAAAATAAATTTGCGGACAGACATGCTTATGAAACATCTAATAGTGAATAATCCAACAATAGCTGCGAAAGAACTAAAATTTAATATGACTAATTTATTATCTGATGTTTCTGAACGAACTATCCAGGAGCGGCTACAAAAAGAACTCGGATTACCACCTCGCCATGCTGCAAAGAAACCATTCATTAATGAAAAAAATGCGTAAGAAACGTGTTGCATTTTACGAAAAATATATTTATTGGACTGTTGAGGAATGGAAAACGTTTTGTTCAGCGATGAGTAAGCATTTTTAACATTCAGAAGCTGTCCTAAAAAGGTTCGTCGGTCCATTGGCTGAAATAGAATAGACGCTAAATACACCCGAAAGATAATGAAATACCCTCCAAGTGTGATGATTTGGGGTTTTTTTAGTTTCCAAGGGAGAGAAGCATATACTTCCTTCCTAAGAACACAACTATGAATGGCGCACGGTATTTAGCAATGTTACAGAAGAAACTTCCAGTAGTAATGACAATCTATGAGACAGAAACATTCATGCATGATGGGGCACCTTGTCACAAGACTGAAATTGTTACAAAGTGGCTTACTGACAATAAATTTAATATTTTAGATTTGCTTGGGCCCATACATCAATCCCATAGAAAATTTATGGCCTCCCCACTCAGTGGAGGCAGCGCAGCCCGACCTCTTTTAACCTCTTTCCTTCTCTCCCTCGTCTCAAGCAGAAGCTGAACTGTTGTCCCCGACCATATAATGCAATAATCAGCTCAGGTCAGGACCTGAAACCCTAACATCGGTTAAAACAGCAAGATTTCCCCTAAGAGCTGGTATTCAATTTCACCGCTGTGCGACGCTCTGAGAAAAACCGTTGGAGGAGGAACCTTCATGCTGCCTGTCCACAAATCCCCCGCTCCCTCCTTACCCCTACCCCAGTGAGGTGGCGACGTATAAAAGCAAATATCTTTAGAAAAACGTGGTAGATTACGTTAGTCATCAAGGCGACGAAGACCCCGGCAAGAGGCCGGCTAGCAACAGAAAGGACCAAGAAGAAGCTCATCCTCGAGCCAATTCGTGGTGGTCACACTGAACTTTAAGTTAACTTGATTTAGGAATCAAGTTTAACTAACTCTCGTCAGAGAAGCCTCCTTATCCTGGTGGATCCCAAAGCACGGAGATAGTCCTCGTCCTTGAGGAATACAGGAACTAAGAAAAAGCTCATCCTCGAGCCAGTTCCTGGTGGTCAGCCCGAACTTTAAGTTAACTTGATTTAAGAAGCAAGCTCAACTTACTCACGTCAGAGAAAACCCCCTATCCTGGCGTAGCCCAAAGCACATAGATAGTCTTCGCCCTTGAGGAATACCCCTGAGTGAACTCCCTCCAGCACTCCCCTGAGTCAAAGGATTCAAACATTGACTCATCGCTCGCCAGTGCGAATTATTCCCCAGAGTAATCCAAAGAGAAGAAAGAAACATTGTTTTACTGTCCCGTGGTGAGATCAGTTCCTACCGAAGGCGTGTGGCTCTCCATATGCCACGCACACCAAAGTCCTCTGTGGCTTGAAAGCTATTTCTCCCGTACGAACATATCTGGAGAAGCGTCACGCGTCATCCCGGCAACAACATTCCTGAGATTAGGTAACAATTGAGTTCAAGGTCAGACTCAAAACCGATTCTAGTAGGAATCTATAAAGGTATTTAAACCCCGGTATCCGTTTCAGTAAATTCCGTTTGCATTTCTTTATATTAAAGTGATCTGTGGGGCAACCATCACTATAATTTCAAGTATATCATTTTAGAAAGCCTCACCTAAATTTGTTGAATTCATTTCTGTGTATTTAGTGTGTCAAATTTCGTTGGTTCATGTTTGTTTTGTTTTAATTAAAGTTTTAGTTTTTGTTAAAAAAATTTTATTTAATCCTCGAAACACTAAGCAAGGCATTAGGAACCCTCAAAGATTAAAGAAGTAATAATCAGATAATAATAATAAATAACCATCAAATATATAGCACTCTTAGAGACAAAACGTAATCCAGGAGTTTTGACGTAAAAGAGGCCATCGTAAAGGTATGGATCAATAAAATATCAGTGGAACTTTGTCAAAACTTGATAAAATTCATGCCGAAGCGTCTAAAACGTCATCAACTCCAAAGGAAAAATGACAAAATACTAATATAAAACCTTATATTAGTATTTTGTCATATTAAACATGTTTTTTTCCTTAAAAATACAAATTTTGATGGTGATCGGATACATTTCGTGGGCACTGTATGTATGTATATATATATATATATATATATATAAAATGAAAAAAACTCACAAAGTATCACGTGAGGGTAGCAAATGAATGCAATGTCCCTCAGGAAAAAATTAAATGGTGTTTCATTTTTTCCTGCGGGACATTGCATTTATATATATATATATATATATATATATATATATATATATATATATATAAGTTAAGGATGAATCCGAAAATGAGACAGGTAAGAGTTCTCCTTTAATTATAACGACGTTTGGGGTACATTACCCATCTTCTGGTTCTACAAAATAGATACGAGTTAGATCATAATATCTATGATCACAAGAAATTATGATTGTGATGAAAATGAAAGAATATTGAAAGTGATACCGTTAAATGTGAGCGGGCTTACACTGACAAACAATGAAACGATAACATTAATTAATTAGGTTATGTGAAGGATCTTTAAAATTATTGATTACGTAAACACACATAATGTTAACCTTTAGCGAAGAGCAAAAACGGAGAACTGAGGGAGAGACTTTTTGTATGTGACGTCATAGGATCGGTAGGTTGTAAACTTTAAGAGATTTATGCGATGAGGAGAGAGAAGGAAGTAGAATCGGTAGTGAGACTGGGGTTTAATTGCTTATGAACAGTGATTCAAGAATACGAAGGGAGGTAGGATCTTTGGAATGTCCTAAAATTCCAAAGTTTAGGTAAGGAATATCAATCTTACATAGCATGGAGTGATCACGGATGGGACACTTCTCATTATTAGTGAGAACGGAGCCAGTACGCGGGCTTATGCCTAAATGGGAGCAGACTCGAGCCTTCAGTGAGTGGACAGCGCTTCCAATATAGGTCCCCTGGTGGCACCTGGGGCAAATAAATTTAGAAACTACCGAGCAGCTCATCTCAGGCGGAGATCTGTCTTTAATTCGAAAAAATTGTCCTAAATGAAAATTATTAAGGAAAACTATTTTAAAGTTAGTGTATGTGAAAAGTGTTTTCAGGAGTTATTGAGTTTACGGCGTAAGTGAGAATTCAGGGGACCAATATCTAGGAGGAGACAATAACGAAGATTCATGGGAACGGTGGCAATTGGTTGGGGTGGATGGTATATTTTGTCCCAAAACTGACGAATAAAGTTTTGGATAAGGGAAAGCTGAAACCCATTCTTTTGAAAATAAGATATGAGGAAATCAAATTCTTTGTGTACAAGAAAATAGTGAGATGATAGTTGATAGCCACGATGTAGGATAGTTTTAATGTTGTTAATTTTGTATGTAATGTCACAGAAAACTATAAAAATTCATACTAAGACCGGAAAAAGAAGATTTCCGATAGACCGAAGTGGTGAAGTTGGTCGAGGTACGGGTTAGGAGGATATCTAGAAAAGGGAGCTTGCCGTCTCTTTCTTTTTCTTGTATGAATTTTATGTTATTATGGCGTTTATTTATGTAATGCAAAAAAGAAAAGGATTTTTGTTCAGATTTGAATACTAAAATCATATCATCAACAAATCGACGGTAAAAGATCGGTTTGAAAGCAGGGGGGTGCACTCTCGCAAAGCAATTCTTCAAAATTAGACATAAAGATGTCAGCAAGTAGAGGACCAATGGGAGAAACCATTCTAACACCATCAGTTTGCTGGTAGATGGATTTATTGAATAAAAAGTGATTGTCTTTAGCAGTTAGTTCAAGAATGGACCGGAATAATGAGGGTGGGGGATTTGTCGAAAGTAGAATCGGGTTCCGGAAAAGCAATTTTAATGATAAGGTTTATGGTTTCGTTGACAAGGATATTTGTAAAGAGAGAGGCGACATGAAAACTGAAAATAAAGTTGGGACTTGGAAGATTCAAATTTCGGAATTCTTCAGCGAAGGAGTAACTATTGTTGATATTGTATTCATTAATGGTATTTTTTTCCCACAATTTTCCAAACTACTTTCAGTATTTTGAAAAGTTCATTTACGACTTACAATCTCTTCCAATATACAGGAATTTTCAAGACTTCAAATCTATCTTTGCCCAACTTACTCATGAATTTTACCTTAAAATGAAAAATTTCCGATTTAGTTTCCTATTCATATGCAAAAATGACATACAGCTCCTTCGAAACCTTGGAAATAATCCTGATATTGTTGTCACTGGGCCTGATAAAGGAGTTGTTATTCTAAACAAAACCGACTATGTTAGCGAAATGAGTAATATCCTTTCTGATTCTTCGAAATTTAAATTTACTAGTAACAAAGAGCCTTCAAAGCTTTCTTAAAGTCTTGATGATAAAGTAAATGGATGGCTTTCCAAACTTAAATCCCTTATGATCACCGATGAATTAACCTACAGGCAACTTTTTTCCTCCAGTTCTAACCCGGGTCTCTTGTATGGTCTTTCAAAAATCCATAAACATGATGCCTCCCTTCACCCTAACCTTGCAGCTTAACCAATGGCAACCTGCAAGTTAGTTAAATCTCTTGTTCCCTATCGTAACCTTTTTATCATTAATGAATACAATATCAACAATAGTTACTCCTTCGTTAAAGAATTCCGAAATTTGAATCTTCCAAGTCCCAACTTTATTTTCAGTTTTCATGTCGCCTCTCTCTTTACAAATATCCTTGTCAACGAAACCATAAACCTTATCATTAAAAATGCTTTTCCGGAACCCGATTCTACTTTCGACAAATCCCCCACCCTCATTATTCCGGTCCATTCTTGAACTAACTGCTAAAGACAATCACTTTTTATTCAATAACTCCATCTACCAGCAAACGGAACGCGCCAAACTCAGGTTTGGAGGAAGAAGGGAACGGCCCATAACCCTAAGAATACCATACCTACTGTGAAATTCGGAGGGGGTAGTATAATGGTATGGAGTCATTTTTTATTAAATGCCTCTCAATATTGTGAAATTCCATAACGAAATCTTCTCAAATCTGCCAGATCATTGGGCCTTGGACGAAGTTTTCTTTTCCAACAGGACAATGATCCTAAGCACACGGCCAAGGGAACTCAAATATGGTTTGAAAATAATGAGATTGACGTCATGACATGCCCTAGTCAGTCCCCTGACCTAAATCAAAACGAAAACTTGTGGAGGAAACTAAAGCTACAAGTTTGTGCAAGGAATCCACAAAATGTCAAACAGTTAGAAGATGTCTGCAAAGAAGAATGGACTAATATTCCTGCGAATACTTGTAAAATGCTTACAGCCAACTACAGAAAGAGGCTTGAAGCAGTAAAACAGAATGGAGGCTATGCTACAAAATATTAAATAAATGTATCCAATACTTTTGAATGTGTTATTTTAGTATTTTTGTAAATAAAAAATTTGCATTTATGATTTTTTTCATTTTTCATTTGCACAGGTAAGTATTTATTGGAATATATTTGTAAATTATCAACCCAAAAGAAGAAATATTCAAGAAATAGTAATTTTCTGTGAAATTATATATATATATATATATATATATATATATATATATATATATATATATATATATATATATATATATATATCACTTAATTGTTATAGCTGTCTTTCGGATATGAAGACAACTCAAGCTTCACTCGATATGCAACAAAGCCCACAGGGAATATTAATACGAGGATTCCAAGTACTTTCGAACTTTATTTCGAGTTCTTTATCAAGGAATAACAGAATTATTGAAAATTGTAATATTTATAAGGATAATACAGAGGAGAGGGAGCGCCCACAAAAAAAGCAAAAAAACCAATCAACAAAATGAATTAATATGAAATGGAAACCTTAGGAGGAGCGAAGATAAATACAAACTAAGATCATTAAATCAGGTAAATTAAAAAGACTAAAGGTTGACAAGAGGATTAAAATACCGCCTAAGCAATTAGGGAGGGAGAAATTTTTAACGAGAGATTAACCTCAGAGGTCAGGATCTAAAAACCAAGGTAGAATAAGTACAGATGTTCTAAAGACTTGACTCAAATGGAAATATATACAGACAAAAACATAAGTCTACATAGATACACACAAAATCGAATCAAATTGTTTATTAATATTAATATAAATATTTAGTCTCAAATTAAAAGTTTCGACAGTACATTGTGAATATAACTTTAAAAACTTGATGGTTATTTTTTAAATTATATTCACAATGTACTTATAAAATGTAAGCAAAGATGGGAGAGAGAAACACCTGGCTTATGATGATTTCAGTTATTGGTGTACTTTCAGTGCGATCATTATACACATTAAAAGTATATGTTTAAACTTTTACGTACACCATATACTTGCTTAACATATTTATGAAAACAACCAAAAGACTTTACAACCCCCAAATAAAAAAAGTTAAAAAAACAAAAACGAGTCGCACTTCAACCCACTAAACAAAATGTGTCCGTTAAACACTCAGCAATCCAAATCACAGTTAGAAGTTAGAAAACTTTGAATATAGGCTACAAGCACAAAACACTTAACTTTCTTCATTGCATCCCATCAGGGTGAGTGAAAGATTTTTTACGTAAAACACTTAATCTATCTACTAAAGGCACAAAACGATGTAAAATATCAGCATTTTAAACACGCGACACAAAAAAAAAGTGATCTCGAACAGCGCTTGATATGCAACCTTTCAGTACGCATTTTATGTAACACATGTCAGATATTTATATGTATGCGCCCATTCAAATCAATGCTCATTGATGTGTATAGTGCTATTTAAATTTAAATTTAAATAATTAAATTGAAATAATTTTAGTAATCCAACATCTTTATAGTTTTATATAGCGATTAGTACCTATTTCCATTCTCTTTGGTTGGTAGTGAAATGCGAGTAACGCATAGCCATTCATTAGAACGAATGACTCATTAAGCTATCATGTGTATATTCCATACATATTTATATAAAACGAACTCTCTGTCACTGGCTTTTCTCGCTCTTTGATAGCACCGTACGCAAGTATCACTCTCTCTCTATCTCTCTCTCTGGCTGTGACTTAAGTGATTCTCGCGCATTTTCACATCGTACGCTTGCCACTAACAAGGCAGACATATTACCAGTGAATAATAAATGTTAATAAGCGAAAAATAAAATGAAAATATGTCAAGCAATAACATGCCTGTGTTTATTACGGTAGCTTTTCTCTGTGGTGATTAAACTATTATGCGTACGTGGTCCTAATATTGCGAACTTCTCAATTACACATGTAAAATCAAAACATTTATTGGCTCTCAAAATAGACACATAAGAGAGTTAGAGGCCGCCCTCTGCTTGGGGTCTCGGCAATTTTCGGCTAAGTTCTTGGTCGATCCGGATTAGGGCCTCGAATATTTCGTACGGGGGTGAGTCAAACTATTCTTACTCTTAAATTGAAAGTTACACTGGATGATCGTTCGTTTTATTCACAGACCGATAAAACAGACGGCGTAGGGGATATAAACTGCATAATAGGAGTTGATTTGTTATCACGACGTGGAAAGAAGGGTCATTTTTGACGACCGAGTTAGATTTTATTCCTTAAGGGCGTGTGATGTCTCGGAAAGAGAGCATATCCGCACCCAAACTACCTATCTGGCTATGCTGATAAAGCCTCAGTCAATGTTTACTGGCATAAGGGCATGCAGAGCTGTTACTTCCGAATGGAAGAGGGAATTTGCAGGTGAAAGAAAGATGGAAGAAACGTTTCAGATGGGAAATGGTCATCCAAATTTTTCATCTATACCCTTACAAAATATCAAACTAGAGACACTGTTGAAGGAAGGTTGATCTCCGGTGGTAATCCGAAAGGGACAGCCCCACCGTTCCGAAGGTCAAATTGGATAACGAAGCAGAGAATGACTTTAAATTGCCTGAAAGGCTTTCAGACTTAAAACATTTGGTAGATGAAAACTTCGAACCTGGGCCCTCACTTGCGATGCCCAGTGACTTCGAATGCGTTTGAATATATTGATCAATTGTGCGCTTGATAGTCAAAAGAGTTACTCGTACTCATTAATGACTATGCGAAACACATTAAACCATTCTATCTGCTAAAAATCACTTCGTTGCGCCTTCATCTTTTGTCGGTCATCATCCTCAAGAAAAATATTTAATTAAAAAGTTAATATTTGCGGTTAAAAGACTTAGCGACCTTGGGCCTTTAATTTAACTGGTTTAAGACTCTGTTTGGTCCTTAAAAATTCCCTCTACACGAGGCAAAAAAACTGGAATTTTTAAATGCTAGACACAGTCGACCCTTGAAGAGGAGCTTGAAATTAAAATGAAAGGAAGGATCGAAGATTTGAGATGAGATATGTCCAAAATTTATAGGACGAAAGAGGAGACCAGTAAAACACTTATATGGATACTTCACAAGGCTTTTTGGCGATGCTCCCAGCCATAGTAGGAGATAAATAATTCAAATAGTCTAAAGTGAATAGTTACTGCTGTTTTGTAATATTCTATTTTTCTCCGACGATTGATGAACTATCGAACGAAGATCGAGGTTAGTAAAGATTTATAAATAAGTTGAAGTGCAATAAAATCTTGGATCTGGGTAAGGAGAAAGCGTATTGGTTTCTATGAAGATTGATGATATGACGAACGAAGATCGACATTAGTAAAGATTTATCACTACACTGAAGTGAAATAAAAACCAGCATCTGAGAAAATGGAAAACTTTCTGGTTTAATGACTCGAGAGGTTTCAGAGAAGACACTGGTCGACTACCTTGATACAGATTGTAGCAAAAATAAGTGGGTAAGTGGATTGAGCTCCTCTGGGGCTTGGACCATTAATCAACCGTCAAACAGGCAATAAAACCAAGAAGTCAATCCCGAAAGAAGATACTTGATTTTGAAACCTGCACTATCTTTAAGTGCGCGTAGAAGTCATTTCTCTGCTTTCCAAATGACGTAAATTACAAGCTAGGAACACCTTCAGACTTTCTCCTATGAAAATATCGAAGATCCCTTCTGAGAACAAGATATAGTGGGACCAGAGTTCACAGAGAAGGGTGCTCAGAAGTCTTTTCTTTGCTTCCCACATGACGTAAATTGTAAGCGAGGAACACCTTCAGACTTCCTCTTTTGATAATATCAACACCACTTGGGTCGAGAATAGCCTTTCTGAGGTCGAGCTGATAATGCGACCAGAGTTTACAGAGAAGTTATAACCCGAGGTCACGACAAAAAGATGAAGAGGTAGAAATTCAAAACATCAATGGGAAAACTTGCCTTCAGCTATCGCATCGTTCAAGTTTAGAACAATCTACCACAAGAAGTAGTCAGCGCTTCAAACGCAAAAATTATGAAAACCAATTTTTAAAATAAAACAAAGTTAAAATAGTTTAGAAATATAAAAGGGGATTCCACCCGAATTAGCCTTATTCTTAATAGGGCCTACCATGTATGAGCTTCTATGGTCGCTTGTAGGTGTCAATAAATTGTTTTTGTTTTTTGTTTTTTAATATAAGAGCATTGGCATTGCGTTGTGAAGATTCACGGTCTTTGAGCCCTCCAATTTACCATGCAGAGTCGGGATAAGACAATTAAACTTGCTGTTCTGGGTTATGAGGTTGAACAGCAGGAGGCTTGTATGATTCTTGAAAAAGTCAAATAATAGAACTTATGTTTCCAGGTTCAAACAGTCATGAGCGCTGCAAGGCCCTAGTGTTGTCAGTCAGTGTAGATTTGAGTGATAAGATTCAGATCAGCAGAACACCGGCAGAGCTTGAGGTGACATTCTATTAAATCACATTTATCCTATTTAAAATGAAAAGGTGCATAGACACAAACGCAAATAAAACAAAATGGCAACACCAACGACGATATAAGAAAACCATAGACTTTTTTACATGAATAAACACAAAGTACCAAAGTAAAGATGATGACACTAAAAGACACGCGAAAGCCTGGACACTCAACCACAAACATAAACCTAAAAACACACACATACACGACCGTGAACGCCCGATTTTTTTTATTTATTTAGGTTACACAATCAAAGTTAGGATCGATATGATATTCGCCGGCTCTTTTTAACACGCATGAAAAGAAATAAAAAATTCTACTGGCAGAGTTTCCTTCAAAAGTGAGTGTCAACTATCCCTCTCCCCGTCTTCAAAGGTAAGAATCGATTACCCATTTAAAGGTTACAAAATAAATGAGAAACAACCTCTTATTTTTCTAATTATAATTTATTAAACAGGTAAGATTTGCTGATATCTTAGTGAATGAGGATTAAATGTGGTTTAGCTCAATACTGAAAAGGATCATACAAAATACAAGACAGATAAACCTAAGTTAGTGTGGATTTGAAGCGAACAATGGTAAATAAATTACGACAACTTATATTTTTAGTTCAATGCACTCTACCTTTCGTTTCGGGTCATTAAGAATGTTATGCAGGAGAGGAACTTCTATCGCATGTGAATTTTGCATGAGAGATACCATTTATCTCTTAGTGGTTCGTGCGAGGAAAAGAATCATTAAGAGGTTGGAAATTGTTTACAGTCAAAGGGGAATGTCTCTGCAAAGAATCATATCTTTGTTTAACATAAAGGATCTCCTATTAATGATTTATGCGAAACTCGCAAGGTCAGGCAATCATTGTATTTCGGGTCTTCACTATCAATAAAGCTTATCACGAAACATCTCGTTCATCAGAATGCCAATTCAGTAATTGATTGGCTATCGTGAGTTTAAAAATAAGGTTTCTTTATTATATCAGGCACGGCGTGCATAAACTAAATGTAAGGAATAAACCCCCACATTATAATTAAAACTTAATTTAACATCAGCAATATTAGTTATTGTATGACGCTCTTCAGGATCACATACTTTCATACATCACTTGTATGCTAAAGAAACACTTGAGAGAAGAAAGGTCTTCAAGGAAAGCTTGAAAATACTAAGGAGAGGGGAGGAGCGTATATCAACAGTTAGCTCATTCTACATCCTAGGAGCAAATATCGACTAAAGCACGATCACCCTTACAAAAGACAGGGCTCAGAGAGAGAAAGAGTAAGGCGAAAGTCCCAGACACGGATTTCAGAAGCCTGGATAGGTTAGGTGGGGAAGATAAGTAGGAGGGTGTTGCGGGGTTTATAATATTATAAGTAAACGGGAGGACTTTGAAGGTGATTTTTGATCAAATAAGTAGCCAGTGCATGGGAGAATGCACGAAAAAAAACGTCTAGCAGAAAATAACACTGATTTCAAGTTTTTTAACAAACTGAAACGTTCAAATCGTAGAAGCACGTAGGACAACGAGAAGGGGTAGGAGTGGGGTTGCAGTAATCGAGGGGATAAGTAAGGAAAGTATTAGTGAGAATGAGAATCTGCAAACATTAACAACATGAGATTTGAGAGATGATTAACTATCAAATGCAAATCCCAGATTTTTAACAGTGTCGAAAAAGGAAACTGGTAGGCAACCAAGCACTAGTAAAAAGTTATAGTTTCACACTGAATTACACCAAAAATGAATCCCTCACTAACAATTCACTTTGTCAATCTTGATTTCTAATGGCGACACTCAAAAACAATCAATCAATTAATAAATCTTGAGTTCAAAAAGGTTTCTGGCAGCTATTCAGTAATGATGTCTTATGGCAAAATTTCTGTATCAGAAAACGAGCCCGCAAAAATCAAAGATAGATTTGGATGTCATCAGACTAGAAAAGTGAGGTATACAGTATGATGATGTATAAGGAAGTCAAGGATAAGAAATTAGATACAGAAAAGTTACGAGAGGAAATGAGAGCCATTCGATACACTAAAATGCATCTGCAAGGGTTTAAATATGTCACTCCAGATATAATAGACTGAGTGTGATATGATAGGTACGATTGGAACCCGTCAAGGGTAGTTATAGATATATCGCCGAATTCGCGAATATAGCAAATAAAAACATAGTAATATACAGTTACTTGCTTTGCTTTGGGAATTTCATCGAGGTCGTTAATGACGGATACACTCAGTTTAAGGGATCAAACCTGCACTAAGTTTAAACGGGTACGAATGTATGCAGTCTTCCGACCCGTATCTTGATCGAGGGGAGAATGACCCTGGTGGCAGGAGAGGCTAGAGACGACCAGGGCCGAGACACCAGTCTGTTGGTTCCTGCCTATAGGTACTCCCGATCCTGGTTTGTGATCGAGGTATCCTTTCTCTAGCGTTGCCTAAAGAGGCAGAACCCACAAGGAGGTGGGGGAGGGGTACAGAGATTGGTAGGCGCCAGGGGGTGTCCATACACCGGTGGGCCCCAACGCCGTATCTCTGGGGCCCAGTATACCTATAAAGACCACAGGGACATAGATAAGTAACAGAATGGAACGTTGTTTAGTGTCAACTGCTCGACGACATCGGTCAATTTCATCTAGGAGAGCTAATTCAGCGCTGCGTCTAGCCTTAAGGCAGGAGGGAAAAGATCTGATCATCGATGATGCAGGAACACGTGTGATTTCAAATCCAGGATGATACAAGTCTTTTAGAAACAAAATAGCATTAAATTTGAGAAGTGATATCTTAAAATTCAAAGAAGCTAGGGACTTCAAATATTAACCAAACTAAAGATATTTTTCCTCTTCAAAAATATTTTAATGATTTGATGGTTTCAAGTCCATATAATGCCAAAACATATGCTTCCAAATATATGTAAATAAAAAGAAATGTGCATTTATATTTATTCCTTAACCTTAATTTGATTTTTTTTTATATTCCAGATTCCTCAAGATACTGACTCTAAAATAAACCATTATACCAGCACTATGTGAAGGAAAAGAGGAATCTTCATAGCACAGAATCCATTTCGAATTTCGAAATATACTTGAAAAAACAAACAAACCGAGTCACATTTATTGACAGAAACATAAAGAGTTTGGTAGCACAAAACAGAGTTAGTTGACAGGTTAACCAGTTTATCTTGGTTTACTGAAACATTTTTAGAAGGCTAGAAAATGTAAAAGTGACTGATTTTGCCCCCAAACAGACATTTCATGGTCATCAGTACCTCACATAATTATAAATAATCTTGGGTTAAAATTATTTAATATAGTGAAGGTCAATGATTTATCGGATCACGTGAAAGAAAGGAGTTTCCATCGATGTTAAAATATATTACAAAGAGTTGTGTGAAATGTGCCTGTGAAAAATTTGAATATATTCATGTTTCATGTGTTGTAAGAGTAGATGTAGGTATGGGATAGATTAAGGGTGTGTGGACAGATAGCGGGAAGTAGACTAGTGATGAAAAGAGAAAGAAGTGTGGTGATCAGGCCTATCGCTTTTAAGTATTTTGGGTTTTGTAGTTCCTTTGTTGTCCTTGAGTTAGTTTATATATATATATATATATATATATATATATATATATATATATATATATATATATATATATATATATATATATATATAATATGGCGTTCAAGCCATTTGTCTTCAAAATACAATTAGTGTCCCTGGGTATGATATGCGCATTTGCTGTTGTGGTAATAATTGCTTTATTAATTACTTTATTGTTTTGCTCAGAGTCTTTGCTTTTTCGTATATCTTTCTGATGTGAATCTATTTATGGTCTGAATACCACGTAATACCAAAAATGTTCGTGTTTGAGTAGCAGTTGGAACAAAAAATGTGGTTAGTCCCAAACAGCTTTTGCGTTAAAAACGCTTTTCGCATTAAATAATGTTTTTTCCTTCCACTTCTTACGAAAAAAATAGCATTTTTATTCAGCGGTACGTTAAAATTAATTCAGTTTTCGACTTAATGACATTTTGTTTCCAATGTTGTTAGAGATCAAGAAGACGAGAACCGATTCTAAGTTCATGCAGAATAAAGCTCCATCTCATGCAGCCAAGGAAACAAAAACATTTCTCACTAATAATTAATTGTCCTGGGTTTATCACACCAGATAGATGGTCATCATCCATCCTAGATCTAAGAGGTTATATAATACTTTGTGTGGCCTGCCTTAGAAAGAGAAGCCTGCTGTGTTCAGGTAAACTGTGATGTGAACCATCTCCGTAAACGAATTCAATCTATCTGGGAAAATCTCTCAAAAGGGACAATCTTAAAGGTAATTTCAAATTGGAGGGTGAGATTACAGCCGTGAATTTACCCGAATGGAGGACAGATCAAGGCATTTATCGAAAACCAATTACATTTAAAAGCACAGAACTTCAGTTGAATAGTAAATTAAAAGTAATTCATTAGTAAAAAATAAAAGGAATAAATGTGCATCCTTTATATTTTTATGAAGCCAATTTGGGGCATTACATGGGTTTATAACAATCAAGCCATACAATAAATAGTTAAATAAAGAATTATCTTTCATTTGTTGTTGTTTTTTTATAATTCCTTTGCTGCATTGGTTATTGAGATATTAATCATCAAATTTGGTCACAATTTTTGAGGCATCAACTTGCATAAACGTGACGAAAGTAGCAGCCCGACGTTTTGCTTTAATGTAGACCTTTGCGGTTACTCTACCAACGAGTACTCACTTTCACACTGTATAGGGCACGACAGGGAGATGCTTCTCGTTCACGCCAACCAAATCACTCTATCAAATAGACCAATCTACAGCCCTGTATCTATTGATTAGTTTAAAATTCAGCACGACACCTCCAAATGCCTGTCTGTGGAGCCTGAGGCAACATTCTATTAAATCACATTTATTCTGTTTAAAATGAAAGTGTAGGATTATAACTAATTTTTATATATGCGAACAATGAGACTTTAATATAAAAAATAATAGTGGACGGGTGTTTCGGATTAATTTAAATTAGTATAAGCGGTATTATTGAAGGTAGCTATAATATTCAACAACCAACCAAACACTTGTTAAAACGAAACTGTATAGGTTATTTTTGTCCGTTAAAGGTGCATTAAGAAGTAAATTTCAAAATGAATAGTACAGTCGGATAAATGTCTGATTGACTAATTCTCAGTTGTATCAAGTATCAGAAATATTCTTCGGTCAAATTTTTGGTCCAGTGAAAGATAGATATGAAGTTAAGAATCACAAGAAGGTGAAAAATATGAAGTTATAAGTGATTAGAAACGTTTTCAATTGAACTAGTTTAGGTAGTCCGCGAAAGGCAAATGAAAGAAAATTGACTAAGAGCTAGGATTGGGGGTCTCAAAGGATGCTAGACAGCAGTAGATGACGGAAAAGATGGAGTACAATAATGTAATTAAAGTATAATAACAAGGATAATTAGGATCAAGGCAATGCGGGGTTTTATATACAATTAGTAGAATTTGAAATTAGATCCTAAAACGTATGGGGGAAGCCAAGACGAGGGATCTTCAAAAAGTCTTGGTGCAAAATGAAAGAAATATTTATTAAAAAAATAGAATAACACAAATGTCACTGATATTTCTGAAGGCGATATTTCCACCTGATAAGTTCCTCCTTGAAGAACTCTCGTCTTTTCGAATTGCACCATGACTTGACTTCACGTTTTATCTCTTCGATTGATTGAAATCTTGTTCTTTTTAAATGTCCCTTTAATTTAGGAAACAAGATCAGGGCTATAGGGTGGATGGGCTATGATGTGCCATCGAAATCCCCTCTAGTTTCTCTTGTTAGCCGTGAAGAATGGGCTGGAGCATTCTCATAATGGAATATGACTCCTTTATGCAAACGGATCCTCCCGCAACGCTTTCGGCACCCAACGGGTAGAACGCTCACTGAAACCAAGATGCTGTTAAAATTGCATATGCTGATCCTTGAGAAATATCGACTTCTTTCGCAATATATTCAACGCTAATTCTGTAATCTTCATCCAGAAGTTTTTGAACGGCGGCCACCTTTCTTCATTGGTTGATGTGGATGGTCTCACTTCTCTCTCATCGTCATTAAGGTCTTCTTTTCTTTCTTTGAAACGTTTCAACCACCTAAACACAGTGTTTCTATGTGGTGTAGACTCACCATAAACATGCTGCAAAGAATTAACAATAGCAGGGAATTTCCAATTAAGTTTTGTTAAAAATTTGCTAACAGCTTTGATCTCAAAAGTTTACTTTTACATGGATAAAAAAAAACTACTTTCCTCTATGAAGTCACTCGCTACCTGAAATGCGTCAGAGGAATAAATGACGGATTTGCAGGTATCAGCACAAACCAAATATATGATCAAACGTATTTTGTCTTGAAAATTTCCGATAATCTTTTAAAATTAGAGGCTTGCACCAATCTTTTTGAATATCTCTCGTATCTAAACAAACCTACTACACTAGAAGAGTAAATAGTTAGTTATAAAAAGCATGTTTGTTAAACCCTTGTTTAATATGAATGAGTTTGGCGCATATTTAAGAGTAAAAGATTAAAAAAATTACATTCATTTTAGATACAACTAGATGGTGTTACCTTCTTTGTTTGATGCATTAATGTATATGTATTTTTCTTCGTGTCTAGAAAGAATATTCTACCCTAGTAAGGCGGAGTTCACAATTCCCAAGGTTCCAGTGACTGGTGGAGTACCAATATCAGAAGAATTCGCCATAGTAAGTAAATAAAATTGTTACTTTACAAACTACAAGAGGCTGTGCTGTGGAAGAATGACTAGGGATTAGTATTCTCTTGTGACGATCTCTATTTAGCCTTGCCAAAATATTAGAGCCACCGTGAACATTTTCGTGCTGGCTGGAAAAATATAGATTATAAGCCTTTGCTAAAAGTATCCAACTTTGTGCTATAATATTAGACCACCTCCAAATTATTGAAATATACAGTAGCGTCAAAAATATCACACGCCTGTATTTCTATCACAATATCTTCTATATCTTTTTCCCAGAGAGAATCCAAAGTTCCCAGAATTGTTGTACCATAACCATCAGGTATAAAGTACGGTTGTGTAAAAGTTATGCAAATTTGGATGAATAAAACGAAAGTTATCAGTAAATAATCAATTTACTTTAAAAATTAAAGTGTCCAAAATGATCCGAACAACAACGGAAGCAAATATTTATTAGAATATAATCAGTGGAAAACATGTGTACAAGTTGTAAGTAATAAAATATTTAGTATGGGAGTCTTTATTCTTAATAATATTTAGTATCACGTGGCACAGAAACGAACTGTCTGTCGACACTTACGCAGTAATCTTGCCTTAGGTCTGTCAGACCAAGCGTCCGAGTTGAAATCAACAAGGATATTATAAGTTCTCTCTGAGGTAGTTCTAAGGGAAATGGTGTAGTTCTAATTACTTTATTTGTACACTATAATATATATATATATATATATATATATATATATATATATATATAAACAATAATAACGCGGTAAATAATAGAGTAGTGAATAATCAACTCCTTATTCTTAACCTATAAACTGTGTAAATTCTAGTTAAAACTATATATATATAAATCTAGCATACCGCAAGAAAGAGAAAACAGAATATTTTTTTCGGAAAAAGTTATTTCCTAATTCGAAAAATTCCGTACCTGGGGAATTCGAACCAAGCACACTGAGGCAGTGAGTGAGCAACCGCTTTGATCTCAATTAAAGTGAAAGCCTTTCTCGCAGTAGGCTGGATTTATTTCATCATTCTCTCGCGCTCATGATATATATATATATATATATATATATATATATATATATATATATATATATATATATATATATATATAAACACATGCATTTCTAAGATGAATAAGAAAGCTGCATTTAGGAAGCTTGTTATGGAATTTTAATTTCTAAATGCAGCCTTCTTATTTATCATAAAAATAAATGCTTATGTTTGTATATATATTCCTAATGTCATATCCTTGAAAATGGGTTCCTATCCGAAACGTCGGTACCAAGAAGTTAAAATACCATAATGAACTTCCTAAAAATACATTTACACCTGGCAACGCGCAACCACTCTGCTCTCTTAAGATATATATATATATATATATATATATATATATATATATATATATATATATATATATATATATATATATATATATATATATATATATATATATATATATATATATATATATATATATATATATATATATATATATATATATATATATATATATATACAGAGGTTGGAAAAAATAATTGGACCAGTAGAAATTTAACACCAATATTTCAAGGAGTCATTTCATTGTGAGTGTTTTGTTTTTATTGTAGATACATTGTTTTATTTATTAACTTTGATTATTATTTGTATTTCTTTTTCAGATTGTTGTATAGATGCTAAGATGCGTGACCTAACTGGGTTCGAAAAAGGGCAAATTGTTGGAGCTCGAATTGCATGAGCTTCCGTCACTAGATCAGCTAAACTCCTTGTTTTTTCGAGAGCTACCATATCAAGGACCATTACAGAATTCAAGAAACAGGACAAAACGTCCAGCAGGACTTCGAAGCTCGTTGAAAGAGACCGACGAGTGTAGAAATGATTTGTGATGAAAAATCCCCGGACAACTTCCCCTAAAGTGACTGCAGAGTTGAATCAACATCTCACTAGCCCAGTTCCGACCAAAACTCTTCGCCGTGAGCTCAATAAAGCCGGATATCATGGAAGAGCCGCCATCAAGAAACCTCTGCTTTCTCACCAAAACATTCAGAAAAGGTTAAACTGGTGTAGAGATAACAAGGGCTGGTCGACAGACCAATGGAAGCAAGTAATATTCTCCGACGAGTCCAGTTTTTCTATTTTCCCCATTGCAGGGTGAGTTTATATGTGGAGACAGCCTGGGGAAGCTTTTAATCCTGACTGCCTTTTTTCCTACAGTGAAGCACGGGGAAGGGTCATTGATGGTTTGGGCAGCCATATCTTGGAATTCTCTTGGTCCAATCGTTGCCCTGCAGGGTAGGATCAACAGCAACGAATATCTGAATATTTGGGAAGATCAAGTCCATCCCAGGTCCAGACATTATTCTCTGATTTTGAGTGTTTTTTTTAAAATTACAATGCCCCAATACACACCGCTCATGTGAATAAGAATTGGTATGAAGAGCATAGGAGGTAGCTACAACACATGGAGTGGCCCCCACAATCTCCAGATCTTACTATTATTGAGCATTTGTGGTGCGCTTTGGAGCGACAATTTAGAAGTCGTTACCCTCCACCGTCGCGTCTGAAACAGACACGTGCCGTCAATAATTACTCAAGATAGGCAGTTGGTGAGCTTTATGTAGTAAACTATCATCAAAAGATTTGTCCGTAAAGAAGAAGATATAAATATAAAAAGAGTTTACTTACTAATTGTATTAGTCTATTTGTACATGAAATCCATTCTTCTCTCTCTTTCTTTGTAGCAAAAATATTTGTCATTTTTTCATAGAAATTAAAGTAGGGTTTTGCTCCATTTTGTTAAGTCTTTCCTTTTCAATGGCTATTAATGCAAGTGACGAAAGTCTTTGATTTGTCATTCTGTTCCCAGTGTAGTTCTTAATTCTTTTCAAAGCAGAAAACTAACACTTGATAGACAGAGTTGTAGCAGGAATTGTCAACATTAATTTGATCAACTTCACAGCTTCAGGGAACGTTTAAGTCAGTTTATTTTCGAATATAAAATCCAGCAAGGTTTTAACGGATTTATCTGGAAACATTTGTGCATTGTAAATTCCAGCTAAATGCACTTTCAGTCTTGCGATGTCGAAAAAGTTTCCATAGTTTTTTTTTTAACTTTCAAATGCCTCCTTATAAACTTGGCAAGCAAGATTTTGAAATTTATTTCGATGACTACGAAATGAATTTTAAGTTTTTTAAATCATCAAATATTGCTTTCATGTTTTTCAGTATATCATCCAAAATAACACCAAATATTCCCATTCTCTCTTCTTTAACTGAACCTTTCGTACGAGATTTTGATTCGCTTAAGTTATTCACTCTTCAACATTCTTCATACACATCCTCAAAATCTTTGTCTAGATCCTCAAGCAAATTTATCGGTCCATTAATTCTCTCAATGCTGTATGGAATATAATGTTGGTTTGTAAGACATTGAAAAGGGTGTCAGTTTTAATGAAAATTTCGTTATAAGCCATCAGAAAAAAGTATGTTGAGTCTTTTGTTAGCCACTCATAAAACTCATTTTGCTTCTCACTAAAGTTTCTGGATCCCACAGCACAGGATTATTATTTATTTTATACTGTTGAAGAATTTTCAAAGGTCACTGTGGTATTGTAAAATAGCCTGGATTAGTTTTGAATTCGAACTCAATCTCGTAGTACTGCCTTTGGAATGCGTTTTCTCACTATCTCATCAAGAAATTGCGTTCGTTTTGTCGAGGGATGGAAAAATGAGGCAATTGCCTCACTCGGCCTATCTGGAGTGGAGGGAGTCGTTGCCTGCCCCCCCTCCCGCTAAAGAGTTCAGGATCCTGCCGTCTCCTGCGGCACGACTAAGGTGGGAGGGGGGGGCATGATTGAACCGTAGCACGTGTTTGTCTAGACAGCTGAGTACGCGAGTCTCAAACATCTTTATTTTCTATCTTTTCTAGAGAAAGTGGGGCAAAAGAGGGGGTCATTAGCTAAAAATACAGGGGGAAGGGAAATATTGCGGAAAGGAAGGAAGTATTAGATTGATAGTTTAGGTGCCCGGTGTACGGGTCATCTCCATTGGTTTCTCTTCTCTTTTATTTCATTAACTCTTTCTTATTCTTTTCTCTTTTTATTTATTTATTTATTTTTGTTCATTATTATTATTATTTATATATATATATATATATATATATATATATATATATATATATATATATATATATATATATATATATATATATATATATGAGGGGCGGTCAATAAGTTTTGCGAATCGGTAGGGCAAAACAGAAGAAGGGGGATGGCTGTTTGTGAGGGTGTTAGGACAAGTTATGACAATCAGGACCTGCAGCCGCACGCTACTGCCTCGTCTATTTAAGAAGCAGTAGCTGATCGTAGATCGTCACTCACAAATTTTCCAACAATGGAGAAGGTTGAGCACCGCGCAGTGATCAAATTTTTGACCAAGGAAGACAAGAATGCAAAAGAGATCAATGAATGCATGGTTGCAGTGTACACCGACACCGCCCGTTCCTATGCGACCATTGATCGCTGGAATAGGGAGTTCCGCCATAGTCGTGAGTCCCTTGAAGATCACCCCCGCCCAGGACGCCCGTCAGACGTAACCAACGAGAACAATGTGGCCCGTGTGGAGAGGATGATCCTACAAAATCTACGGGTGAAGGTCGAAGAAATCACCCGAGAACTTGGAATATCACATGGAAGTGTTATCAACATCATCCACGACAATTTGGCCATGACGAAGGTCTCCACCCGTTGGGTCCCTAGAAACTTCACGCCCCATGATCGACTTCAACGTCGTCAAAGTCCACCTGGCCAGAGCTGCATAAAGCTGCCGTGCGCGAGTGCGGATTCGAGGAGCTCAACCATCCCACCTACAGTCCAGATCTGGCCCCTAGCGACTACTTTTTATTCCACCAGCTCAAGGCTGTACTGCGTAGACGCCGGTTTAGGGACGATGAAGATGTCCAGCTCGCCGTCCAGGAGTGATTTCAACAGCAGTCGGAAGATTTCTGGTTGTCTGGAATTCGAAGCCTCAGGGACAAGTGGCGCAAGTGCATTGAAGTCGAGGGTAGTTATATTGAAAAATAATAAAACACTTTTACTCATATCTCGTTTCCTTATATCCAAATTGCAAAACTTATTGACCGCCCCTCGTATATATATATATATATATATATATATATATATATATATATATATATATATATATATTTAGTACTAGTTCGTTCAGTTGAATCTTGGGATTGGCTCGGCACTTTTGGTATTTGGGAGGTATCTTTTATACTCTCCCTCCTCTGGATCGAGGATGCCTAATGTATCATTGGGGAGAATGTATTCCAACTTCTCCCAAATGTCTTTTCCTCTTTTGTAGAGATACATGTTCAACGGATCTAGAATCTATTTCTTCGTGGAGGCTCCTCGAGGTCCGGAAGCCGTACCACCTAGAGCCAGTGAGGAAACGGAGGCCTTGGTTCTGCACTCTTTGAAGTTTCGACATGTTCTTGTTCGATGATGCATTGAAAGGTATACTGGGGTACATCAGTTTTTATCTAACCAAACGGATGTATAACTTTTTCTTATTTGCTACTCTGAGGTTTCTAAATCGGTGGAGTTTGTCGAGTTCTGCTCTTGAAATCCGGTTCTGGAACTCACGTGTCTATTAATTTCGGTACTAGAGAGTCTGTAGCCAAGAACTGACCCGTGCGGGGAGTATTCTACATCGGTGTTTCCTAGGTTGAAGGGTTGGTACGATGTCTCCCTATTGCAGTTGCAGACATGGTAGTTTGTATTTTCCAGCGTCTTTCGAAGTTGGAGATCTTTTCGGCCTCTGCTGACATGGCTCTGGCCATCATCCTTGCCGACTTCGTCCTCCGAACCACAACTTGGATGATATCATCCGCGTATTGGATATTGAGTGTTTTTTCGTCAATTGGTCTAGGGATGTCACTCCTGAAGATGGTGAAAAGAGTAGGTCTCAGGCATCCTCCTTGTGAAACACCGGAAGCGAGGTCGAAGGATTCCACTGTATGCCCCTCGAAGGCGATCTCAGCTCGCCTATTGGTCAAGTAGCTACAGAGGATCTTTTTGAAATGGGACGTGAGTTTCAGTCGTGAGATTTTGTATTTCAGGCCTTCGATCCAAACTTTATCGAAGGCCTTCTTAACGTCTCTGCAGACGACGTCAATCCATGCCCTCTAGCCCGCCATGCTGCTTCATGTTGCAGCATATGGGCTATGGCTGTCTCAGTGCCTCAGTGTTCTCTAAATCCGTGTTGTTTTTTGTTCAGTAGATTCTTTTCTGCTAGGTATTTTGCCAGTCTGCTGTTGAGGATTTTCCCAAAAACCTTCCCAACAGTATCCAGCAGTGCGATGGGTCTAGAATTCATGACCTTGTTTGTGTTTTTTCCGGTTTGGGTATGAAGATCATTTTAAAGGTCTTCAGGCCATCCGGGAAGTAGCCCATTGCTAGGGACGCGTTGAGCAGGTTCAGCAGCCTGCTCCGAAGTCTCTCCGGTGCTTCTTTTAAATGCCTGATTTTAATTTGGCTGAGCCCTGGGGCTTTAGACTTGAATGAGGAAATTTCTTCTAATAATTCCTCCTTTGTTATTATCCTTCCTTCCGGAGAGTTACCGTGTAGCCGATGGATACATGTGGTTCCATACGGGTCAAACCTGCCTTCTTTTCTTTCCATATACTCGAGAACCTGGTCCTCAAAGACTAGGTCAAAGTCTTCTTCTTCTTCATTTGATTTTTGAAGACCTTTTCCCAGACTCCGCGGAACAGCTTCTCTTTATCGCTGGGTATGACCGCCGTAATTCCTTCATGCATGATTGCAGATGGGCCAAAGGTGCGTGTGTTCCCCTTTAATTTGTTTATTGTCGTCCAAAAGCCTTCGGGTGCCTCTCAGTGTCTAACTTTTTTATAAATCTATTCCACTTGTTTTTGAGCTCTAATCCTAGCGTGGAATTCAACTGTCTTCTGAAATACTGAACGAAGCGGAAATGCATGGGTCTGGTAAAGCCCATGTTGAGGATGGTCGCGTAGACACGGGAGAATCATTGTTGTAGCACCACTCTCTCTTGTGTGGGTTTTGTAGGTATGGTAATTTTGTGTGATGTAATGGGGATAGCTATAGTGTCGGCGTTAGAGATGCTGGCGCTAATAGTAGTAAGCTCTTCATCCAGATCTTTTTCAGATGCGTCATTCAGATCAGCGATATCCACCGGAAATGCCCTCCTGCATTTTTCGAATCAGCATTCCAGAAGTCTTTTCTTGGGGTAACTGGGACTGGGATAGGAGCAGTTGCTATGGTGATCAGCATGGGAAAATGATCACTTGCTGTAAGTGGCCCTGGAGTGATGAGTTGGTGGAAAGGGAAGCTTGGGTTCGTGATCTCTTTCTTCTGGGTGGAGTGTGAGTTAAGAGCTATGGTGAGCCAGATTTCTTTGCCGTCTAGCTCAAGCTCCTCCTCTTTTTGTTGTGTCTACTTCCTGATTCAGTGGTTCTTCTTTGTTTTTCTTGTTTCTCTTCTGCCTAGGCGAGTTAGTCTGAGCTGCTTGGGTGGCTGTTTGCTGTTGTCGAGTCGTAACTAGGGATGTATCCTTGATTTTTCCCACATCCGAGCTTTTGGCTGCTTGTGCCGGTTTTGTCTTGGGGTATGTTGCCGAAAGGAATTTTTCAGATTGGGGATTGTCTGGGAATTTGATTGTCTCTAGGCGATCTGCTGCCAGCATCTTATTTATTTCATTATTGAATGAACCAGGGCAGGCTAAGTTAATAACGTGTGCATGCAGAATGCATGCCAGCATTTTAGTCGGGGTAGAGTCATTGAGTTGTAATGCAATTTGAGGCTGAGTCATTATAAAATTCTGTTGGTTTTGACTTTTAGCGTCCGCGGCGTATGTAGGTCTTGGGCTGT
This sequence comes from Ceratothoa steindachneri, assembly GCA_963969495.1. Classification (NCBI taxonomy): domain Eukaryota; kingdom Metazoa; phylum Arthropoda; class Malacostraca; order Isopoda; family Cymothoidae; genus Ceratothoa; species Ceratothoa steindachneri. Next base: position 97,756,785 of record OZ018330.1, read on the forward strand.
CCGCCTCTTCTCTCTTCTTCTCTCCGCTCGCCCTTATATAGTCGGACCGACTATGAAGTCATGGCGTATGCTTCTTGAGTCGTGACGTCACTGAAAGAAGATGCCAAGCGAGTTGGATGAAGGCAGATTTACTTCTGCCTTCATAGGCAGAAGCACGTTGACTCCACCAACACTATGCGTATTTTAGATACTGAGATTGAAAGGCAGGGCCGAATTATGCCTATTGCCTACCTAATCTGCCCAAAAAATAAATTTTGCATTTTCTGCATAATAATCAGAGAAACCTTCATAATATTGTTGAATTAGGTGCATATTTGCTACAAAAGGAAAATGTAGCTACTAATTTATTTTATTTAGGGTAGGCTCTGCCTACTTTGCCTATCTAGACGACACGTCCCTGATATATATATATATATATATATATATATATATATATATATATATATATGAGGAATTAAACCACATTCTCCGAAGACAATTTAATTCAGAACAGTTTCGGTGTATCTCACACCCTTTTTCAACTGCTTATATGCACTTCTCTTAAATTTTCTGCCCAGTGTCAGTTGAAAAAAGGGTGTGAGATACACCGAAACTGTTATGAATTAAATTGTCTTCGGAGAATGTGGTTTAATTCCTCATCTTTTCTTGCGATATTGCATTAATTTTCATCATATATATATATATATATATATATATATATATATATATATATATATATATATATATATATATATATATATATATATATATATATATATATATATATATATATATATTAGGGTGGTCCCCCGAAAAAAAATTTAGTTTTATCTCCACATGCCTGATTGTATTACCACATTGAACAGTAGGTCACATATTTAATTTCATCAAAATCGAACAATATTTACTGGTCGCTATATGGATCTTAACTTATTAATCTGCTGGTAAATTAATTTTTAGGATAAAAATTAACAGTCTTTGCAAATACTAGTTTATTTGAAACAATTCTTAGTGTTTTTTGATAATTTTTTAAAAAATATTTATATTAAAGTGAAAAGAAAATAGTTAAATGGCAAATGATTTGTTTTTGACACAAATTATAACTAAAATTGCTGATTAAACATTGATCCTTTTGAGCATGAGGGAAAATTTTTGTGATGTTTTGCCACAAGTCTGAGAAGCAACTGTTTCTGTTCTTCATCTTTTTTTAGAGATGTATTTACGATTTGATAAGTGCAATACCTCTTTCTGCTGGATCGTTAACAACCATTAAGTTAATCGCTCGACGTTGAAATTCTTGAAAGCACGTATTCTCTTCCCAAGAACTTGGGTTAGTCTTCAGGA